>VZRI01003570.1:69611-94244 GCA_013397515.1 Upupa epops
AAACTTCTTCCTGGAAAGGGTTATCAGGCCTTGGCAGAGGCTGCCCAGGAAGGGGATTGAATCACCATCACTGGATGTGTTTCACAGTCAGGGAGATCTGGAGCTCAGGGACAGGGTTTAGTGGTGGCCTGGGGCCAGCTGGGTTAAATGTAAAGAGCTTAAAAATCTTTTCCAACCTAAGCAATTCTATGATTCTAATGCTCATGTGCTGCTATCAACTCATACTGAAATTTTTTTCTTTTATTTGAGGAAAACATAAGTCCACACCTGTAGCTCTGCTTGGATCAGGAGGGGAGGGAAGGGAAATGGCTTGTGAATGAAACTCAGGCAGAGGTTTAGCAATTAGAGAGCAGGATTGAAAGTCAGCAAGGTTACGGTTCTGGGGGAGATTTGCTGTTGTTTGTCCTGATGAATATCCTCCTAAATGAGGTGATTATCGTAGCTGTCAGGAATGAAAAGGTAGGACACATTGATTTCATCCCCACTGCATCTCCAGGACGTGCTAGCATGAAGCAGTCAATACAAATTGCCAATTAACAAAAAAACCCGATATTGGCAAGTTGGCAGTTTGAGAAAAAACTGCCTCTAGCCAGCGCATAAAACTGCTGCCATTCAAATCACCATCCCCGAGCAAAGGCATTAGCCAACCTGCCCTGAAAATAAACGAAGATGAGCTGTTCTTGATGCAGCTGAATGGCAAATTGTAGAGTTGAGAGCCTGTCTGCACAGGGGAAATGGAGCAGAACAGCCATCCAGGAAAACACTTCAAGTGCACACCCTATCTGGAGATAAAAATCACTTCACTTTGCAGTAATTATTCTGTTCTGAAAACACACTGGTTACTCAGGATTAAAGTATCTTTTCTTTCAGAATTAAAGTGCTCGAGCTCTTATTCTGCCATTCCCCTAATGGTAATAGATACAGCCGATGATTATAATGAATAGAGAATCTTCCACAACAGCTACTGTGGAAATCTTCGCCTTGTAAATAAGCTTGAGGAGCACCAGGCTTCCAATTACCTCGTATTTCAAACGCAGTTCATCCAGATGGATACTTACCTTAGGACTTCAGCAATTTTCAGGCAATTAAAGTCGTTAACATAGGGCTTTGGGTTGAAGAAACGACTCCAGAATAACAGGCAGGAGTAGTGTCTTTGTCATGATGGAGTAAACATGGTTTGGGAAACACACAGCAGCTATTCGTACCTGACTGCTGCTGCACGGGCTGAGGAATACCTGCCTCTGCAATAACAAACCCGCATCTTGCACGGTGCTTTTAGCACAAACACTGAAAACACTTGACCGGAGAGGTATCATAGCATCGTTTAGGATGGAAAAGACAGAATCACAGAATAATCATGGTTAGAAAGGACCTCCAAGATCACCGAGTCTGACCATACCCACACCAACAAAAACCCTAAATACCTGAGAGACTAAAAACCACAAAAGAACCTCCTCCGTGTCTGCCACTACAGCCTGTGGCAAAGCACAGTATCTACACGCTTCTTAAATATCTCCAGGGATGGTGCCTCATCCATCTGCCTGGGAAGGCTGTTCCAGTGCATCAAGTCCAACCATTAACTAACTGTCCCATCCCACTGTTAAACCCTGTCCCTAAGCTCCAGATCTCCACCACAACTGGGAAACACATGCAGGGATGGTGATTCAACTCCCTTCCCTGAGCAGCCTCTGACAAGGCCTGATCAATCAGGTTTATTTCAAGACCCGTTGTACTAGGCTGGGCAGTCAGACCAACAAGATCTCCTGCTGGGACTAAGTGACCTTCCCAGTAGATGAGGGCAGGGCTTGGGGTGTTGTTTGCCTAGACATCAGGGAACCAAAACAAACCAAAATGGTGCAGGTCTGGCACTTGAACAAATGGCTCAGTGGCCAAGGTGGCCTTGGATTGACAGTGAAACCAGATAATCTTTGAGAACTCCAAGAAAGAACACAGCCCCAGTCTGCACCTCCCCAGAGTCCCACAGGCACCTGCAGTCTCCCCACAGCCCTGGATAAGAGGAGCTTCTCTCTACTCTCCCTCTCTCACTGAAACCCTCCTTATAATAAAATTCTCTGATTCATGAGCCGTTGGCTGCTGCTACTTTCCAGGGGAAAGCTCCTTTCCCTATTGTCATTATCACATAGAGTTTCTAGATCTTCAGATTTGTCTGTAGCTCAAACTACAGGTCTCTGTAGATCCACACCTACAGAAAGTGCAGCTGGGTCTCTGTTATGGGAAGAAAGTAGGGATGACACTTTCAAAACAGAGAAGCCAGTCAGTCAGTTACCTGGATCTACCTGAAGAAAAACATCTTACTGTCTTACCTGTTTTCTCCTGGAAATCCCATCACCATACAGGGAAAGTGAGGCAGTGTAATGGTTTAACCAAACATAGGCAGGTGTCCTTAAATCATGGATTTAATGTCCAACACGACAGTGAAAACCAGCTTTCATTTTCTAATGCTGAACATGGCAGCACAGACCTTTCCTTCTCACTGAATGTCTTTGTTTATTAGAGATCTTCAAGATAACGATGTCCAGCTGCTCACCCAGCACTAACCAGTTAACACTGATGCTCAGAACCAGGTCCACCTGGTGTTTAAGAAGACCTTCAGGTGTGATGACTTCAGCACTTCTCTGGGCAGCCTGATCCAAGGAGATGATCCTATGGCAAAGGATGGAGCACCTTGGTGGGAAAGCAGTGAGTATGGTCAAGTGGGTTGCCCATGGAGGTGGTTGGGGTCCCGTCCCTGGAGGTGTTTAAGGCCGGGCTGGATGAGGCTCTGGCCAGCCTGCTCTAGGGTGTCCCTGCCCATGGCAGGGGGGTTGGAACTGGCTGATCCTGTGGTCCCTTCCAACCCTGACCGATTCAGTAACTTCTTCCCAGTGAGGGTGACGGGACCCTGGGTGGAGCCAGGCGCCATCACACGAGGACTATAGCTCCCATGATGCCTAGCGCCACACCGCGCCAGCGCCCCGCCCTCTCCTCCTCCCCATTGGCTTACGGCCCCGCTACGTCACGCTCTCTTTGTCCTGATTGGCCGCTCTGCATCAACACCGGGGTCACAAGATGGCGGCGGGCGAGGCGGCGGGACGGTACCGCAGCAGTATGAGCCGCAGCAAGGACCCTTCGGGGCTGCTCATCTCCGTCATCAGGTACGGGGGGTTCTGCCGATGCGGGCAGGACTGCGGACCCTGTGAGGGACCCGTTCTCCCCTACTCCTCACATCCGGGGCCTTCCCGATCCGCGTTCGTAGGGCCTCCCGGTGTGAGGCTTCGGCTCCAGGCTTCTCCTGTCCAGTTTCTGTGGGATACCCTGGGAAAAGACAGAGTAGAGTGAGAAATGGTGCTGGAGAAGTCGAGGGAGATAGCAGTACTGTGTGCAGCCCCTTCTTGATTTGGGGTGAGGGAGTGGGCATGGTGTTGGTTTCTTAAGGCCTGACTGATAGGGGAGGAAAGAGAGACCTACGTCAGGTCTGGGCCCTCTCAGTCACTGCCAGGAGGATGCTGAGTGTCTGGAGTGTGGTTGGAGAAGGGCAATGGAGCTGGGAAAGGGGCTGTAGGACCAGACCTTGGAGAAGCAGCCGAGAGAACTGGGAGGCTTGGAGAAAAGGAGGCTCTGGAGAGACCTTCTCATTATCCATATCTCCCTGAAATTCAGGAAGTTGGAATGAGGAGGGGGTAGAGCTCTGCTCATTCTCTAGGGTAAGAGAAAGCAGTTGTCCCAGGGGAGGTTGAGGTTGCCCCAGAGGGCAGTTTCTTTCCCACAAGGGTTCCCTAGGCAGGCCCTAGATCCACTCTGCTCAGAGCAGTGGGGGAGTCAACTGGAGGGATTGCCAACCCATGGAGATGAGGGGTGAGGGAGGGATAGGGGTTAGTGATGGGAGAACAGTTATATTTTAGCATCTTAAAGATCTTTTCCAACCCAGTGGTTCTTTATACATGTATGCAGGTGGAGAAAGTGTGTATTGATGTGACCTCGTAAACCTGAGATCTTGCATTGGTGGTGCTGTACTTCACCTACTTTTTATTTTATGTTTATGTCAAATGCTGATAGGAAGCCAGTACTCAAAGCGCATGGCTGTTAAAATAGTTGATGTTCCTGCAGGACTCTTATCCAGGCACATACACATTCTTGGGTATAACTGTCCATGAATTCACACTGGCTGTTTAGGTAATTAATGTTTGATTGACCAAGCTGAAAAAAATCAAGCTTCTCACCTGTGCTTTGAGCCTCTGCTGAGTACTTGCAACGTATCTGTGGAATGAGGATAAATAGTTTGGGTTTATGAGGTTGGATATATGAAAGTGCCTGAGACACTGGAAGAGGTTGCTCAGAGAGGTTGTGGCTGCTCCATCATCCCTGGAAGAATTGAAGGCTGAGTTCATGGGGCTCTGGGCAGCCTGGTCTGTTAAGGGATGTCGCTGCCCATGGCAGGAGGTAGGGACTGGATGATCCCTAGGGTCTCTTCCAATCTAAACCAGTCTGTGATTCTATAGTAATTGCCCTGTTTTTTCTTTTCATGCTTAAAATTTTCAAGAGTATTTAAGGACCTCTTTTTTTAATCTCTATTTCAATAAATCTAGAGTTTTCATTATCTCCTTGTGCTGGGTACTGGTGATGCTTGACCTCAAATCCTGGGATGAGTTCTGGGCCCCTCACTTGCTGCTGGAAGGACATTGAGGGACTGGAGGGGGGCTGGAAAAGAGCAACAGAGCTAGGAAAGGGGCTGCAGCACCCACCAGGTGGGAGAAGAAGGGCAAAAATCTGAAAGCCCACTCCCTTTTATATACCTCTGGAGTCAGGTCACTGACCCAGGTGTCTGGTGGGACAGCTATCTATAGTTTCAAAATAAAATATCCTTTCAGCCTAAAAAGACAAAATGAAACACCAGAAAATTTGGCAGATGTTCAAGCTGAGAACAGCAGCTTGGGTTGTTCACCAACATCCTGCAGCCCTCAGGAGGGATGTTTTAAGGTGTTCTGCTGCTGTTCTGTATCTTACTCAACATAACAAGAGGAGGAGGGCACCAGTCTTCCTGGGGGTATTAAAAAAAACCCCTGTGTTTGATGGATTCACTGCCTGGTACCCTGTCTGTCCTGGCGGTAGGAAGGGTGTCAGGAGTGAGTGGTGTGCAGCACCATGACTGATCCGTTTGGAGCTCTGTTTTGAGGTAGTCCCACTCTAGTTTGTGAGGTTACACACTGGCTTTTTGGGAGAAACAAGACGGGAGCCTCCTAAAGGAGAAGCAGAAGGTTTTTTCTTAAGGAGAAAGTCTTTAGAAGAGGCTTTGGGAAGCTTAATGAGTACTTGTAGAGCGTGTTAAAATCCCCACCTTTGTTGTGGCTCAAAGGAGCCTTCCTCCTCCTTTTAGGGGATGACAGTATCTGAAGTTTGCCCTTGTTGAGAAGAAATGACCCTTGTTTGCTACAAGATGCCAGAGCTCTTGGGACAGTGAGTTCTCCAGTCAGATACTGGGACTCTGCAGCTCCTGTTCCCGGGCTTCTGCTGACTGGTGGAAAGCTCAGCGATTCCACTCGTACCTCAGCACAGCCACTTAGGAAATGTGTTAATTCCTTCACGGAGAAGAAGGATCTTTCAAGTTCCTTTTAAAAAAGGAAAGTACTTTTTTAAGGTCAGAAGGTTGTCCCTGGAGACCAGGAGCCTTTTGTTGTAGAGTGTGATGCTGGTCACATGGGCTTTTTAATAAAATAGTGCAGAGGATAGAGGAAATCCTGCTCATCTGCTGGAGGACAACTGGGGGAGTAGGTTTTTTTTATCTTTCAGAGGACAAACACGTGTGTTTATTGATTTTTCTTAACCTTTTGTTTTGTTGAGAGGCGGTTGAAGCAGCTTTTGTGCTCAGAAACAAGCAACCTGGCATTTAGCAAATGCTAGTTTATTTTTTTGAAGGATCTTGTCAGGTTTTTAATTGGGGAATGCACCTGCCTTTTATTTATCGTTGGGTGCCTTTCTTTGCAATTAAAGGTTGCTGGTTTTTTTGAAGACTGGCCTTTAATAGCTGCTTTAATTGGGAGAAAACAAACTTTAGCGGTGACTGTGAAGACCTCATTGAAATCTTTGTGCTGAGCTTTCTCATGGGCAAATACACTGGGCAGGTGTCAAGGAGAACTAAAAGTGAGGCAAGAAGTGCTGAATTTCCTACCTTTGTGTCTGCAGAGGTTATGTTGGAGGCTTTTTGCTAGCAATTTCACTTTCTTTTCAGAAGTGGAATTCTTTTTCATGCTGCTTGGCTCTTAATTTCATTATGTTTGCAGTGAAGGTGACTTGGTATTTGGTCTTCTCTGTCTAAAACAGAGAGATCCCAGTTTGTGATGTAGATGTGGATGTGCAGCTGTTACATCTGGGGAAAAAACAGCTGCTAGAAGGAATAAAAGAGTTATTCTGATGTGTATGGTTTCTTGAAACTTCTGTTGTTGATGATTGTTGCTAAAGTTACACAGGTAGTGGTTCTTCTGCAGGATGTGTAGTTCAGAAATGTTTTGAGAATAAGTTGTATATGGAAAAATATGGTTTTTAAAGATCAGTTTTACTGAAATGTTCACAGAATCATAGACTGGTTTAGATTGGAAAGAGCCTCGGTGGTCATCCAGTCATTCCTAAGAACACTGAGCTAACCCATGACAACAGTTTTCACACTGTTGCTGCTGAGTTAAATTTTAAAATAGCTTTGATTTTTACTTTTTTTGCCAGACTTTGCTTCTTAAGGAACCAATTTTTACCACTGTTTCAACGATACTCTGCAGAGGTTTCAGAACAGTTCCTATCGGATTATAGTGTTTGAGGTTAAATAGTGCTGGAGGCTGTAGATCACCCCGTTTGGGACTTGTCTGTAAGAAAACAGTTTTCAATTATAAAATTCAAATAAGTTCTTTTAGCTTAATGAATGTCTGGCAATTTGTAAAGCATTGTAGACACTGCTCAAGTACAGTTGATCTTATCCCAGGGGGCTCAGTGACACTCCTTTCATTGTGCCCTGTTGGAGGGTAGCTCCTTGTGAAGTTGTGAAGGATGGGACAGTGGATGGGAGGAAGAATTATTGCTCAACTGCTCTATATGTATTCTATTCAGAGTAGGATTTTTTAACACCCATAAAAATAAGGCTGCTTCTAGGTCTGGCTTAGACCTTCCTTAAACTGAGCTCTTGGTACGCAGCACACACTGTCTGTGCCATTGGAGCTTCAATGTGAGGGACTGGGAGGCTGAGCAAGATGTCTAGTTTGATGTGGAACATTGTCGAAACAGGTGGCAGAAAGTTTTCTCGATTCCTGTGTTAAAACAGGAGC
This sequence comes from Upupa epops, assembly GCA_013397515.1. NCBI lineage: Eukaryota > Metazoa > Chordata > Aves > Bucerotiformes > Upupidae > Upupa > Upupa epops. The sequence continues at coordinate 76,919 of VZRI01003570.1, forward strand.
TCTTTTTGATTCATCCCTCATTGTTTCAGTGCTTTGTTCAATTATGCTTCACTGAAATGTTTGTTTTCCCACTTAGTGTGTGAAATATTTAAATGTAATCTGCTTGCCTGTCTCTTTTGTTGGTGTTTCCCACTGTCTTTAATGCGTGTTTTCATTTGGATAAGCAATGCTGAGTGGCTTGTATCACTAACAGAAAACAGGAAGCTCTTTCTTGGTTTCCAGTCCACACTTGTGCATCAGATGAGTGATCAGTGATTCTCTTATTAGGTTAGAGAAGACCTCCAAGGTCCTGGAGTCCCAACTGTGCCATCCCACTGCTAAATCTCAGCTCCAAATCCCCATGAAAAACCTGTCAAGGGATGTCAATTCAGCTCCCGCCCTGGGCAGGCTTTGCCAAGGCCTGAGGACCCTTTGTAGAAAGAAGTTTCTCCTCAGCGCCAACCTGAACTTCCCCTGGGGTAATCTGAGGTTCTTTTCTAAACCACTTACTTGTGATTTGTTTGCTGCATCTCTTCTTTTGCTGTTTTAATAAATCCACAGAAGCATAATGCCCACATACTGCTACTGCTCTGTTTTCCTCATGAAACACCTTCTCTAGTCAAGAAATTGATAATTAAGACTTCACTACCTCTAGCCTACTAGTAGTTGTACTTAGGGCTGGCTTTAACCTAGGTGAGGCAAGCAGACAGTTACCACCCAGCCTTGCTGGAGACATCGGGAAAAAGCAGATTTGCAGAAATGGAACATTTATTGTTCATTAAAGTTAACAGTTTTCTCTGAAAATTGACACTTAATCTAATTTTCTTGGTGTTTTATTGGGCAGGGAGGACACAAACAGCAGGCTGGCAAAAGAAATTGCTCATCTGTGCTGGAAAGCCAGACCAAAGCTGTGTGGGGAAATGTGAGACTTGTCTGTGTAAACAGAAATTCTTGTTGAGTCTCACATCTTGATTCCTTCTGGAGCTGTAATTTTGAGGTTGATGCCTGTAAATGGATAGATTCCTAGAATGGTTCAGGTTGGAAGAGACCTTAAAGATCATCTAGTTCCAATCTCCCTGCTGTAAGCTGGGACACTCCCCACCAGACCAGGTTGCTCAAGGCCCTGTCCAATCTGGCCTTGAGCATTTCCAGGGAGGGGGCATCCACAGCCTCCCTGTGCAACCTGTTCCAGTGTTGCACCACTCTCATCATGAAGAACTTCCTTCTGACATCCAGTCTAAACCACCTCTCTTCCAGCTTGAAACTATTCCCCCTGTTCCTGCAACTCCAAGCCCTTGTGAACAACCCCTCTCCTGCTTTCCTGTAGCCCCTTTCAGGTACTGGAAGGCTGCTGTAAGATCTCCTTGGAGTCACTTCTGGAGGCTGAACAGTCCCAACTTTCTTAGCCTGTCTCTGTAGGAGAAGTGCTCCAGCCCTCCAGTCATCCTTCTGGCCCTCCTCTGGATAGTGCTAAAGGTTGCTGTGACCTTGCTTTTGTCACTGTGGGTCCCTGAAGAACCCCCAGTGGGGCCTGGATCTGGTTTGCAAGGGCTTTTCCTACGAAGTCTCCTAGGCTATACCAGAAAAATGCATTTCATAGAATCACAGGAGAATTTGGGTTGGAAAGGATGTGTAAGCTCATCTGGTCTGACCCCCTGTGGTGAGCAGGGACATCCCCAGCCAGAGCAGGTTGCTCAGAGCCCCAAGCGCCAACCACAACTGGAATGATTCTACCTCTGGGCAACCTGGACAAAGGCCTCATCACCCTCATCATAGAAGATGTCTTCCTTTGGTCTAGTCTGTCCTCATTGCTCTTCTGTGCTTGTGCTAAGCTCCTTGATAGGAGACTGAGCAAACAATCCCATTATACAATTCATCCTCAGCAAAGCTTATTTTGTAGTTGGTTGTTAGTGTGGATGAGCTGCCTGGTGGTGGGAGCCATGAACATTACAGGGTGTGAAGCCCTGGCTGTGTGCTCTGGTTTCTGTGGTCACAGAGCAATCATGTTCAGGTCTCTTTAGGGGCTGGTATCACAGTGATGATGAGGTTGGAAAAGACCCTAAAGATCATCCAGTCCAACCTAAAACCAACCAAGTAACCCTAACATCTTAAACCTGTCCAGGTGATTAAACCCCTTCCCTGGGCAGCCTCTGCCAACTCGTGAAGATCCTGTCAGTGAAGAAGTTTTTCCCTATCTCCAACCGTGGAAGAGGCTCAGGGAACTAAGCATTTTCACACTCGTGTAATCGGTATTTTTAGTGGTGTAAAACCCTAAGTCAAGATTTGACTCCGTTAATTCGTTTTCCTGCAGCATAAACGTGTCTGTTAACAGACTAACATCCAGTTGGAATTACTCTGATTCTCTCGAGCTCATACTAATGAGTCAGGCATATGCAGCTTGGCATCAGCTGCCAAGTACGAGGTACAGGTATCTTATCGGGGAGGTAGATTCTCCTGTAGGAAAACAGGAGTGGAGAAAAACCAAACCCTGAGTAAACTGATCAGGGAACCCGCAGGAGATCCCCGCAGGGTTCATAACCTGCATGTACTTGGTATCTAAAGGGATGTGCCTTCTGTTTATCATACAGTTTTGAGTAATTCTGTTTTTTAAAAAGCTGATGTGTGTTTATCACCATTTCATAATCCAACCCTGGTTTGCAATTCCCTTTTGGAATTTTCTCTGCAAAGTTCCTTTCCCAACCAATTTTGATCCTTTCTCTTTGCAGACAGCATGTTGACTTTTCTTCTGCCTTGCAACATGTTTTAATAGAACTGCAACAAGCAGAGATGCCCTTGGCTTCTTTTTCTGTGATGTTAGCAGGATCGTACCTAATCTCAGGAATATTAAGTATTCCTTGCTTTGCTTTTTTTTTCCCTGCAGAGCAAGAAAAGGAAATGTCTCCTGTACCGGGGGCTTCAATTGGAAATTCAGGTGCCGAAAGTGAAGTGTTTAACATTCTAAGTGATATAGTTACAGCTGCTGCGAGGCTTCAAAGATTTCATGTTCTGGCTCTGAATGAGTGAAATACATGGTTGTTAATTATTGGAGTAGATAGAAGGTGATGAGTTAATTTGGTGAAGTAAGTCAAGGGCCACGCACCTAGTACTAGTAGAAGTGGAGATTGGCCATGAGGAAGAACCTCTTCCTACAAAAGGCCTTACCAGAGGCTGCCCCAGGGGTTGAATCCCTGGGTGGCTTTCCCAGTTGGGGATTTACAGAGCTAAGGTGGCCTTGGGACAGTAGGATTCAGGGTTGGAATCAATCCTGAAGGTCTTTTCCAGCCTACATAGATTTTATGATTCCATGATCTGTTAGAGAGTGAGTTTGCTTTTCTCAGAGTGCTCTTTGCTGGTTCTTCAGTGCATGATTGTGGGATAGGTCACACCTTCTGTGCTCTCCAGCCATTTATCCAGACACCCATAACGATTGGAAAGAATTCCTAAATCGAGTCCTAAAACCAAAACATTTTACTTCTGCAACTTGCTGGTCTTTCAGTAAGATAGCTGAAAATGTGTTTTCTGAGTTTGCTTTCTTAAACCCTTGGCATCTCAGAATGTGATTTGAGATGTTTATCCTATCCGTGAAGAAATAATCTGTAGGTGTTTAAGGTGAACTCATGTGGGTAGAAGTGTGGAAAAATAACAACCTGTTAGGCTTAAACTCTATTTTGTGGAGTTAGTTATCCTTTCTGGCGCAGTCAGGGATCCAGTTAATGTTGTTAAACTGGAGCAGGGTATCAGGCTGTAAACACTGGTAAATTTTCTGATCAGAATATATGTTTGATCTTTTTAGTGCTGATTGTTTCCACAGTATTTTCCCGAAGCAGGTAATTAATGAAAGCAAGAGGGTCCCAATGCAGGTGTTAAACCTGGGAACATTTCCCAGCTGCTGCATCTGGCAGAACCAGCTGGGAAATCTTGAAACGTTGCAGTTGACTGAGCCTGAAGTCTCTGTTGAGTTCAAGTCTCACAAGTTGGGATCACAGGCTGGAAAAATAGGTAACGATGTGTGGTGAGCACATAGAATCATGGAATTGTATGACTGTTTAGGTTGGAAAAGACCTTTAATGTCATGGACTCAAACCATTAACCCGCCTCTATCAAGCCTATGGCAAAACCATGTCCCTAAGCTCCATGTTCTTCCCACTTGTTTTACTTGATACTCTGCTAGGATGGGACACAGCTGCCTTGTTTTCTTGTATGTTCAGCTGTTTAAATATTCTATAGGGTGAATGGAAGGCTCTGTGTTGATTTTTACAGTGTGTGGTGGTGTGCACATCTGGAAGAGTCAGGTAACAGCCTCTCCAGCACCATGAAAATGTTACTCAGCTTTAGGTTGTTCGCATTACTGGAGTCTTCCAAAGCAGAAGGCCAGAGAAATGCTCTGAGGCATAAATAAGGTCTTGGACCTGTTGAAATAAATTGAGAGGATGCCACAGAAATTTTGTGGTGACTGGAACCCCTCTGCTCTGAGGCCAGGCTAAGACAGTTGGAAGTGTTCAGTAGAGAGGAGAAAGGTCCTGGGAGACCTTAATGTGGCCTTTCAATGCTTGAAGTGGGCTACAGAAAAGTTGGGGACGGGCTTTCCATCAGGGAGTGTAGTGATAGGATCAGGGTAATGGCTTTCAACTGAAATAAGGGAGATTGAGTTAAGGTCTGAGACAGAAATTCTGTCCTGTGAGGCTACTGAGGCACTGGAACAGGTTGCCCAGGGAGGTTGCTCCATCATCCCTAGAAGGTGTTGAAGGCCAGGTTGGATGGGACTCTTGGCAACCTGGTCTGGTGAGAGGTCACTGCCTGCAGCGGACGGTTCGGACTGGGTGATCTCTGAGGTTCCTTCCAACCTAAACCAGTCTGTGATTCTTTGTTTGATGGTTCATCCAGCCTCATGGTGGTCTCTGATAGTGGTAATATGAAATGTTAGAGAGGGGATTGCAGGTCTGAATAGCAAAATGACAATTAGTATTGATACTTCAAACAAGCCATGGTTTGATTTCAGTAGAGGTAAGTTGTGTCACACAAAGGGTTCAGATTTCTAGCTGTGCTAGCTCTGCCCTCCTTTTGGCGTGCTTTGAGGTTTCTAACACATGAGTCCCGTTGTGACCTGTAAACATCTGTGTTTCAGCTCTGCAAATGTCAGATGTTGTTTAGGAAAGAAAGGTCTTTCTGGCAGAGGGCAAGTGAAACTCGATTATGAGATATAGGCATTTCCATTAAGAGTCTGCAGCAGCCAAGAGCTGCCTGTAATGTCAAGATGTGCTCCGCCATGTGAGGGTGCTGTGTGCTTTGCTCTGCGGTAGAGAGAATCATTTAGGTTGGAAAGACCTCTAAAATTATCAAGTCCAACCCATTAACCCAGCTGTCCCAAGGCTGCTGCTAAACCCTGTCCCTGAGCTCCACATCTCCACTACTTTGAAACCTGTCCAGGGATGGCGATTCAGCCCCCATGTTTCTGTACTGTCATGAAACATGGAATGTGAAATGCTACTGATAACTCCTATAGAATCATTTAGGCTGTAAAAGACTTTTAACATCAAGTCCAGCTGTTAACCCAGCTGTCCCAGGGCTATTGTTAAACACTGTCCCTGAGCTCCAGATCTACATGACATTTTGTGTATTGGCAGAAGCTACGGTGTCAGTGGAACAAGGAGCAAGGGGATCTCATCTCGTCAAGAGGAGAGGTGTACCTACATCCCCTGTAAAATGTGCAGCTCTTGGTGTTTTGGAGTTGGAGAGGAGGGTGTGAGACACCAGTGTTGATGGTCTAAGCCGTAACAAAGAAAGAGCATCCACTCTCATGTCTATGTGGTACCTTCTGCCGGTGCAGTCATGCCAGTGAAAAGCAATGTCAGAGCTGTCTAAAACACATCACTTGGGTACATTGACTTTTAGGGTTTCGTGGGATATATTTTGGCTACAGTTCCTCCGCACTCTTTGGTTGATGAGTAGCACAAGCACTCTTGTTCTCCTGTCTCTCTCTCATGCCACGTTCCATATGGCAGTGCAGATTTACTTGCTCACTTGAGTTTTCTTAGCTGCTCTTTCCGGGATCATGATCCCCTGTGAAGTGGCTTTTTGTTTCTGCTTGCCTTTTAGAAACAGAGGCCATGAGTAGGTGGTACAGCCTGTTGTTTTCCTCTGAAGGGAAGAAAGTTTAGTGAACTGGAAGTTTGGGATCTCTGATGACTTTGAGAGAGATGGAGAATTTCTTGTGTCCTGCTTGTTGACGCTGAAGACGCTTTCAAATAAACCTTAAGGAAGAAGGTTCCTCTCCTTTGCTGTTTTTTGATGATGTGCAACAGGTTGCCACCTTCCAGCTTTTCCTCTAGAGGAGTCACTGGATTTAGTTTGATTGGACCTGGTTGCTCAACAAACCCAGGGTGTGGGTGTTGTCAACCTGGATGTCAGTAAAGCCTTTGACACTGTTTCCCACAGCATTCTCCTAGAGACTCTGGCTGTTCATGGTGTGGACAGGCATGTGCTCTCCTCTGCAACGTCCTGACTGAATGGCCAGGTCCAAAGAGTGGTGGGGAATGGAGTTTAATTGAGTCACAGGTGGTGATCCCCAGGGTTAATATTGGAGTCTGTCCATGTTTACATCTTAATGGATGACCCAGCATGTGCCTAAGTGGCCAAGAATGCCAATAGCATCCTGGCTTCTATTTACACCAGTGTGGTCACAAGGACCAGGGCAGCGATTGTTCCCCTCTACTGGACGCTGGGGAGGCACCACCTCAAATCTGGGGGTCAGTTCTGGGCCCCTCACTCACTGCTGGAAGGACATTGAGAGACTAGAGTGGGCCACAGAAGGGCAGTGGAGATGAGGAAGGGTCTGGAGCACCAGTGCTCTGAGGAGGGGCTGAAGAAACTCGGCAAGTTGAACTGGAGAATAGGAGGCTCAGGGGAGACCACCTCACTCTTGACAACTCCCTGAGATTCATAAAGTTGAACTGAGGTAGGGGTCGGTCTCTCCTCAAGGAACAAGGAATAAAATAAAAGAAACCAGTGTCAAGTTGTCCCAGGGGAAGTTGAGGTTGGTCCTGAGGACTAATTTCTATGAAATGGTTACCTAGGCCTGGCCTAGGCTGCCCAGAGCAGTGGCAAAGTCCCTGTCCCTGTAAGGATTGCAAAGCTGTGGAGCCGTGGGTGAGGAACAGGGGTCAGTGGGGCCCTGGCAGTGCTGGGGGAATGGTGGGATTCCATGAGTTTAAGGGTCTTTCTCAACCTTTGTGATTCTGTTCCTGCAAGGTGGTGCTACTTAGGGGTTAAAATTGGGTATGTGTGGTATTAAGAGCCAGTGACACTTCTTTGCTGAACTGGCCAACTTTAGAAACTCTTTGACTGTTGGAGGCCTTGGGTAGGGTTTTGATGGATTTCTCTGTGTATGTGTGATCTCCCTGGTGTACTCTTGGCAGGTAAGGAGTAATAAATCCAACACTTCTAACAAACAGTTGCACCGGCCCCTGAGACCAAAGTAGGGTTTCTTCTGTTACGAAATCCTGATGTATGATTTCTTCTTCTGTTTTGCTGTGTCCATATTAATGACCCTATGGAAATATGGTGACTAATGATTAACTGACTGTAAATCCAGTAGCGTAGGAAAATCAGCTCTGAAGCACCTGAGAATTTGGAATTAATAAATCACAATATTTATGGCTCTTTTTGCTTTTAGGACTTTATCTACCAGCGATGATGTTGAGGACCGAGAGACTGAGAAAGGCCGTTTGGAAGAAGCTTATGAGAAATGTGACCGGGATTTGGATGAGCTCATTGTCCAGCACTACACCGAGCTCACCACTGCCATCCGCACCTACCAGAGCATCACGGAGCGCATCACCAACTCGCGCAACAAAATCAAGCAGGTCAGGCATAGCTTTGTGTGGTTTGTTTGCAGTATGTGCTCTGGGTTCAGAGCATCTCCTCTTCTGCCTCTGTGCCATGGTCCTTTTACCCATAATGTGATGTCTGAGCTTCCATTTTAACCTTTGATTTCACTCTTCTATTTCTCCAGCTACTTGTCGTCATCATCTGAAACTGAACTAAAACCTCAAGGACTGTATAGTTCCAACCCTCCCTGCCATGGATGGGGACATTTCCCACTAGACCAGGTGGGATGTGTCCCTGCCTATGGCAAGGAGGTCGGAACTAGATGATACTTGAGGTTCCTTCCACCTCAAGCATTAAAAAAAATACATGAGACTGAGTACTACTTTCTCAGCTCAGCAAGGTGTGGTTTTCAAGGTTCTCTGTGGCACAGCTAGGAGCAGACCAAGTCCTAATAGAGTTGGTCCCAACCTGCTTATTCCTGTCAACCTGTTTGCAAAGGATCTCTTATTGTAGAATCACACAGTGGTTTGAGTTGGAAGGGAACTCTGAGATCTTCTAGTCCCAACCCCCTGCCAATTGCAGCAACACCTCTCACCAGACCAGGTTCCTCTGAGCCCCATCCAACCTGGCCTTGAACACTTCCAAGGAGGGAGCAGCCACAACCTTCCTGGGCTAACTGCTCCGGTGTTAGTGAGCAAAATGAGAGGTGGCTCTGAAGCTCAAAGCTCTGTGGTGCTCCCTGTTCATTTATTGTTTGGGCATGTTACGGTGGGGTTTTTGAAGTCGAAGGGCTGCTAAGCTAACACCTTCCTATGGAATCTGTTCATGTTTTGATAATCTGGCCTCCAACCACCTCCTAAACAGTCAGGGTGATTCATCAGCTTGCTTTTCGTTCCTAGAATATGAATTTTGCTGCTATTTCCAAACTGGGTTCTGTTGTGTGAATGAGCATGAACTCTGTCCCCTCCCTGTATCTTTCTGTATTTTGAGTACTCACACTGGAGTAACGTGCCAATAAATATCTCTGGCACTCTTTGTTATGGACTTGTTCCATCTGTTCTCTCCCTGAAGCAGTAGATGAGTTCTTTGTTCTTCTGTCCTATCTCTCACTTCCTCTGTAGTTGGAAGTATCTAAACTTTGCAAACTAGGCATCACATTTATTCCACTTCTTTTTTTCCTGGCTCTGTGGAGGTCTAAACCCCTTTCCCAGCATCACGTTAGGAACCAGTTGGCTTCTACCCTTTGGTGGCTACCGTTTAGCTTTAAAAATTCATTTATTTTCAAAGAAAATGAGACAGATGCTCTCCGAGGGTAAGAGTTCATGCTGGGATTTATGTACAAAGCTTAAAGCTTTGAAAGCAGAGATCAGTTACACTAAATTTGAAATAAACTATAGCGAGTGGCCTGTTGTCACGCAGTACACAGGGTCAAAACTGACAGGCAGCGGTGTCACCTTTTGGCCCCACCCAGAAGAAGGACTGTAAGGGTGAAGGATCCTTTGATATTTAGGTTTGCTTATTGGTTTCAGTCAATATGTATTGAAGTAGCTTTGACCTAATCTCCTGGGAGGACCCAAATCTCTTTTGTCATCTATCTGTGTTACACAGTTAGACTTTGTTTTGATGTTATCCTCAATGAAAGGTGGTTGAACACAGATGCATTAGGATGTGATGTGATGGATAGCCCAGGTCCCTCTGTATCTACTTATTTTAGTTCTGCTCTTGTTCAAATTCCTGCTGAGAGAGGCTTGGTTTAGAATCAAGCTTTAGAGCTGGAAAACCATAGAAATAACTTGGTTGACCAAAGGGGGGCATTTAAAGTGGTTTGTACCTTCCTGTGTTCCCAAACGTAGATAGGCTTGATGTTTTTTCTTGCAAGAGTATTAGTAGCAATATCCGGTGAGATTCCTTTTAGCCCCGTGTTTCTTTTGCCAGCCTAATTTGGCTGTGTGCAAGAGCATCCGCCGATGAGGGTGTGCTAGGTTGGCAAAACACTGGAATCCCTGTTCAGTACCTTAATTTAAGTCTGGAATGAACTCTGTCTGCATTTTAGTTTGCCTCTGCTTTTGCAACGTTAAGACACCCTAACATTAGGTTTTCTCTTGGATTTTCCTGTGTGATCCTTTTCAGAAGGACCTTTCAAGGTGCAGCGTTACTGTGCTGAACCCTTTGGTGTCCCCTGACTCTGGTTGGAGGCAGTTTTTTGTGTCTATTAGTTACCCTTTGGATTTTTGCTCCAACCATGTTTTTCACGTGGTTTTTGTTTTTTAAAAACCTGCCTTTAGACGAATGAGGTAGGAAAGCATGCAGCTCAAGTGGGATTTCTGGAGTGCTGTAAAGCTCATTATTTAAACAAAATGCTGAAGGTCTTGCATCGGAGAGTCTCTCTTCATGTGTAATTCAGTGAGAGTTCAGCCAAGAAAAGGTTGGACCCTCCATATTCAGAGTTTCTCACAAAAACAACGAGAGTGTGAAAGCAATGTGTGAAGCTGTGTTGCTAATGGCTTCCACATTTTAATATGTATTTATTGATTTGCATTATGTGGGAGAAGCTCGGTTGTACTGACCTTACCAGCGGATATCTGGGAGAACTCAAAAGCAGGGAGTGCAGGCTGAGTGTTTGAGGCGAGTGAACGGAGAAGAGAAACTCCATGAATGGGGCAGAGTCTTCCACTGCTGTTGGTTCCCTTGAGACCCTACCTCTAACAATAAAAGACACGGTGTAGCTGAAGGAAGGTGCTGGGTTTGTGCTTGCAGATAGTCATGTTTCAAGGAATGACACCAAACTTGAAGAAAGGAGAAGCTATGCCAGAAGATTTAATAGGCAGATGGAAAATGCTTACAGTGGAAAAATTAGTAGTGGCTTATTTGCTTTCACTGACAATTGGATTCTTGTGGGATGCCAAAACGTGGAATTGCTTTTTTTTTGGGGGGGAGAATGTGTGAATAAGTCATTGGTCATGGTTGAGAGGATCCTGCTTTCATTCGAGCTGTGATACTTCACAGTTAACTTTTCACTAGTGGTGCAAAACTTGTGCTGAAAGACATTTTCCTCTGAAGGCAGCTTGGGTTTCACTGTGTCTGTCTTTGGCCAGAGGATTAAACGAAAAATGTTAATGACTTTGGATTTGGTTAGAGTCTTCTGATATTTTGGAATCCACAACGTGGGGAAGGACTAAAATTCCCTATTGTGGAATAGAGGAAAGGGCTGACTGGTGTTAAAAGTCCCAGTTGGGGGGAAAGATTTAATGAAAAACTTTCACATGCTGCTTGTAGGTGAAGGAGAATCTGCTATCGTGCAAGATGCTGCTGCACTGCAAGAGGGACGAGTTGCGCAAGCTGTGGATTGAAGGGATCGAGCACAAGCATGTCCTGAATTTGCTGGATGAGATAGAGAACATCAAGCAAGTGCCTCAAAAGCTGGAGCAGTGCATGGCCAGCAAGCACTACCTCAATGCGACAGACATGCTGGTAAGACGTGGTAACTCACTCTGGGCTGTACCAGAAACACTCTGGTCAGCTGTCTCATTATGGAAACATGGAATTGATTAGGTTGGAAAATACTGTTTAAGAGTGAGGCCAACCATTAACCCAACTTTGCTAAACCCTGCCCCTGACCCCCACATCTCCACATGTCCAGGGATGGTGATTTAACTTCTTCCCTGGGAAGCCTCTGCCAAAGCCTGAGGGCCCTTTCCATGGAGAAGTTTCTCCTTCTGTCCAGCCTTCTGGGCAGCCTGAGGCCACTTCCCCTTCTTCTGTCACTTTGTTGGGAGAAGAGACAAACCCCATCCCCCAACTCCCTTTCAGGCAGTTGTAGACAGCAAGGTCTCCCCTCAACCTCCTGTTCTCCAGATTAACCAACCCCAGTACTATTATCACTAAACTGTAAGGGGTTCAGGTGCAGATAAGTCTCTCCTTCCTTCCATTTCACTCATCAAGGTAAACAGATAAATGTGGCTTATAAAAAGCCTCAGAGTTGTCTAGCAAGATGCTCAGATCCCTCTGCCTGAAGTAGGAGCATGGATTAATATTGTTGCCTGTAGCCCTGTGATGCATAGGGTGGAAATCAGACCTTTGCAGTCGTTGTGTTAAGTTGAAGCAGGAGCTCTAATAGCATCATTTCAGGTTGTTGCCTTGCGTTTCTGCAGTTGGCTCTTTGTATTCCGCTCACATTAATGGAAGTAATTTTGCCACTGAAGCGTGTTTCAAACCTCTGCATTTAAATTGAAATTTTAATTCCCTAATTGTTTGGCAAAGACGGCTGAAGATGGCTTGTTACAGGTTTCATTATCACTCAGAAACTCTCCAGCTGCTGATTCTAATGTGCAATGACTGAGTAGCGCCGGGAAGAACTGTTAATAAACGACTGGCAGCTTTTCCCAGTGGTCTGAACGCAATGCAAAGGTAGTTTGTGACAGCTAACGTTTGTCTGAAGTTAAAAATTTTAAGTGGCAGCTATTTTGTCTCTGACTTGATATCCATCTAGAGTAGCACAGAGGGGCTTCAGAGCCCTGTGTCCACAGTCTGGTTTCCTTCAGTGTCTTGCTAAAACGCACTTCAGAGAGCAGAACTGGTAGGATCAGGTTTGTTGTTCCCTAGTTACACCTTACACAGATTGTGTTTAAAAGAATCTTGCTCCAACCTCCCTTGAGTTGTGAAGCTTTGGAGAAATTAGAGTTCAGAAGAGATAGAACTACTGTAGGAGGTGGAATGTGTTTCAGTAGTTTTCAGTCTGTCGGTGCTTTCTAGTATCTTTGTAGAGGATCTGTGTGGTGACAAACATCCCATGGCTAAAAGAAACAGTCACTGTTATTTGACAGCTGAGTGCACTTGTAAACACATAGGGGTGTCTGTGTGTTTTCTGTTTAACATAAAAGAGGCCAGGGGGAGTACTTTCTCGCTCTACACAACTCCCTGAGATTCAGGCAGTTACAGCCAGATGGGGGTTGGTCTTTTCTCCCCAGAAACAAGTGACAGGACAAGAGGAAATGGTGTCAAGTTGTGCCAGGGACAGTTTAAGTTGGCCCTGAGGAACAAGTCTTCTATGAAAGGGTTTCTCAGGCCTGGCCCAGCCTTCCCAGGGCAGTGGTGGAGTCCCTGTCCCTGGAGAGGTTGCAAAGCTGTGAAGACATGGGGTGAGGGACAGGGGTTAGTGGGGACCCAGCAGTGTTGGGGGAATGGTTGCATTTGATGTTTCAGGTCTCTTCCAAGCTAAGCGTTTCCTCCCCTGCTGCAGCTTCAGGCCCTGCCCTCTTGTCCTTATGCTTCTCCTTGCCTGGGAGAAGAGCCCAGCTGCCACCTGTCTATAACTTCCCTTCAGGTAGTTATAGAGTGTGATAAGGTCCCTTTTGCTTGAGTCTTGTTTAGATGTGTGGTGTTGATCTAATTTTTGAGGCTCTGCTGTTGCCCCGTGAGCTACTCATAGGGAGAAATGAGTATTTTCCATTTGTTTAAATAATCGATGAGATAAAATGGTGAAAACAGTTGAGGGGAGGAGTGTTGTTGAATCAAGTAATTAAAGTTCACATTGTAACGCGATTAAATGAAAATTGCTTGGGCTACTTTCTTTGCATTGCCAGGCTTTTATGTGCCTAGCTTTGCAATTTTAATGAACCAATACTGCTTTGTCAGAGTATATAGAGTTTAAAAAAAATCTCTTCATTCCAATAGACCGTTGAAGTCAGCGTTTAACCCCAGTTGCAGCTGAACACCACACAGCCACTTATTCCCCTTGGAGGCCAAGGTTAACAGTGAGAAAACCTACGGGTTGAGGAGTAACTAGTTTAACAAGTCAAACAAGAGCTGTTCATGTGCGTTTTTCATAGATCTATATACTGAGCATGACCTGCCATGGTCTGGAATATGAGCTGGTTAGTCTGAAGAAAAGGAGGCTGAGGGGACGCCACCTTGCTCTCTACAACTGCCTGATGTTCAGGAGATTGGACAGAGATGAGCGTTGGTCTCTTCTCCCAAGGAACAAGTGATAGGATAAGAGGAAACAGCCTCAAGCTGTCCCAGGGGACGTTGAGGTTGGCCCCAAGAAGCAGCTTCTTCCTGGAAAGGGTCCTAAGGGCTTGGTAGAGGCTGCCCAGGGAGCAGGTTGAATCACCATCCCTGGATGAGTTTCCCAGTTGTGGAGATCTGGAACTCGGGGGACCAGGCTTAGTGGTTGCCTTGGGACAGCTTGGTTCTTCATTGGACACCATGGTCTTGAAGGCCTTTTCCAACCTGAAAAATCCTAAGATTCTACATTAATGTTCTGTGAAGGCACTTGAAGTGGTTAACATCTTCCCAAAAAACACTGGATGGCTGTAGCCATGGGCACAGTTGAGAGTTTTAATGTTTGTTCCTCCACTTTAGCTGCTACCTGTGGCTTTCCCTTCAGTACAGTGCAAGGAGAGTAATCCAGTTAAAATCCCCATGTAGTGAGCAGATGGCTTAGACTGTGAGTAGTCTGGAATAATGAAAGAAATGAAAAAACTGCCGTGTGCCTCTTTCTTTGCATTTTATTTACTGTCTGCCTTTCAGCTGGAACAATGAAAATCGATAAAAAACAGGCTTTCATTTAGTTTTCTGCATTTCTTGTTGCAGAGCTGGGATTCGGGTGCCGCAGTCGAACAGGTTCATGTTTTGTGGAATTAATGCCATAAGTGGAAATAAGAGACACTTGCTGGTTGGGGATTCTATAGAACTGCTTTTATTACATAATTTAAATTTGGGCCCTGCTTGAAGTTCTCTCTCTTCTCAATTACAAAACCAGTGGTATTTTCTCCTAATTTCTTATTCCTTTAAAATACTGAAACTCTGTGCAGATTCCAGGAGTTACTAGTATTATTTTACTGCCTTCAGGGAGCCTTGTGAAGCTGAAGTAATTAAGGTTGGTAGAATGCTTCTACGTTCTTTATACCAACAGCGTTGGTGCTGCTTTTGTTAGAACATGTTGCATTTATTTTCTGCATCTTTATCTTTTTTTCTCTTTAAATTCTGTTTTCTGGTTTAGTTTTTTAGAATAAACTTGGTAGTCTCAGTTTAAAGACAATTGAAAGTGGAGATAGGTACAGTGAAGGAGTTTTAAAGACTATCAACAACTTAATCTCCTTTTGATGCTGTAATTTCCATTACCTGAAGCTGTCTGTTGCCTTCAAATGTTCATGCCTAATCCAGCTTCATTTGCGTTGACACGTGCTTGACCTCAGCTCCTCAGCTCTTGGTTAATGCTCCAATGAGCATCAGTATCTCTCTGGAGGATTGTCGTGAGGCTGTTAGCTCTGCTAATAACCATTCATTAGGCTGATGAAAGTTTATTAAATAAGAAAACGTGCTGTAGTGACGGTGCAGTGGAGGTGTTGAGCGTCTTCTTATGGTGAAGTGGTAGCTACTTGACAAGACCCTATCCTTGAAGGAAAGGAACAACCCCTGACCCTTTACCATTGCTGTGGAAAAAGCCAACATCCCAAAACCAGAAGAACGTCAGGTACTTGGAGGCTCCACTGCAGGAAACACATAGTGAGTAACTGAGTCAGTCTGATTGTAAGCATTCCAGCTGCACGTTTGTTCAGTGTTCCATTGTGAGATGGATCAAGATTAAACTGAAAAGCCTCTGCCTTTGAGAGTGGGACATAAAAATAAAGGGACACATGGAAAACCTGGATCCAGGCTGAACCGAAGACATCCAAAAAAAGGAAAAAGCTAGGAGAGCTGGGGCTGCTCAGCCTGGACAAGAGAAGGTTCCCAGGGGTCTTACCAACGTGTGTAAATTCCTGAAGAGAGGGTGCCTAGGGACTGGAGGTTAGCAAATGTCACCCCAGTCTTCAAAAGGGTAAGGAGGACCCAGGTAACTATAGACCGGTCAGCCTCATCTCCATCCCAGGAAGGTGATGGAACATTCTCCGCTCCCTCAGCCTTTCTTCATCAGACTTTGCCTCCAGTCCCTTCCCTAGCCTTGTTTCTCCTTTGCACCCGCTTCAGCCCCTCAATCTCTTCCTTGGGTTGAGGGTCTCTTACGAGCGTTTAGGTTGAACTTGAAGCAGATGGGAAAAATACTGCCAGAGTCAGGGAAGGGAGTAAAATTTTTCACAAACACTTTGCTATTCCTTTGGTTCTGCTTTGTTGTTTAAGTGCCAAAGTAAAACCTTCCAAATTGGATGTTATGACAGGCAAATGTTTAGCTATATTTCCCACCCCTTGTTCTTTATTTTAAGACAATTAAACCCAGCTATAAACTGCCTGTGACCTTTCAACAAATTATGGAATGAGTCTGGTGCCATAGTTATTTTCTATGAACTTGTGATTTTTAGCTTCTATAAAGCAGAGCTTGTTTTGCAGGTTTAGCTCATTGATCCTCACTTCCTTAAAGGGTCAATAACTAATTATTGTGGGTAATAAGGACTGTAAGAAGTAGATGGAGGTAAGCAAATTTCAGTAACTCTCAGTATTCTAAGCCAAATTCTATGGTAATCCAGGCCAATATTTTAATAAGCTGATTAAATAGATTTAGTCTGCATTTAACTGTGGCTTTAGTGGGAGAGAAAGTCTTCCTTCAGAGTTAAAAACAAGGAACTAGTAAGAATAGGTGAGGATGGGGCTTATCTGCCATTTCTGTTGGTACTATTTTCTCATGGTAAATCAGCTTTTCAAAGAATAAGATGATGTTAAATCCATTTCCCATCTGTGTTTTCCTGCTGTAGCTCTTGTCCATATCCCAACCCCTGCCAAGAGATCACTGCTAGGGAGTTCCCTTACCTGGAATTATCTTTATGTCCTGATATTGAAACAAAAGGTTATTAGCGACCTCAACCCCCATCCTCAGGAAAACAACAATGCCTTATTTCCATTTAGCTCAGCCAGGTAGGTGTAAAGAAAGAGGCTTGAAGGACCCTCTGGTGCTTTTTCTGGACCCTTGAACCACTTGTAGTGGTCTTCCATAAATCTAATTTTCAGGTTCTCTGAGAAAGGCTGTTATTCCATTATCAGTCTTAAACAGAGCCTGGGGGTGATAACTCTTCCCTTCCATATACAATCCCACATGTATTATTCCTTTTGTTAGGATGAAAAGCACTCAGTGGTAATGGGGGTATTAAAACCCAGGTAACTACTTGGGAATTGTAGTCTGAGCAGAAGGGGGAAAAATCTAATTAAATGTGATGCCACTGCATGTTTTATAGCATCTTGAGTCTTCATTATCCCACACGCTTGCCAGAGCAAGGATAAGGAGGAGAAAGCTGGGACAGTGTGCTAATTATGTCCTCTGTTCAGTGTAGGGGTGGGGTTGCAGTGACAGAAGAAACGAGATTCAGTTTCCTCACCAACCTTTTGGATGACACAGTATTATCACAGCATCGCAGAACTGTTTAGGTTGGAAAGACCTTTTCAAGGTCACGGAGTCCAACTCTGAACCCAACTGTCCCATCTTACTGCTAAACTCTGTCCGTGAGTTCCAGATCTCCACACCTGGGAAACCTGTCCAGGGATGCCAATTCAGTTCCCTCCCTGGGCAGCCTCTGCCAAGGCCTGAGAG
>VZRI01003570.1:94293-162563 GCA_013397515.1 Upupa epops
CTGTTTTTTCATTGAGAGCCATGCTGTTAACTTGTCCCGCATGGATATCCTGAATTTCAAGTAAGAAATCGGGAACTACTTGTGTTTCCACAACACACGAACACACGTAGTCTATTTAATTATTATTCCTCTTCCTGTTCACTTTCTGCATCCTGTTCTTTTCCATCCATCTTTAACTCATGATCTTCCTCCTGAAGAGCAAAGCCTTTGAATTGACAGTATTGGTTCTTTGATGCAAATGAGTTGGAAGAAGTGGTTTTTCCCAGGACAGTCAGGTGAACCCTAACTTTTCAAGTAGCTGTTGTACCAGTTTGTTGTCAGATCCCTCCAGTGTATTTTTCGTTCCCTGCATTCACTGCAGATATGTCTCATTTCAGTTGCTCCTCCTCCTGGTTGCTGGTAGATTATCCAGTGCACAAAGGAGACAAATGTTTTAATCTCGTGCTTGGATTCTGAAAGGGAATCTGAGGTGCTGCTGTACAGCTTGCCAGGATTTAGGTAATCTTTCTGTAATTAAAACTACACAAGGGGGAAATGTTGGGCTGCTTTTTACCTTAATGTTTGTTTGTTGCCACTTCAACAATTGGGAGCCCTTACCTTGACTCCCAAGAACGTGGATTGAGCCTCTCAGTGCTTTCAACACCCAAACTGTTCTGAATGGACTCACTTCAGTAGTTCCCTGTCCTTCTTCTGTTGGGGACTCGAGATCTAGACACAGGACTGCAGGTGAGGTCTCAACAGAGCAGCGAGGGAGAATCATTTCTCTTCACCTGCTGGCGACACTTTTATCTCCTAATGACTGTGCTTCAGAGCTCCATCTGGGTCTTAAGAATTAGTTTTCAGAAGATGGAACTCTTCAGGAACTGGGAAGATAAAATTAGAGGAAAGTGATCTGAGTATAAAACTGCAATTTTTCTTTTTGCCTTTGTTTTGGATAGAACTTTCCCCGTCTGTCTCAAACCTTTTCAATGTCATTTTGCTGCTTGCTTTTAGTTCTTTCTGCGTTTTCATCTCTCAGCTTCTCAGTTTGACAAATGTTCCTGATCTTGTTCTTGCTTTGGTGAGATTGCTGACAGCTTTTAGGGTAGTGATAAATGTCTGCAGCAACTCTTGAGTGACTGGAGGAGGTAAAAGCACCATTGGAACTAGAAGCTTTGGGGTACAACTCTACCTGCCAAGGGAAGGAGATGAAAGTCAGCACTTCCACTTCTGCCAAAGGTTCTCAAGCTGTGTCTGCGGAGCCCTTGGTGTGTGTACTCAGGCATGCCAGTTTTTGGGGGCGACGGTTGGGATTTTTTGCTTCATCTGCCATGTGGTTTTCACAGAATCACAGACTAGTGATTCTAGGGATTGAAGGACTTCTGGAGAGCATCTAGTCCAACCCCAGCTACCAAAGCAGGATCACCTAGAGAAGGGCTCACAGGAACAAGTCCAGGCAGGTTTTTGATGACTCCAGAGAAGGAGTTTTGTCGTGTGCTTGGCCCAACTTCTCCAACTATTCAGATAGATACTGGGAGGAACGAGGATGGATAATACTCTTGTCAAGTGATAGGAGCCCCTAAATGCTACTTTGAGCTTTGGAGGAATCTCTGTGATTAATACAGTGACACAAATGTTTTTCTCAGGATGGAGCAGCAAGTACAAGATGTCTTCATCTGTGGAAAGAGAAGCATTTCAAAGTTAGGGACGCCTTGGTGAAGTTTTTCAGGGAGATGGAGAAAGTGCAGCTTCTTCTAAGAAACTACTCTGCATTCAAAAAGCCTGGTTGCTCCAGAGGTGCTTCAGGATCACTCCTGCCTTTGAGACAAGCAAATAATCCAGTGTTGATGTTGTGTCAGTATAGTTAATACTTACCGATATTAAGGGACAGGACCTTACCTTGGTTGTTCTCTTACAGCACCTCCTTGCACTTCATTTTTCTTTCTGCTCTGGCAGCTCTGTTCTGAACTTCAATCCTGAAGTACGGGCAATTGTTTTACTTAATGAACAGTACCTTAATTTCTTGGGGAATGTGTGTGTTGTTGAATTTCACATCTGTATGTAAAACACTCCAGTTCCTTACGACATCAGCGCTGAGATAATGGGAACTGCAGCGGGAGCCGTTGTGATGATTTTTGAAATTTATTTAGTAACGGGTGGAAGTGCTCTGTTGAATAGGAAAACAAATGAACTGGGAGAGATGCCAACTGATAGTGTTGCTTTTGTGCACTGACTTTGCCATTCCTGGTGGCTCTTGTCCATGTTTGTTTTTAGAATATAAGTGGAAATTAAATTTCTCGGTCTGGTGCCTGCTGGATGTCAGCTGGTCACTGTGGAAGTGTATCAGCAGAGAAACGTTCCAATGGGATGATATGACTGCCTGTCTGCATCCCTGTCTGCCCCTCTGCTTGTATTTTCTTTCTGTAAATTTAAAAATTTTAGTGTTCAGTTAAAAGCATCCTGCCTCGTGTTTTTAGAGCCCAGAAGTATCGCTGAACTTGCCACAGCTTTCCTTAATCTGACCAGGTTGGATTAAATGATCCTTGAGGTCCCTTCCAACCTTCTGCGAATCTATGAGAATTGGTTAGTTTGGATAAGACCTTCAAGATCATAGTCTGACCACGAACTAAAATAGCCCAGAGGCCACTGCTAAACCCTGGCTCTGAGCTCCAGATATTCATGATTGGGGAAACCCCTCCCTGGGCAGCCTCTGCCAAGGACTGAGGGCCCTTTCCAGGAAGAAGCTTCTCCTCAGGACCAACCTCAGCTTCCCCTGGGGCAGCTTGGGGCCATTTCCTGCTGTCCTATTGCTTCTTCCTTGGGAGAAGATAGCAACCCCCAGCTTTCTCCACCCTCCTGAAGTTCAGGCACTTGCAGACAGTGAGAAGGTCTCCCCTCAGCCTCCTTTTCTCCAGACTAACCAGTCCCAGCTCCCTCAGCCGCTCCTCACAAGGTTTGTTCCCCAGACCCCTCCCCAACTTTGTCCCCCTTCTCTGGACCCGCTCCATCCCCTCAATGTCCTTCTTGTATAGAGGTGCCCAGAACTGACTCCCGTACTCGAGATGTGGTTTCACCAGTGGCTGTTACACAGGGGGGAGAATCCCTTCCTTGCTCCTGGCCCCACTGTGTGGCATCATTAATGATATAGCAGCGATGGATGCTGGAAGATGAAGCCTCCAAAGCTGCTCCAGCTATGTCCTGGCATCATTTCAGACAAATAACATTGGTTCAGTTGGTGTTTCTGTAAAGAAAAGAGTTAAAACTGTCCAACATCGTTATTGGCATCTTTTTCCTAACACTTTTTCACTTGATAATCCTCTTATTTTGTCATAAACTGCACTTGGATTTTGTTTAACGAGCTATGTTTTAAGTAATTTGCTTTATATGTGTGCTCTAAGTATTTGAAGGGCTGCTCATTAAATCTCGGTTCACAGAATCAGCGGATCTTTTAGATTGAAGACCTGTAAGGTCATTGGGTCCATCTCTTAACTCCTCAGATATTGGATCCTTTTTATATCTAACATTTTTTTTTTAAAGAGAAATAAATAATCTGTGAAAGTTCATGGGCAGAATCACTATGACATTCATATACCTTTCACTCCCCTCATCAGGAAGCTCTAAGAGGAATGAATTGACCTTTACAATTTGTCACACATGATCTCCTTCCAGGTGTCAGCAGTGGATTCTTTGGAGGGTCCCCTCCTTCAGGTGGAGGGATTGAGTGATCTGAGGCTGGAGCTCCACAGTAAGAAGATGAACATGCACTTAGTCCTCATTGATGAATTACACCGTCACCTCTACATCAAATCAACTAATCGAGTAGGCCAACGCAACAAGGAGAAAGGGCGAATGAGGTGGGTTTGGTGTGGTGTTCACTGAGAGCAACAGCTCTGGGAGGGAAGAGGACAACACTCTGTTTCATGAGCAGAACTTCATTGAAATGTTGTTTGTGCTATCAGCTTACACCTCAACATTTTGTTTTTGGCATGAAGGTTTCTCGTGCTTGTGGCTGTGGGGTGCAGACAGCCTGTAAATATGTTGAGGCACCTTTGAGCCTCTTGAACAGTCTGTTCTCCCTGACTGGTGCCTCTGGCCAGTGGAGATTCAGGTGAATTGTATGTGCTGGCTATTTTTACCTGAATGTAGTGAATTCTACATTGTTGGGAGGGAAGAAAGACCCTACAGACAGTATTGGAAGGCAAGTTTTGGTAGAGCAGGGCGAATGATGAGCAGGTCTGGAGGGCAAAGAGGGAGCCAGTATGTGATCAAGATGCACAAAGGGGATAAATGAGTATATTTTTATGAGAAGGAATTAAAATAAGCTTGCCAAAAATAAAAAAGATAGTAAGTTGGATGAACTGAATTAATGAAAAGGAGTGACTGAAGTTGAAATTTCCTAGGAAGGATAGTTGCTAGCAAGTCCTGAGTGGCTTCCTTACTCATCTCATTAATTAAAAACAGACACAAAGCTTTGCTGTACCCAGACACTGCGACTGCTAATTAACTGCAGTTTTGTATGACTGCTACGGGGCCTCTTATCTTTGTCTTGGTTTCTGTCTTTTCCCGTGTTCCATCTTGCAGATGACTGATATTTGATGGTACTACATCAAGGACAGGCTTGTCGCTTCGGCTGGTTGTGCTGCCCGTGGCTGGCTGCTGACCAGGACACAGTGAATGCCTGTAATGATGTCTTGTAATTTCATTATGCGGCTTGGGGCAGCATGGGCCACGTCTTGGGCCAATAACTGACCAAGTAGCTCCTTCCTTTCTAAGAAGCTTCATTCAGAGAGGGCTGTGCATGTGCACAGGGCAGGAATTGGAGGGGAAAGACAAGGATGGAGGTTTCTAGTGGAAACTAAAACACCCTGGCGAATTAAGTAGTTGATAAAATCATGCAAATGGGAGCATTTCTCCTCCTTTTTATGCTTTCCAGAAAGTTCTTAGCAATTCCACGTTAACTTACGGCAACTCCAGTGTGTCTGTGTCCTGGTCATGCTGCTGTGACCAGCCAAGCCTACAGTGCTCTTAAATTGAGAGAGGCCTTGAGCTAACAACCTTTGCCTTTGATAGGACAATGTCACCTCCTCATGACTTCTTTTTATTTCTTAATTAATAAAGGAATGGATTACTTATTGTGAACTAAGATTGTCAGTCATAGTTGAATGGCTTTACTTCTTTCACCTCACACAGTTCGCTTGTGAAAGATGCTTCTGTACCTCTTATGGATGTGACTAACTTGTCTACACCTCGAAAGTTCCTTGAGACTTCCCAGTTCAGTACCCCTGGAAGCTCCAGCAGTGAGTATTTGTCACATGAATTTCTTCCCGAGTTAATAATAATAATAGATTAATGTGTGATAGTATTAGATCTTCAGATGATTTTACAGGAGCAGCAGTAGTTGATATCATCCCCTCCTTACAGACAGTTGCTTTATGTTTCATATAGACAGGCAGATGTGTGTAGATGACGCAGAAGATTGCTTTTGCTCTGTTGGAGCCAAAAGGTCAAAGCTTTTCCTTGTGGGAATGGCATAACTTTGACTAAAGGTCTGTCCATACACAGGAATAATCTGGTGGTGAACTCTAGATACCTGTTACTACAACAAACACAGAGTAAAACTCTCAAGTTCACTGGTGTGTTTGTGTGAGGCTTGGAAAGGGCTGCACAGATGGGGAATTAATCTGTGTACTGTTTCTGTGATTAATATGTGGTGGTGTCCTTGTTTAACAAGTGAGTACACTGAGTAATGCTGAGGTGACCTACATCTCTCCCACCTTCCCCACCTGGACTTGATCTTTACAGGGTTTTTTTCTAGACAAAATTATTCAGTGATTCTGAGACTCTTTTCCACTGTCATTTACTTAGAACAGGATTTGGGGACCCCTAGTAGCTCCAGCTAGAATAGGGAGGTTTGGGATTTGCTTACCTGGGTTGTTGAGGTATTTTTCTCATGGAAATAGTGAGACTGTTCCTACTCACTTGTGACAGCAGAGCAGGAGGTGGTAGCAACATTCCTCCAGCAGAGTCAGATAAATAGTTCCTGACTGATTTGAGTCTTTTAGAAAGCAGTAGTTGCTGACTTTGTTTGCTCAGTGTAGTGGTGATAGTGTTTAAAATAACGTCTCATGAACAGTTGCTTCATACTGTGTTTGGAGGAAGGCTCTAGGATATCGCAGAATGATTTGGGTTGGAAAGGACCTCAGAGATGATCTGGTTCCAACCACCCTGCCAGGGGCAAGGACGTCTCTCACTGGAACTAAACAAGAGCTAAGAACCACACCAGTGATCTCTGAGTAGTAGGTTACAGACACAACATGGCATTGCTCCTCGGCTCAGAGGCTCTGGTGATTTCATACTCAGTTGTAGAAATCACTGTGGGTCAGTTGACAGACTGTTTTTAAGAATGCTTGATTCTGTAGATCTGGCTTTTTTCCTGAAAAATCTCTTGGCTAGCTTTTGGTTACACTCTGCATCATGCTGGGCCAGTGTCCCTCAGACTGGGAAAGGTGTGGGTTAGAGTAGATGTTTCATCCCCATGAGCTGTGCGTGTGCTTTTGCTTCAAGTGCCCCCTGTACTTAGGTGTCACACAATTTTATCTAAAAGTGGCCCTTTCCAGGACTGCTTAGCTACCAGAGGATTAAAAACTTATGTGTATGCATAACAGAGAGCTGTTTCTGCCTTGAGTCATTAAAGTTCTTCTGCCTCTTTGCTGATGAAACAAAGTGGCTGTTGCATATTAATGCTTGTCCCTCCAAAGCACTGACTCGCTCGCTCCGTCTTGGCGAAGATGCCAACATTTTCAGTCCTTTCTGCTTTTGCTTCCCAAAGGAGAGGTTACCTTGTCCTCCAGAATCTCTATAAGGAAATTATAGCCATTCCTGCTACACTTAAAACAAACAAAACGTTCCAGGGTGTTCACCTGAGGATTGTCGAGGCGGCAGTTCACCAGGAGTGCTTTTCCCTTTGTGCCAGTTCAGAGCAATAAATTACCTTTAAAAGTGTGTTTCTCTGCTTGAACCTTTTGTACTCTGAGGAGTATGTATGACGGTTCTTGCATTGTCAGGCTCTTCCTGGAACTATAAAATGTGCTCACCCAGTACATGGCAATTCCAAGAAGGTACTTCCCCGGAAAATTCCAGAGAATTCTTGACAGAAATCTGACAGAGATGAGCTGAGGGGGAGATAATTCGTGTTGTTATTTACAGAGTACCTAAGTGTTAGACTGAACAGATCATACAGCTTGGAGACTTGGTTCACTTTTAGGCACCTGAATACAAGAAAGACACTGATGGGCTGGAACCAGGTCCAGAGAAAGGCAACAAGGGTGGGGAAGAACCTGAGGAACAACCTTGTGAGGAGAGGCTGAGGGAGCTGGGGCTGGTTAGGAACAAGCTGGAGAGAGCTGGGGCTGGAGATGAACAAGCAGCATTAACAAACCATGTAGAAGATGCCCAAACTGTGTAAACTGCACTGCAGCCTTGTGGTTTGGAAGGTGTGGGGTGGGAGTTTAGAGCGGGAACGTGTGTGTCCAGTTGATTAATGGGGTGTGTGTGTGTTTGAGCATCTCCTGCAATATCCTTAATTCTGTTTTTTGATTATTTCAAATCAGCACACTCTGGAGTTCTTGGGTATCGCGTTAAGCTGACCCCATAACCTGCCCACGTTACATGGTTTATGGAATTTGAATTGAATTGTATGATTTAGAGGGGAAATCTTATGAGGAGAAGTTGAGAGGGCTAGGATTGTTAGTCTAGACAAGAGGTGATGGAGAGGAGAGTTTCTCACTGTCTGCAGTTGCTTGAAAGGAGATTGTAGAGAGGTGGAGGGTGGTGCCTTCTCACAGGTAGCAAGGGATAGGACAAGAGGACACTCGTTCAGGTTCTTGGATAAATTCAAAGTAAAAACATCAGTCAGTTGAGCACTAGAAACAACAGGAGTCATCTGTCATCCAACAGCCCCCATCAGTGTTCAGTACCAGAAAGATGAAACAGAATTCAACAGGGTTTAATTTCTCTGCAAGGATCTGGAGTGGTGAATGTCAGCATGCCAGTGCTGCGTGTCCCTGTGTTGCCACCCTGGCTGTTAACAAGACCTGTGACTCCAGATCTTCCCAGCTGCTTCCGTGGAGTTTGCCTCAAAGACTTTCAACTCTCTAGAAGTGATTAAATGTATTTATTAAATGTTTCACCCAGTCTGTAACAGACAGTCTGTTGTTATTACTGGGTCTTATCAGTGAATTAAGAACCATTGCTTAATGAAGGTAGTTTAAACGGGCCTGGTGCTTGTTGCTTTTCCCTCTCCTCATTGCTTAGCAACAGAATTTCTCCCTGTGTTATACCTATCGCTTCACGAGGACGGTGTCCACAATCTTATCAGTAAATCCGCTTGCTTTGCCTTTGTAGAGTGTGAGTAACTTCATAGAATTATTGAATTATTAAGGTTGGAAGAGACCTTCAAGGTCATCATGTCCAGCTGACTTCATCAAGGGGTTCATCAAGCTCTTGACATGTTTAATAAAGGGGAATAGGATAACATCAAGCAGTATCCACTTCAGCAGTGTAAACGTGGCTGAATCCATCAGAAATATGTTAAGCTTGATGCTGTTTATAATAAAAATTCCTCTCTTGTGAAGAATAGAGCAAAGAAAAACAGCCGGCTTTGAAATGTAAGGCTTTCAGCTCCTTGACACACACTGAAGGGATTAGTCGTGCTGAAATACCTTCTTGTTGATGAAGATTTTAATTGCACCAGATTTCCTAACTACTGCACAGCTTACACTGGGATCTTAGTTTCTAAACCAGTCAGATGTGCTGGCTGTTGTATTTTCGTGCAGGGAAGCCCTAAACCAAATAAAACACCAATGGCAGCCTGGCTTGTGTCAGCAAAGTGTGGCCAGCAGGACTAGGGACATGGTTCTCCCCCTGTACTGGGCACTGATGGGGCCTCCCCTTGAGTACTGGGCCCCCCAGCTGAATAAAGAGATTGAAGGGCTGGAGTAGGTCCAGAGGAGCAATGAGGCTGGGGAGGGGACTGGAGGGAATGTCTGTTGAGGAGAGGCTGAGGGACCTGGGGGTGTTTTACTTGGAGAAGAAGAGGCTCGGAGAAGACCTCACTCTCTACAACTCCCTGAAGGGAGATTGTAGACAGGAGCAGGTCAGGCTCTTCTCCCAGGCAACTAGCTTCAGGATGAGAGGGCAGGGTCTGAGGCTGCCAGGGGAGGGCTAGGTTGGTTATTAGGAAGCCCTTCCTCCCTGAAAGAGTGATCAGACTCTGAAATGGATGGCCCATGGCAATGGTGGAGTCACCGTTTCTAGAGGTGTTGAAGAACAGACTGCATGTGGCACTTAGTGCCATGGTCTGGCTGATGTGTTGGTGTCGGGTAATAAGATGGACTTGATGATTCCAGCTTCAATAAGAACAAAACACCTACTGCCTCCCACCAGAATCTTCATAACACGGCTGGTTTCCTTGTTTATTCCACATTTGCTTGAACTGGTTTGTGTTCTGTGACAGGAAGAGGCTTTGTGTGCTTCTGTGTAGTACCAAGTGTTGGTTTTAATAGCTTAGGATTTGTGAATCTTCTGCAGTGCGAGACATAAGCCTTCTGGAAATCAAAGAAGATACAGAACTGGACCCGGAGGAGAACAGCGGTGTCTTCATGGGGATCCTGATCAAAGGGCTGGCCAAGCTGAAAAAAATCCCAGAAACAGTGAAAGCCATCCAGGATCGCTTAGAACAAGAACTCAAGCAGATTGTGAAGCGCTCCACAACCCAAGTGGCAGATAACGGTTACCAGAGAGGGGAGAATCTTTCCCAGGACAATCAGCCAAGGTAAGGATATTTCACTCGCTTGATTGTGGCAGGAAGAAGTAAGGAGAAGGGCGGTTGAGAGGCTGATGCACAGTCACCAGATAGGCTTAGGAATTTCAGATGTGCTCAGGAAGAAGAGGCATTGTTCCTTCTCACCTAAGGATGAAAGTGCTGGGCAGGCCACACCTCCAGTAGTGAGTTCAGGAGAGGGTCCGTAGAAGGGCAACAAGGTTGGGGAAGGTTCTAGTGAAAAAAAACCTTGTGAGATGTGGCTGAGGGAGCTGGGGCTGGTTAGTCTTGGGGAAAAGGGATGCTCTTCTTGTATAGCCCTGGTTAGTGGCTTCACACCAGTGCTGATGCCAGAGAAATTGAGTTCCTCCTGACTTGAAAGGGGAGGAATGAGCTCGGATATTTATGTCAAGTGGTTCAGAGTCCAATTAAGCTGATGCAGGTGCAGAGCTTTGAAATCATGTATGGAACTAATTATGGCAATAAAGCTATAGCCAAGTTGCTAATGATTTAGCAGCCCCATTTAGGTCAGTAGCAAGAGGTGGAAGAAGCCAGCTGATAACTAAGTTCTTCTTGTTCTTCAGGGTTTGTTACAACTGTTGTTTGGAAAATATGACTTTGTAGGGATTTGCTGCAACTTGACCTAGATGCTCTCTGAGCTCCCTTCCACCCTACACCGTTCTGTGATTTAATGGTTACACTCTTGTGATCCTGCCCATCGCAGTGGTCCCTGCAGAGGGAATTGATGGTGGTCAGCAAAGTTGAAAACAAAAACCTGCTTCTTCATTTTGTGTAGTATTTGTGGTGCAGAATTACTCCCGAGGAAAACTTGGCCTTGATAATGACTTTTTTCCCAGCTCCTGTCATCATCAGCGGCGTGGAAACAATTATGTTGTGAAGAATTTGTTGAGTCATGGAGCTGATAATTTGTTGAAATGACTCCAAGCTTTTTTTGGATTGGTCAGAAGGCAGAGTTGTAGTTTCTGATGCCACGAGGGAGCGTAAGCTTTTCCTTGATCTTTGTTTTCTGAATCAGTTCTGAGAGGTTCCATGGCTACTGGAACATCTCCCTACCCAGTCCTCCAGTCCATACTGCCTCAGTGTGGCTGCAAGGATGCTGTGTGAGACTGTGCTTTACTGAAGGCAAGATAGACCACATCTACTGCTCTGCTTTCACCTATCTACCTGGTTATGCCCTCATAAAAGGCTGTCGGGTTGGTCTATCATGAATTTAGGATAAGAGCTGCTGGAGAGTTTGAAAATGGACTCGGGGAAATATGATGTTAGTTGAGAACTGAAAATGTAATGGGGTGGTGATTAGTGCCACTGGAGAAGACTGTCTGGATCAACACCAGTCTCACCAGCAGGTGAGGGCACAGGGTTCTCATCTTCTTGTTCTACTCTGTTCTTGTGCGATCTCACCTGCATTCCTGCATCGAGTACGGGAGTCTCTCAGTGGGTACCACACCAGTGCCCAGTACAGGGAGTCAGTCACTTGCCTGCACCTGCTGGCTATATTATTTCTGATAGAAGCCAGTGGCCTCTTTGAGGTTGGTGGTTAAGAAGTCGCTGCTGCTCTACTCCCACCACAAATCTTCTGTCCTGCTCTGGGGGTACCAACTTCTGCAGGGTAGACCCAGCAGTCGTGTGGGGACTCGGAAGCTGCTGTGGTTCAGTGCGATGGAGCCTGTCTGTCAGAGCTGGAAGTGTCTAACACAGGGATTTGAGCAGTGTTAGCAGTACATTTTGTTGGGGTTACGTGTATACTGGAATTGCTCGTTAAATGGCAGCAAACTCGGTCAGAGTTTTTCTTGAGGAATAAAAATATTGATGAGCCTAGCCAAAAAGTACTTGGGGCTCTGCAAAGCTGCAGTGCTTGGTTTATGAGGAAGCCATAGGAACGCGTCAAGTGTGTTGTAGCTTCAGATTAGGCTGTAGGACTTTCTGTACAGTAGTAAAATCATGATAAGCAGGAGGGAGAAGGAAGATCCACAGACATTTTTTAGTACCCAAATCACTGTGTGCCTGTGGTGTCTCCTAGAAACTGAATGAAGGTTGTCTTGGTTTACAGGTTGCTGCTGGAGCTGCTGGAGCTTCTCTTTGACAAGTTCAATGCTGTGGCTGCGGCTCACTCTGTTGTCCTTGGACACCTTCAGCAGATGGTGGCCTCTCCCTGCAGCCAGTACGATGGTGATATCAAGCTGTACGACATGATTGATGTGTGGGTGAAGATCCAGGACGTCTTGCAGGTAAGAATCCTTCAGTCGAGCAGATTTCTGAGCTGGAAACAGCTGTTAGGCCCATCATACCAGAGAACACCTGTTGTACTCCAGAGATGGCTGTGCTGGGATTTGTCTCCTGACTTTGGGGAAGTGCCCACATCTATTGCAGTAACAGCCTGAAAAAAGGAATCTGTGGACTGATCCTTATGCTGCAGGTGAAAGGGGATTCCTCTTGCCTATCAAGTGATTCCCCAGCAGTTTTCAAGCAGTGACATTCTTGATTCCGTGTTACTGTGTCACGTCTGTCTCGTAGTGTCACAGCTCTAATCGCTTGTCTTCTCCTGTCATCATGACTTGGTTGCTGCCAGCCCCGACGCTTGCTGCCAGCATGTTTTCAGGGAATTCTTACTTGATTCTTACTTGGAGCTGTGGCATACTGAAGCTATACCTTGCTTAGGCTTCATTGCGGTGTCGTGCCTATCACCGTAGCATCTGAGACTTGCACAAGCAGCAGAGCTGTCGTCTGTCACGCATCTGTTCTCTCCGTCTGACTGAGACCAACACAGGCACTTGAGATTTATTCTTTTTCAATTTACTTGGCTTGGAATTGCCTTTCGATACAGTACACAGATGTAAACATCACCCAGTGTTTGCTAGAGGAGGTCAGAGAGCTGAGCCTGATGTTATTTACAAGAGTTGGCAAGATTTACGATGGTCATTCCACCTCTGACCTGCTCATGAAAAATGTTCCCGGCCTTCTCTTCTAACACTGTTTTTCACCCTAGGACACAGGTCTGTTCAGCTGCTGCTCTCAAGGTTTGTTTGAGTGTGCCATGAGGCACACAGGGTTGTTTCTTGCTCACCCAAATAAGGCCAGTGGCGTGAGCTCAGATACTTCTTGAATGTGGAGAATGGTCTCAAAGCCCCAAAGCTCTGACCTTCCACTTATTCCCTACCCACCTATTTGTCTTTCTGGAGGAGTTTGTGTTTTTAACTAAAGAAATCTTGTTCGCTTTTCTCCATGACAAAAATTTTCACCTCCCTTCAGTGCTGTTCTTGTAAAACTTTTACTGGGTTCTTGCAGTATTTCTCTTCTTACTGGTTTTTATTTCATTCTTTCAAACATTTAACATCTAGAGTTTTGTTTTCTAAACAAAAAATGTCATAGAATTGCAGCTGCCTGGCTCTGTTAAAGGGAAGAATTAAGCCTCAGGACATGAGGAATGGTCTTGGTTAGGGCTACCCCTGGCGGTCTCACTGTCATCCCTGAGGTCTAGAAAAACCTGAAGAATCTTAGAATGGTTATAGCTGCAGTCTGAGGTCCAGCCCTGAGCTTTGAGTTCTGCAGGCTTTGCACCAGGAGGACAAAACCTTGTGACTAAGAGTTCTCCAAGAGCAGCTGAGGGAGCTGGGTCTCTTTAGCTTGGAGAAGAGGAGGCTGATGGGTAACCTCATTAATGTCTATCAGTATGTGAGGGGTGGGGGTCAGGCAGATGGAGTCAGGCTCTTCTTGAGGTCATCTGGTGAAAGGACAAGGGGCAGTGGGTGCCAGCTGGTACAGAGGAGGATCCATATCAGTATCAGAAGAAACTCCTTCCCAGGGAGGGGCCCGGAGCACTGGAACAGGCTGCCCAAGGGGGTTGTGGAGTCTCCTTCTCTGGAGATATTCCAGCCCCGCCTGGCTGTGTTCCTGGGCAACTTGGTCTGGGTGATCCTGCTGTGGCAGGGGGACTGGACTGGGTGAGCTTTCCAGGTCCCTTCCAATCCCTAAGGATTCCATGATTCTATATTTTCAGTGAAGCAGAATTCCAGGGATGGGAGTGAGTTGTACTGGCTATTCCAAACCAGCTTTTCCAGAGAAGCATCGCAGGTGTCCTCAGAGTCACAGTGCTTTCTGTGCTGGGAAGAAGCTGTCTTTTTGAGCTTTCTATAAATCAAGTGTCATGAAAAATACAACCACCCTCTTGTAGAGCTTTCCTTGCTATTGGCCTGACAGCACTGGCGTCGGCGGAAAAGCTTCCCAAAGAGCTTTTATAGTGTGTAAAAGCAGCACTTTAACATCCATAATCTCTTGCTGTTTTAGAGGAGAGGAGGATTGACTGACACAGAAGGGAGAAAATCTGCTTTGCTGGAAATCTTGCAGGTTTTTGTACTCCGGTTTCATTGGAGGGGATTAATTCTTTTTGGTACATTGCAATGTAAGAAACGCTTTCATCCCAAGACAAATATATTCCTCTCCTGTTTCTTTCTGAATGAGGATAATTTTTGAGAGGAGGTGTTGCTTGTATTGAGGAAGCAGAAAATTGTCCCTTGTGGGAAATGTGATTGAGTCGTCACACCTGGACATGTTTCATGGTTGTGGAGATCTGGAGCTCAGGGACAAGGTTTAGCAGTGGCTTTGGGACTGCTGGGTTCATGGTTGGACACAATCAGCTTGAAGGTCTTTTCCAACCTAGTAACAGCATCACTGGATTGTTTACTTGGTGCAGACTGCAAACTAAGGAAGAACCTTGCTTTCCTGATCATCCAGTCCAACCCTGAGCCCAGCTGTCCCAAGGCCGTCGCTAAACCCTGTCTCTGAGCTCCAGATCTCCTGGACTGAGAAACCTGTCCAGGGCTAGTGATTCAGCTTCCTCCCTGGGCAGCCTCTGCCAAGGCCTGAGGGCCCTTTCTGGGAAGAAGTTTCTTCTCAGGGCCAACCCCAGCTTCCTCTGGTGCAATGTGAGGCCATTTCCTCTGGTCCTACTGCATGTTTCTTGTGAGAACAGAGCAAATCTCTCCTCTCTACAACCTCCTTTAAGCAAGTGTAAAGAGATTTCATAGCACTGTCATGTATTTTGCAGGTAGAAGTGCCAAAAGTGAGACAGCAATGACCCTGTGTCCTTTTCAAAACTGAAACCTGAACTAGAAATGCAGAAATGGAATATCTTTTCTCTTTAACTGGATGAAAGGGTTCCTCTGACAAGGACTGCCAGAAAAAATTCAGACTGCATGCTAGGAACACTTTATTTGCTCAAAAGGGTCGTTGAGCGTTGGAACAGGCTGCCTGGGGGATGATGGAGTCCCCATCCCTGGAGGGATTTCAAGGACACGGAAATGTGGTGCTGAGGGACATGATTTAGTGGTGACCTGGCAGTGCTGGGTCAGTGGTTGGACTTGATGATCTTCAAGGTCTATTCCAACCCAAGAGATTCAGTGGTTCTATGATGCAGAGTATTTCATAAACACATTTATAGTTCAGACAGATAAAGCCCTGCTTTTGAGCAGTGTGCAGTCACTTGGGCAGTTTATTGTGGGAAGAGGTCACCCAGCTTTATGGTTTGTGAGATCTTAAAGATTAGCTCATTTAATGACAAGTTTTCAGGTCTATCAGCGGGGAATAGACTCTTTGTGCCCATCCTGGAGAGCATCAGGTTGCTCTGTACTTGAAGGGCTCTTCACTTAGCTGGATTTTCCTTGTAATTATTGAACCTTATTACAAGTTTATGGTTTTAAAGGGGTTTTGGGGTTTACACCTAAATAATTAAGGAAGTAAAAGATTCGCCACTCTTGTAAAGGGTCTCTTGTAAAGGGTCTCATCAGTAAATTTAGAAAGCAGTTTGTGATGGTGGAAGCAGAAGTCAGCTCTAGGAACTGTTAATTAATTGGGTGATATATGGGAAGTGGAAACATGGCTGCAGAGATGCACACTGTCTTTCATTTTACCCGCTTCCCTAGATTCTGAGAGAGTTTAGTTAGGTCTGACATGAGTTTCTGTGCCTGGTTACTGTCTGTGTCCACTGCCGTCAGCTGGAATTGGGAGAGACCACAAGTAGTTCATCCACATTTGTAGATCAAGTGTTTATAGGACTGTAAAACCCCATCTCTTAATGTGCTGTTATTCACACACAGTCCCTGTGTGAGTAGCTGTAACAGCAGTGACTTGGACTCCTTTACCAGCATCGTAAAATCACTGGGAACGGGGAAAAGGCCAAAGGCTCATCACGTCCTCACCGCAAGACTCCTCATCTGGCAGCAGCAGCGCACGAGGGATTCATGCAGGCACATTGCTCCTAATGTTGGAGAGTAGCTGAGATCCGAGGAAAATGTTGGGAAACCGTTTTGCTTAAAAGCCTTTCCGCCCCCTTGCTGAGAGCTTGTTGTGTTTGCTGTGCGTGACAGTTATAAAGCTGCAAAGTAGAGCAGGGAATATTTTTTATTGTTATTTATTTATTTGAATGGAAGTTTACTAGCACTCACTGTTTCTTTCAGCATTGTTTTGGGGACCTCACGTGTTGGGTTGTTTATTCTCAGTGATTATCTGTGACTTTGGAAATCACAGAGTGGCATTACTACAAGTCCTCTCTAAAATTCCTTTCCAGTGTCTTTCTCACACTGGTTTGTTCTCGTGGGCAGGTGTGTTTGATGGTCAGCCAAACACACAGAAGGTCTTTTCCAACCCAAGTGATTCTCTAACTGGCTCTGCTGATTGGGCCTGTAGGCACTTGCAACACCAAAACTCACGTTTTAAAGCATGAAGACTCCTGTTCAGAATGTGAAACGGGCCTTCCCAAGTGTCACACTGGTTTTCTTGTCCGTTTAGTGGGTGTTTCTCTAACCACACAGCAGAGGCATCTGTGTGCTGTGTGTGGCTCAGGGCTAGCAATAGGTAATGGAAGTTCCTGCAAGGCTTTACCCAAATTCTGAATCATTGCACAGCGTGTTTCTAGAAACACCTTTTCCCTGGCACCTGCACCCTGTGGACCTCCCAGTCCATATGTCTTCACCAAACGTGGTCACCAAAATAGGATTCAGGGAGCTGAGGTGAAAGTGAGCTCGATGATGACAGAAGAGCTTGAATGCTGAATGTGTGAGTGCAGGAAACAGGAGTCTGTTTACTGCAGCAGACCCCAATGATGGTGGATACCTGTGAGTCTGCTGGTAGGTGGTGGTCTGTAGACAAACCCCTGCTTCTTCCTTTCTCTCTTGTGTGAATGAGTCTTCTGCATAGCCCAGTCTGCAGCTTCAGGTACTGAGTGTTGAAGACCCACTTGAAGAGCAGGGAAGATGCAGCCCTATCTAAATATAGACTCCCCTCTACATTCTAGTGTGTGGTGAGACACCCCAGTCCAGACTGCTCTGAGAGGTGGGAGAAGCTCCATCCCTGGAACCATTCCAGTTCAGGTTAGCCCTTGGGGCTCTGAGCAACTTACTCTGGTTGGGGCTGTCCCTGCTCACTTCAGGGGATTGTACAGGAGGAGATTTGAAGGTCTTTCAAACCCAGGCCATTCCACGATTCTCTGATTGTCTGACTATAGGTAGAAAAATAACAGGGGTAATGATTGTAGAATCAATGTTTAATTGTTGCTTGTAAACAAACAACTGGGAAAGGTAGTAACTGTTCCCATGGTAGGAACCATGGAAACCCATTTTCACCTGAGAAAAGGCAGAGGTGAGGGAATTAGTTAATTAAATGTGGTCTGTATGCAGTTGTTCTACTCTGAGGATGTAATTAAGTGTCTTGTAAAGCTCTTTTGGGGGTCCTCATTTACTGGAAAAGGCCTAAGACATGTGTGATTGGTGCTGTGCTCTCAGTGAGGCTCTGATCTGGAAACTGTTGGAAAGAAACAGAGTAAAATGTTTTGGAGTGTTAATTCGGTCTTCCCAGTAATAAAAGCTGGACTCCCTCTGCTTTTGCATTTGCTTGCAAAGAAATCCCATCAGAGAGCAGCTCAAGAAGAGAATGAAGAACACCCTTATAGGGGCTGGGATTTTCAGTGGTGCTTGGTTTATGGGAGTGTTCCCTTTTAGTTTCAGCTTTACAGTGTGGTCTGACATCACCCATCACTTCTTGCCATGGTTGCTGTGGCTGAAGTGGTGCCCCCAAGGTTTTATAGTGGAAATCTTGGTGGTAGCACTTAGTATTTCTAGTGTAGTAGTGATTGAGAGTTCACAGTCTGTTCTAGTTAGAGATGTCCCTGCTTGTGGTAGGGGGCTTGGTCTGAATATCCTTTGGAGGTCCCTTCCAACCCCGTACATGGTATGATTCCAACTCATAAACTCAGCTCAGTACTTGTTTTTCTGAGGTTTTTATTGAATTTCTGTGAATTTCTGCAGTAGATAAAAGTTTTCCAAAGGAGCTGCTGGAATTTTGGCTCTAATTCCTTTGGCAATCCAGTGGGAATCAGGCAACTAATTACTTAAGATTCTTTTGAAAATCCCAGTTCTAATTTTGCTTTATAAGAGCGTGATTGTAGAGGTAGGTAAACCCCCCAGAAAAAATGGACACACTGTGTGGCTGACGATTTTCTGGTAACAAAGAGGGGAGCTGCTGCCTGGCCTTGCTAACGGTTGAATCTCTAGTGATAAAGCTGCTCTGGAAAAAACAGATCAGGTGGAAAGCTGGAGGTTGAAGGGCTGGTTGCTTTCTTTTCTGGTGCTTGACCTATCACAGAATCTTTTAGGTTGGAAAAGACCTTTAAGATGATTGAGTGAAACCACTAACCCAACTGTCCAGGGCTACTGCTAAACCCTGTCCCTAAGCTCCACATACCCGTGACTTTGAAACACATCCAGGGATGGTGATTCAGCCCCCTCCCTGGACAACCTCTGTCCAGGCCTGATGACTCTCTTTCCAGGAAGATTCTCCTCACGTCCAACCTGAACTTCCCCTGGCCTGTGGCCACATGCAATGCTCAAGATGGAAGTGCCATCAGGACTCCTGTCAGCTACCTGGTAGCTTCATTCCAATTGCAGAAAGGTTCCCAGTGTCATGAATTTTCTGTCCTGGGTTTAAGTAGTTGCAAGTTGCTGCATATGACGGGGAGAAAAATCCACGCCATGCTCCTCCCATGGTAGATAAATCAGAGTGGTCCCTTAAGCTTAATATCGACCCCCTTTCCCTTTCTACTCACAGAGGACAAGGAAATAAACCAGTAGATTTATGCTCAGTTAGCAAGGACACGCTGAAAGGA
Source organism: Upupa epops (assembly GCA_013397515.1). Taxonomy (NCBI): domain Eukaryota; kingdom Metazoa; phylum Chordata; class Aves; order Bucerotiformes; family Upupidae; genus Upupa; species Upupa epops. Next base: position 113,268 of record VZRI01003570.1, read on the forward strand.
TGATCTCACTTTCTTACAAGGTTTGGTGCTCCACTCCTTTGCTGTTTAATCAGTATGTCACATGGCAGCGCCCTGTTAGAAAAGCTGCGTTACCTGCCAGAGTGATAAATGATGCTGCCTTTGACTCTTTCATTCCAGCCTTGCTGATAATTTGCCCTAATTCATAGAACTGGAATCATAGAGTTGTTGAGGTGGAAAAGACCTTCAAGATCATGCGGTCTAACCATTAACTCAGATGTCCCAAGACTAAACCACCTCCCTAGGCTCCAGATCTTGCAGCTCTGTGCAGCGATGACTTTTCAACCCATTGCTTGGGCAGCCTTTGCCAAGGCCTGAGGACTCTTTCCATGAAAGAGTTTTGTCTCTTGGTCAACATCAGCTTTCGCTGGTGCAACTTGAGACTATTTCTTCTTGTCCTACCTTTATTGATTCTTTCATTTAGAGCCTGTCATCATCCTATTGTGGCTTGATCACAAAGGATCTGTGAGGGGGGGGTGTCAGGAGGATGGAGCCAGGCTCTTCTCAAGGTCATTTAGTGACAAGGGGCAGTAGGCGCAAGCTGGAACAGCACTGGAACAGGCTGCCCAGGGGGTTGTGGAGTCCTTGGGCAATGAGAACCTAGATTTGTAAGTGTGTGTCAGATAATCTGTTCTTATGTCTCCACACTCGGAGGAATATGAAGGACAACAGTGATTCTAGTGGATGGGACTCTGTTATCAACTGGGAAGTATTTCGGGGTGCATGGTTAAGTTTTGGTGGTGTTGAAGGCCTGGAAACATCCCGTTGCAGTTGAAATAGGAAATGCTTGTATCTAGGCAACTTCAGTGCGTCTGAATATGTGTGAATGGGAAGATGTGGTCTGTAGAAATTTGAATAGCAAATTAGCATCAGACATAGAATCTTAGAGTTGTTTAAATTGGAAAGACCTTTAAAATCATTGAGTCATGGAATTACAGACTGGTTTAAGTTTAAGGGGCTTTTAAAGCTCCTCTAGTCAAACCCCCGGCGGTGATCAGCGATATCAGCAACCAGAGCAGTGTGCTCAGAGCCCTGAGGGCCAACCTGACCTGGGATACTTCTCCTGTCTCTCTGGGGAACCTGGGCCAGGGTCTCCCCACCCTCAGCACCCACAATTTCTTCCTTCTCTTCAGTCTGAATCTCCCACTTTAACCATCACCCTTTGTCCTCTCCCACAGCTCCTACTGAGAAGTCTGTCCCCACAATGGCAACTCATGTAATGGCTTTATCGTCTCTGATCTTGCAGGTTGTGTGAAGCAGGTTGAGTCTGAGAAATGTTCTTGTATCTGCCGTGATGCCTCTGTTGCCTCTACTTGCTTGCTGCATGTAGGAAGATTTAAGCTGAATTTTTTCCCTGACAGCCTTCAGTGTGTATTCAGTAGTCAAACACGACCAGAAGAAAAATGATTTCCTTGTTTTTACAGGTGACCTAAACTCATATTGACATTCCCTGCAAAGTCATGTGAATGAAAATCCAAACATCAAATACTTGAGGGAAGGGATTCTGCGAGTGCAGATGGGAACAAGATTATGGGACTTGCGTCCAAGGTCGCACAGTTGTGTCGTGCCTTTTGAGAGGGCTTTGTTGTCTTGTCAAGCCGGTCTTTTCACGGTGTGCTGTAACGTTGGGGTCCCGGGGCGGCTCCAGAGAAGGGCAACAAGGTTGGGGATGGGTCTGGAGAACAGACCTTGTGACCAGTGGCTGAGGGAACTGGGGTTGGTTAGTCTGGAGAGGAGACCAAGGGGAGACCTTCCTGCTGTCTGCAACTGCCTGAACTTCAGGAGGGTGGAGAGAGGTGGGAGTTGGTCACTTCTTTCAGGGAACAAGTGGCCTCAGGCTGCCCCAGGGGAATTTGAGGTTCTCCAAGAGGAGAAACTTTTTCCTGGAAGAGGTCCTCAGGCCCAGGGAGGGGGTTGAACTGCCATCCCTGGTCGTGTTTCCCAGTCGTGGACATCCTGAAGCCAGGGTTTAGTGGTGGCTTTGGGACAGTTAATGATTGGACTTGATGATCTTGAAGATCATTTCCCATCAGAGTGCTTCTACACTTCAGTGTTGCTGCATGTTCCCAGCTGTGTAGCCTCCTGTGTTCCTGCTGCTCTTGTATTTTCCTTTAGCACTTTTTTAAGGCCGAGAGTTCAGGTTGAAGGTTTTATTGAATGTTTCTTCCCTTTTGCATTTGGTTTCACTATGAGCCAAAATCAGCAACTTCCTTCAAGTCTGAAGAGCTGGTTCGTGTGTAAAGTGATGGGATAGAAACACCTGGTGTAATAATTCTTCATGGTCCATGTGAGATTACTGCCTCCTCTGTTAGGGCTTTTGGATGCTGTGTTAGAGATTCTGGCTTTGCTTGGAATGATTGTGTAGAGGGAAAGTGACTTCCTTCAGCAGCTCTCAGCTGCAGCCCCCTCGGAATTGTGACTCGGTGTCTGTTAACGGGGGGAGTGCTGGAAAACCAGAGCAGTGCAGAGTAGATGCATTGAGGGTAGAGCAGTACAGTTGTATTTAGGGGAGGTTTATGTAGTTTTCCATTTCTGGCTGTTGCGCGGAGATTACTGGGTGGTTTTGTAGCTTGAACTGCAGACAAAAGAGCACCTTTAATTGGAAAAAAGTTGAGTGTGAAGAGTTTAGAAGTTCCATCAGATGGCCCTTGTGACACCAGAACCCTTATAGGAGAGATCTTCCAGATCCAGCCTGAGATGAGCACTTTGGGGTACTTGTTTCCTCTGCAGGGAGAACGTAGAGCTTGGCATGAATGGCTAACAGACTGACTCCCACCTCTCTGTAACCTCCTTTCACCACACTACTAAGTGTGAAATGGCCACCACAGAGTTGCTCATGGGAACAGTTTTGGGAACATGTCAGGCTGGGCATGAGGAAGAAGTTTGTGAATCTGAGAGTAGGAGATCCTGGACCAGGCTGCCCAGAGAGGTGGTGGAGTCCTCATCCCAGGAGCCATTCAACGACAGACTGGATGGGGCTCTGGGCAATCTGTTCTAGTTAGAGATGGCCCTGCTTGTTGTAGAGGGGTTGAACTGAACTGGGTGGCCTTTGCAGATCCCTCCCAACCCAAAACGTTCTGTGATTTGTAGATGTACCAGTCTGTGATGAAGTTAGTTCTTGTCCTTCTGTTGCCTCGCAGCAGACTCTGGTGGCTGTGTTAAAATCAGATCAGTCCCAGCAGCTCGCTAGGATCCTGATGATGCCAGCAGTTGTGCAGCTGCTTAATTTGGTTTTGCAAGGAAGGCCAGCGTGAACGCCTGGGAGACCACACTTAAATGATGTGCTGGTTTAGCAGAATGAAGCCGGTTTGGTGGAGTTAATGAATCTGAAATTACTTCCACGAAACATTTGCTGAACCTCAGCGCATTTTGGCCGTCTCAGAAATGGCTCATTAATTGATGGGGGACTGACCGTCCCTCTGGACACAAGAAGTTCAGTCTGATTTACAATTTCTTTCAAGCAGAGCTGACTGTCTTGTTTTGGTGTTCAACGGAGAGGTCCCAGCTAGTTGCATTTGTTGTAAAGGAGCCTTTGGGTGTAGGGCAGTGGGTTTTCTCTTTCTGCATCTGCCTCTTTGTCTCTGAAGTTTCAGGGATTCGCAGCATTGTTGAGCTGATACAGCCCAAGTCATAGGGTCCCACCCTTCTGCTCAGATGGCTGCCTAGTGTCCCATGGTTGTATCCAGATGGCTTTTCAGTATCTCTGAGGATGGAGCAATCAAAGCCTCCCCGAGCAACCTGTTCCAGTGCCTCAGCACCCTCACAGGGAGGAATTTCTGCCTCGGATGCAATCTCAATCTCCCCTCTTGGAGCTTGAACCCATCCCTCTTCTCCTGTCACCAGGGTCCCTGGGAAAAAGTCTCTTTCCAGCTATCCTGGAGCTCATTTAGGTGCTGGAAGCTGCTCTAAGGTCCCCCCGACGGTGCCTTCCTGAGGCTGAACAGCTCCAGTTCCCTCAGCCTGTGCACATAGCAGAGGGGCTCCAGCCCTCTGATCATCCTTGTGGCCTCCTCTGGACTCACTCCAACACTTCCATGTCCTTCTAGTGGGGACTCCAGACCTGGACACAGGAATACAGCTGAGGTTTCCTCAGAACAGAGCAGAGAGGAAGGATCCTTTCCTTGCCAGGCTGGAGAGCAGTGTGAGTTGCTCCAAGTTCTGCCTCTGGTTTTCTGTATGACCTTGGACAAGCTCCATGTGTGAAATAAGGTTACTGGTTTGCCTTATGACAATGCTGTGTGGAAGTGAAGGCTGTGAAAGGCAGTGCTAAGGCTGTCATGGCTCAGGGTTTAAATTCTGCAGTACATGATTTACACAAAGCCCTTTGTTTTCTTTCGGAAAATCCAGGAGCAGATTTGTTCCTGGATTCGTTCCTGTAATACCCTTCCAAATCTGTACTCCCTTGTGATCTGGCTGATGAAACAAATGGCCCTGATAGTTTTGAGTGTCAGACGGATGCAGAAGGCTGTTCAGGAGCTCTGTGGTTGGTTAGTTCACTTGTTTTCTTCATTCCCCAAGTGCCTTTCCTCCCTGAATTGGCTGTTCTGGCCCTTCCTTCTCTGCGTGGTTGCCTGGAACCCTTCCCATCGGTTTTTGTGTGTCAGTGATTATTTTCCCCTTCCGAACATGATCGTAAAGGCCTAAAGGTAATTTGCTCAGAGAGGGCTGGTCTAGAGGACCGTTTACAATCTTCTCTGTAGCCTCCTTTGAAGAGGTTTGATATTCCTGAATCGCTGAGCTGTCATTTTATTAAGGCCACTCGGTGTGTTCCTGTTGCTCTGTAGGGTTGATTTTAGCACAGCATGAGAAGCTGGTTTGTTTTATAACCTTATCTTAGAAGTTAATTTGAATATTCCCTTCTGAGCTGCTTCTTTAAACTCCAGCTCTGGAGGCCCCCCAGCACCAGAAGGATGAGGAGCTGCTGGAGGAAGTCCAGCGGAGGCCATGAAAATGCTCAGAGGGCTGGAGCCCTTCTGCTCTGTGCAGAGGTTGAGAGAGTTGGGCTTGTTCAGCCTGCAGAGAAGGCAGCTCCAGGAGTCGCTTACACTGGCATTCCAGTCCCTGAAAGGGGCTGTGAGAAGGCTGGGCAAGAACTGTTCCCAAGAGCAGGGAATGACAGGATGAGGGGTCATGGTTTGAAGCTGGAAAGGGGACACTGAGGCTGGGCATGAGGAAGAAGTTGTTGAAACAGAGGGTGGGGGGGATTCCTGGAACAGGCTGCCCAGAATGGTGGTGGAGGCCCTATCCCTTGAGCCATTCAAGGACAGACTGGATGGGGCTCTGGGCAGTCTGTTCTAGTTAGGGATTTCCCTGCTTGTTGTGGAGGTGTTGGACTGGATGCCCTTTGGAGGTCCCTTCCATCCCTGTGATTCTATGGTTCTCTTTATTGAAAGTGGAACAGCAAAAGCTTCAACGTAGTCACTGTCTGATGGCTGAAAACCTGCTTGTGCAGTGTTTGAGGAGCATTCTGAGGTGATGAGAGGTTTATTTGCAAATACTGAGTCACAGAGATAAGTGATTTACTCCACATGCCCTAATCTATAAGAATTTGATTGGGTTCTTATTAATCTTTTAATCCCTGGGGTTGAAGGAATAGTTCAGAAATTGATGTTAGCATCCAGTGTTTGGCCTGATGAAGCAGCAGTTGGGAACAGGCTTGAGGGCTGGAGTCCGTGATCTCAGAGGTCTTTTGCAACCTGAATGATTCTGTGATTTTTATCATGCTGCTGGATTCGTGTGTGATCTGTGTGTTTGGAGGTGTCGGTGAAGTCTGTGATGTGTTGAGTACTTTGGCCCTAATCCAGAGGAGAAGTTGGATGTGTGGTGTGACTGGGGCCCTGCACATGGTTTTTAGGGTTGTCTCTGTGCTTAAGTGCTTTGCTGGCTTCTGGCCAGACTGCCCCAGCACCTTGCAAGCTGAATATTTTTGTGAAAAGCAAAGGTAGAACCTTTTCCAAGAGGTGATTGAGGCTGATTTTCATACTGGGAAATAGCCCAGCCTGAATCCCTTAGGGTTTGGAATAGCCTGAGGGAGTTCTGTGTGTTTATTGAATCTCTCTGTCACTTGTGGACTCTCAGGATCATGAATAAAGTTGTCATTTCTATTCTGCTATTTGTCAGCTTGCGAATGGGGTGATCTGTGGCTAACAGTTCATTATCTGTTTAACAGGATCTGTCATGTTGGGGATTAAAAATGCCATTCCTCACAAAATGAGGGGTTGGGGGATCTGATGGAGCCAGGCACCTGTGTCAGTGCTCTATTACTTCCATATGGGACTGGATAACAACGTTTTCCCCTCTGCCTTTGCCTCTGCCGACATTCGTATGTGGTGAAAAGGGGGGAGAGACGGGGGCATCTAATTGCTGTAAGAATTGGAGTGTTCTGTGTTCAGACTTTGTCTTTCTCCAAAGCTGGGCTGGGTTGGTAAATCAGATCTCACCAAGATCAAATTTGGGTCCTGCTGCACGGTTTCTCAAGAAATCACGGTCTTACCTAACCCTACATGGACAAAAGGAAGAGTAAGAAGATAAACGTGTGAGTTACTGTACAGCAGGTCCTCAAATTAAATAGAAAAAATGTAGAAAAAGTAGAAAAGTTTGGGTTTATTTTTTTCTGCTGAAATGCAGTTGATAGAGAGAGCTGGGGTTGTTTAGTCTGGAGGAAAGGAGGCGGAGGGGAGACCTCATTGCTGTTTACAACTGTCTGAAGCGAGGTTGTGTCGAGGAGGGAGTTGGTCTCTTTTTCCCAAGTCACCAGTGATAGAACAAGAGGAAGCAGCCTTCAATTGTGTTAGGGCACGGTTAGATTGGACATGAGAAGTTTCTTTCCTGACAGAGTGGTCAGAGGTTGGGACAGGCTGCACAGGGAGGTGGTGGAGTTGCTGTCCCTGGAGGGGCTCCAAAAATGCCTAGAGGTGGCCCTGGAGGACAGGGTTTAGTGAGCAGGGTGGGGTTGGGTTGATGGTTGGACTGGGTGATCTTGTACCTCCTTTCTACCTTAATGATCCTGTGACTCTCCAAACTAGTGGACTCTCCCCAAAAAAGAAGACGACTTCTTGAGCCCAAAGGTCCTTCATCTTCAGTGACATCCATTTCCAGACTTAGCTAAAAAATCTGGTTTGGATTAAGAGATGGGGTTGAGACAGCTTGATTGCAATGGAACATGTTGCAGGGAGCTTGCTGCAGAGTGTGGGGAGCACCTGCAGAAGGCATGGGACACCTTCTGTCTAACCTGGCCTAGACTACCAGTGACCTAGCAGAGTAGGGCTATGTTTTGCTTATTTCTTACAGGGTTTGATACTTCTTTTTAACAAGGAAAAACATACGGTGTCATTTTAGCCAATCTAACTTGAGCATTTCATTTCAGCAGGGCAGTGACAAAGGAAACTGGATTTGACCACATACAATGCCTAAAACATGTGATGGCTCTCTAATGAGAGGTAGATGAACAGGACACTGCCTGCATGCATCTAGTTGTGATAATTCAGGAGGGAATATTTCCCTTGCCCATAGGAAAATGGAGTGGCAATGGATGTCAAATGTTTGTCTTGGGTAGCACAGTAAATATTTGTAGTCTAACTGTCTCCATCAGTGAACAAATCACCCGCAAATAACAACATGCTGCAAGCAGGAGGATGCATGAAATTACATTAACGTTGAAGCTGAAGCGGCTGAATGGGAAACGAGAGGCCAAGTGAAGCCCAAACCCAAGTTGAATAAAAAAAGAAGGGAGTTAGGTTTCCTTAGGAGCGAGAAATCCAAATTACAGAGCGTTGCAAAGGTGGGGAAATGACAAATGTCAGTAGGGATCTGTAAGGCTGTTTGCAGACTGGTGCGTGAAGACAGACTTTTTGTGGGAGGTGGAGGAACATGCCTTTATTTAAATAATTCCTCTGTCTAGTGAGATAAAAATTGCACAGGAGAGAGGACCAAATAGAGGGGCAGAAATACCGCACTGTGAAAATTGAAGTGGAGGAGCGGGTTTTATTAGTCCTTGGATCGAGGAGGGGAAATGGAGTGTAAAATTTTATTTATTTACTTCTTTTACAAGATCAGAGAGCGGCGCTTAACAAAATTCCGGTGCTGCCAGCCTCCAGTCCTGAGGTTTAAGTTGGATAAGTAGAGTTGGAAAAAGAGGTTTAAAGTGAAAAACTAAATTGAAAAGACCTGAAGAGGCAAAGGAAGCAAAACTCTGTTTGCTATTAGTGTGGAGTCATCCAGCCTTGGAATTATGTTCTTCAGACAGAATGAAAATCAACAAGAGGTTCCTGTGGGGGTGCTGAGGCACTGAATCAGGTTTCCCTGGGAGGTTGTAAGTGCTGCATCATCCCTGGAAGTGTTGAAGGCCAGGTTGGATGGGGCTCTGGGTGACCTGGTGTGGTGAGAGGTATCACTGCCCATGGCAGGGGTCTGGGACTGGGTGATATCTGGGCTCCCTTCCCCCTTAAGCCAGTCTGTTATCCTACACCAAATACCTGAGCAGTGGAGTTGCCAAGGGTGGAGGTGGATTTATTTGATTCACATAACTCAAAACGTAGAAATCAAGCCCTGGGCAACCTAATAAGCTGAAAATACTCTTTTGGAGTAGGCAGTGGGAGGGAAGCGAAGGCGACCTTGGTGGGTTTTAGGGATCAAATATATTTGGTAGAACTTCAGGTAAAAGGAATTGACCTGCAGAAGGCGGCGTCATGGTTGTGTTGAATTGGACAGGAATATGTCTGGAAAAAAGAAAATATTATGGGAAATCTCAATGGTTTCTCAAAGCCAGACCTTGGTTTTGAGACTGTAGGCAAAGAAGCTACACAGCACCTCTTGTCTTCTGAAAATGAAGTTGTACAGGCAGAGCTAGAGGCTTGAGAATGAACTTTGAAATGAATTGGAGCTCAGAGGCATCATGTTGGAAGGCTTTTTCAGCAAGAAGTCGTCACTGAGATGCCAGGAAAGAGAAGCAGCCTCTCCTTAAAGCCTCCAGCTGAAGCTTGGAGTATAAACAGATTTCTTCTTTACTAAAGGTTCTACATATTATTTCTGCAGGAGAAAAATCAGCTCTTGTGAGTGAGGACAGGTTTTGTGTTTGATTTTGAAAGGGATAGAGAACTTTCCTGTGTGTGGACATGTGACTCAAGTGAAAATGATTGTAGTGGGAAGACAAGAGGTTGGTTCTGCGTTTCCGATGATCCTTGTGGTGGTACTGAGGCTTCTTAGTGGCCTTCAAAAAGGTTTGTGTAGGAGAACAGCAAGATTTGCCACCTGCCGCAAAGTCTCCCGAGTTCTTTGGGTCAGGAAGGGACTGATGAATCAGCCAGATGTTGAAGTAATTTAGGAAGTGTGAATTGAGGAGGAAAGGAAATGTTTTGTTGAACTTCCTTGGTTCCAGACAGGAAAGGGGGTGTCAGTTCAGAATGCTCAGTGGCTGCCTGCTCTGACTGTGCAAACAGTGCTCCAAATGAGGAGGATGCTGGCATGTGTAAAGGGTGGAGGTGTCAGTTCCTGTTTCTTCTTGCTGTGAGAACATGAAATGAGGGTCTTCAGCGCAGCTAAGAGGCAGGTAGTGAACAGAATGTGGTGGGCTCTTCCTGCAGCCGCATTTGCAGAATGGTAGAATGGTTTAGGTTGGAAGGGACATGGGTGGATCATCTAGTTCCAGTACCCTGCCATGGGCTTAAGCAGAATAGAAGAAAGGAACTGCTGCTGAATCAAGACTTGCTTATGCAGGGTTGTGGCTGTCTCAAGGCTGCTGCTAAACGCTGTCCCTAAGCTCCAGATCTCCACAACTGCAAAACCTCTCCAGGGATGGTGTTTCAACCACCTCCCTGGGCGGCCTCTGCCAAGGCCCAGGGACTCTTTCCAGGAAAAACTTTTTCATTGCTGTCTTTATGATGGCCATAGCTTAATCAACAGCTTCATCCAAGCAGAGTAACAGCTTTCACAAACCTCAGGAGATTCTGGAAAACCATGGAAGGGAAAACCTTGGCAGAGCCTTTTAACAAAAGCAATCAGGGAAAGCAGGGGGAGAACTCAGGGTCTTCTAAACCAGTTGCTTTAGCTCCTCAGAAGAAAATAGAAGCCCATAAACAGTCTAGATAATATAGGGAATGAGAGGAAGAATTACAGTTGCTTTCTAGCAAGCATAAGCTGTCAACTGATTTAATTCCCTTCTGAGAGCCAGTGGCAGAGGCTGTGGGGGAGGAAGTCGCCACCAGTGGCTGTGTCCTGGCAAGAGTAAACCTTCTCCTTGTGCTTCATAGGCTTTTTTCTCATAACTGGCTATGGGGGGAACTACAATGTGGATGAAAGTGTAATGAGGTGGGGTAAACAAAGGGGAAATGATGAAGGGTTTGCTCTTAAGGGGCTGCTCTAATGGCTGCTTGGAGAGCTCTGTCTGGGGCTTGATGCTGTTTGACAGTTTTGTTAATGTCTTGAAAAACTCAGCAGAGAATCGTAAAAGGTTGCAAATAACGTGCTGGAAGGTGGGGGCCTGGAAAGCAGTTGGAGAATACGATGAGAATTTGCAAGACCTTAAACTAAATATAAATGGAGACGGATCTATTTCACAATTTCACTGTGTGCCTTATCTTCAGCCAAGGAGTTGTGTGGTCCATGGGATTTCAAATGGCATGTGAATCTATGTGATGAAAAGGTACTGCCCCGCCGAGTAGCAGAGCAGTGTGTGGCCAGCTGGATGGCTGGAAATCATTGTGTTCTGTTCATTGTTGAAGATATTTCAGTTGTGATCTTTATGTCCTTTTGGACTGTGGTCTCAAGAAAAGCTAAAGAATAGGGAGAGGATTCAAAGGAGATCAACCAGCATGATCAGAAAAAAATAGAATTATAAAGGAACAACCCATTAACTTAGAGATGAGAAGACTAAGGTATGGAGGGAGAGTTTTGCTCTCAAATACATCAAGAGGATTGAAAATGCAGAGTGGAATCACGTGTTTGGGGATGTGATCAGGTAGGAAGTGCTGAGCTTAAAGAGCGGCAAGAGAAACTCCAGCATTCCCTGTCTAACTGGATGGCACAAGAGTGTAAGCAGAGGATGATTTAGGGCTGTGATATTGTCGTTGCGGAGCATCCTTAAGAACTTCCAAGCATCTATCAAGCACGACAGACTAACTGCTTCGTCGGGGTGTGGGGATGGACTGGCTGATCTCTTGAGGTCTCATGCAATTTTCTGTGATTCCAAGAAAATCACAGGGATTATAGTCCTGCCATCCCCAGTGATGGATGTGATGCTACAGAGTCCATCGGCGGGCTCTGGGTTATCAAAGCTTTGAAACTTTGCCTATTTGATGTAGTTCTAAAAAACCTCCTGGCAAGTTGGGGTTTCAAGGAATGAGACCATTAAATGTTAGATTTAATAGGAGAGGGAGAGTGTGTGCAGAGTTTTAACTTCCCACCCCTGATTTGAGAGCCAGAATTAAATTCACCAGCTCCCCAGGTGCTGCTCTTATTTGTAAGAATTCAAGTGACATTAAAATTGGATTAGTAATGAGCTTTTTGGTTGAAGGACCAATGTGAAAATCAAGAGACTCTGAAGGAGACAGGAGGATTGGAAGGAATGTTGAGGGTTTCCTTGTGAGGTCTTTTCTCTGTGTGTGTTTATATGGCTGTTCATGCATCTTCCTCCTTAAAAGCTTTACCCTTATCCTAACACATACAGAATCTTACTGGCCTTGGTTTATAAATTATTTACACTTAGACTGCGATGCATTTAAACTTTTTGAAAATAAAGGTATATATTAGAGCTCCATTTGTGACTGACAGGATCGGAGTGATGGGTGGGGGAGAAAAGCAGGAGAGACTAATGGAAAGGAATAAGGAAGCACTTGGGGAGCTGCTGGCTGGTGCTTGACAGTGATTTGTATGTCTTAGGTTTTGAAGTGCAGCAGTGTGATCTAAAATGCCCCCACTGCCTTTTGTTTGACCATAACCTCCTCTCATCCATCCTCCTTATCGTGGGAAGGGCTGCACTGGTGGGGTGACTGTGATCCTGGATTTTTCCTTGGAGCATCAGTTACAGATTGACATCAGGTACAGCTGCATCTGTTGTTAAGGCCATTTTTATTGCATCTCAGTAATATTAAGAGACTCCTGCAAAGATCAGACCTCTGCTGTACTTGATATGGAATGAACAGCTGCAAAAATGCTCAGAGTGTTGCTTGTGGTGAAGAACGGGATTTGAGAAAGGGAAGAAACAGAAGTAGTGCTGTAAACTGAAACATGCACTGAAAGTGTCCTAGTTACATCCTAGTTCCTTGGAATGGTTAGGGTTAGAAGGAACCTCGGAGAGACCTCAGAGATCACTCGGTCCCAAGGTCCCTGCCACAGGCAGTGCCACCTCTCACCAGAACAGGTTGCCCAGAGCTCCATCCAACCTGGCCTTCAGCACTTCCAGAGATGATGGAGCAGCCACAACTTGCCTAGGCAACCTGTTCTAGGGTCTCGGCACCCTCACAGGGAAGGATATCTGCCTCAGATCTTATCTCAGTCTCCTATCTTGGACCTTGAAACCTTCCTCCTTATCCTATCCCTAGATTCCTCAGAAAAAAGTCACTTTCCAGCTTCCTGGATGCCCCTTCAAGTACCAGAAGCTGCCCTAAGGTCTCCCCAGAGCTTTCTCTTCTCCAGGCTCAACAGCCCCAACTCCCCTCAGCCTGTCCCCGAAGCAGAGAGGCTCCAGCCCTCTGATCATCCTTGTGGCCTCCTCTGGTCTCACTCCAACAGTTCCATGTTCTTTTATGCTCTGGATCGCTTTGACTACAGGTCCAGTAGCTTCCTTCTGTCCCATGTGATGTCTCCTATGCCCTCCATTTACAAACCAGTAAATGTAAGTGACACACCTCCCTGCCAGTAGTCCAGCTGAGGGAAGTAACTTCTTCCATCCTCTTCCTCTCTTTCTTGGTACTTTCTCTGGACTGTTGTTTAGGATATTTTTTAACAGCTTTTTTTTTTGGCATTAGTCAGTTAAATTCAGTGGAAGCTGTGCAGGTTAAAAGGGGGATGGAGAACCCTCTGAGTCACACACCAATAGAGGGAACTCTCCTCCCTGCCAGCAGTATTAAATTGCGGAAGACAGTAAATTTACAAACTCCCCAGTGAGCAGCCAGTGTTTTAAAAAACCCCTCACGTGCAACTATGTGAAATGGAGACTAATTAAAGCAGGCTGTGTCTCTTTTTTTGCTTCCAACTTTCATTCACTAGTGTTAAAAAATACAGTGTAGATATGTTAAATGTGCCACAGCATCACTGGACGTGCAAAGAGCTACCTGCTCTTGTCCTGTATTGAGTTGAATCAGTCAGTCCTCTGGGTTTTGTGGTGTGCAAGAAGGTAGCCATTATGGGTGATCATGAAAATTAATATAAAATATAGAATATTAATTAGAATAATTATGAGTATATATAAAAATAGAGTATTATGTGATTATTTCTAGTAGTTGAAAGTGATGGTCAGTGTCTCTGCAACCTTCTGGGCAATTAAATACACTTGGAATAGCTGAAATTTCAGAGCAAAGGGGATTAGGGTGGGGTGTGGGGGTTTGGTTGACTCCCGAAGGATGGAGTTTGCCGTGGCACTAGCAGCTTTTCTTGCAGGAAAGGCAGCACCGAAATGGTAGTCAGTTTGGCAGAGGGCTGGGATTTCTGCTGCAGCCATCTGCTTTATCCTGGCTCCACCCTGTGGAACTACCCTGCCAGGTTCACACTCACTGCGAGGTTTTCTGTGGGAATCGGGGATTTCACCTCAGTGCAGAGTTTAGTGTTGGCTTCCGTTGGAGTTAAGGTGTCACCCAAATAAAGGCTAGAGTTTTGCTCCTATTCTGGGCAGTGTGAAGCTTTAGTTTCCCTTTATCTATCCGCATGTCTTAGGTGCTGTTGAACACCCTGCACCAGTAAATTGAATATTCAGAGAAGGGAGCTGGAACCTGAGTTCAAATATCCAACCTCTGGACCAAACTGCTGGTTTTCTTTTCCCTTTCAAAGCAGACAGAACAAATGTCCAGCTCTGTTGTGCTGCTGCAGTACAGCCGAAGAATTTTGCCTGTGTGGCAGCAGCCTTAGGTCGTTCACATGAGCAAGAACATGACCAGGCTCCTGGGATTCCTGCGGAGGGAAGGACAGATGAGTTCTCATTCTTTAGAAGAATGAATCACAGAATGGCTTTTGTTAGAAGGGAGCTCAGAGATCATCTGATTCCATCCCCCACCTGCCACGGGCAGCAACACCTCTCACTAAACCAGGTAGCCCACAGCCCTATTCCAGCCTGACTTTGCGACTTTGATGGGATGATGGAGCAGCCACAGCCTCCCTGGACAACCTGGTTCCAGTGCGTCAGCACCCTCACAGGGAGGAATTTCTGCTTCAGATCCCTTCTAAATCCCCCCTCTTTGAACTTGAACCCATCCCCCTTGTCCTACCACCAGAGTCCCTCAGAAGAAGTCCCTCTCTACCTCCCTGGAGCCCCTTCAGGTACTGACAGACATTTTCCACTGAGGTGCTGGGTGGACATGTCGTGGGGCTCCTTTCCAAATGACAGTCCTGCTATATTGTTTGCTTTAAATCCTGCTTTTTCATCAGGTTTCGAGGCTTTAAAACATTGCTCTTAGATTTACACTTCCTTTCGGCAATCTAGAGAAATGTTTTTGCTGAGGGAAACAATGACACGCATGATTGCTTTGGCTATTGGAAGCCACACTGATTCCAGAAGCACTTACGCTTCTCCGAGTACACACAAGCGACGGTTGGGGCTCTTGCTGGAGAAATGGTACTGCAATAATGTGAACCCTCGCCACAGTGAACATTTCTTCCGAGAAATACTTTGGAAATGAAGCTGTGGGTTCGGCCCTTCTTAGCTGGAAGCTTCGGATGAGATTTCGGGCAGTTTTCTGCTGTCAGCAGTGTCCTAGTTTGAGTCATAATTGTCCCCCTGTGCTGGGCGCTGGTGAGGGTGCACTTTGAGTGCTGCGTTCGGGTTTGTGCACCTCAGTCAGTACCAGGAGGACACAGCACACAGATACGTTGGGCCTTGTGAGAGGATTGTGTTGTCTTGCCAAGTGGGTTGCTCATGGTGTGCGGGACATTGGGGTCTCAGGGCAGCAAGGTTGGGGAAGGGGCTGGAGAACAGGCCTTGTGAGGAGTGGCTGAGGGAGCTGGGCCTGGTTAGTCTGGAGAGAAGGAGGCTGAGGGGAGACCTTGTTGTCTCCAACTGCCTGAATTTCAGGAGGACTGAGAGAGCTGGGGGTTGATCTCTTTTCCCAAGGAACAAGCAATAGAACAGGAGGGAAAAGGCCTCGAGCTGCCCCAGGGGAAGCTTCTGCCTGGAGTGGGCCCTCAGGCCTAAGCAGAGGCTGCCCAGGGAGGGGCCTGAATCGCCATCTCTGGCCTGGTTTCCCAGATCTGGAACTCAGGTAGTGGTCAGATGGGACAGTTGGGTTCAGGGTTGGACTTGAGGAGCTTTGTTCTGTGCCACTGTGTCTGTGGAGAAGGCAGTGCTCGGCTGGTCTTGCTGCGCTGGGGCCCAGCAAGAGCCTGTGTCTGTTGGTGTGGCACTGCTTGCTGGTTTAACAGGGTGGCCTACGAAGTAGACTATCAGGGACATGCTGTCAATGTGCTGATTCTGTAACTGGTTTACAGCTTAATTCTTGGTTAAAACCAGCTTTTGTAGGGCCAGGAGCCTTTCAGGCCGGTTCTGGGAAGGAAGGGACTGTCTTTTCCCTCTACTAATCCCAGTTTCATTCTGGCAATTAATTTTCTTTTTAACCTGCCATTAATTCAGGTAAGACAATATGTTCCTGGGATTTGAAAGCCTCTCGCTTCTCCCTGCTTGTTCCCCATCCCTTTCCATAGGGATTAATTTCAATGTCCCGTTGTATCCCTGTGAAGCTGGGCCTGAGAAATGGCTCCGTCGTCACATTGCCCCTTAAAACTAATGATGCTGTTTTTCCTAATCCCATCATAGGGTCCCTGGTATCATTAGGTACAAACATTGTGTTTAGCTTCATTGGATAAGAATGGGGAGGAAAAGGCAGTCCAGTACCTGCTGTAAGGGAACGTCATCAGAAAACACTGTAATCTGCTTAACCTTGGCATTTTGGTGGCCCTGCACTCTCTCTTTTATAGAGCAGCATGAAGGGTAGAAGGGAAGAGCAATCCTGACAGGGACTTTGGAAGGCTGGAGCAACTTGTGCCCAGAGCTGTGAACTAATTTGGGTTTGCTGGTTCTGGGGGGTTCCCCCCACTACCACTCCAAACCTGGAAATGGGAATCTTCCCTATGCTGTGAGCTCCCTGCTCTGGCTTCAGGGTATTTGTGGTAACGGCCAAGACCTGGAAGCGTTATGGAAATGCAGTTAGTGAGTAAGAGCAGGGGGCACTCGCGTTTTAATTGCTCAAGAGCCATATTAAATCCTCCAAACCTGAGTGCTGCCAGCCAGTACTGTCGCTGCCTCACACTTCCGTCTGCTCAGGAATGGGAGGAACAGAAAACTCCAGTTACTGTAAGTTAGACAAAGAGGTTCTCTGGTTCTGATAGCGTTCAAAGGTGTCCCTGTCGCAGGGCTTGAAATGGTGGCTTGCTGGGTTGATGTCAAAGGGGAACGTGGACTTTTATCCATGTCTTGGAGTCGCCAGACTCGTTCATGCCGACATCTACACTCACTGCCCTCACACTTGGCTGTTCTTTTGTATAAACCCTTCATGCTACTCATTTTCCAGCCTGTTTTATTCTGCTAGGGGCTTTTTCTCTGGGCCACAGTTGTAGATCCCATTGGATCTTCAGTAGTTTGGTCAATTAGAAAATACCAACGTGTATTTAGGGAGTCAGCGCTGTTTGGTGACATCTTCAGTCCCAAAGGCACCAGATCTGAAAGTTTTCAAGTTAATTTTCATAAATACAAGAGATTGCATAAGGATTTATGAAATATGGAGGGTATTCATGTGATGTCGTAGCTGTTCCTGTGGGATTGGAGAGGATCTGTATCCTTTAATGGTTTAGCTTGGAAGGGGCCTCAGAAATCATCTAGTTTCTACCCCTTGCTGTCCTGTGAGATCAGAGCCAGTAAGTATCATGAAGCAACCATACTGGGTTTAGCTGTAACAGACTTTACTGCATTAATCCATTTTTAGCCCTTCACATCCCTGACACTGCTAGTTGGTGACTCCCTTTGCAGGGTGATGTCTCCTATTGTGGTAGCATTTCACAATGAGGTGGGTGGAAGTTTCCTTGCTCCTCCTCCTTTTTAAAAATCACTGGGATGCTGTTTTTAATTGATCAGAAGCAACTGGTATCAATACAGTTCTGTTCCCCCCTTAATTGATTTTCATTGTTCGTTACATCATTCCTTTCTCCCTAGTTGATACTGGACAGAGGCAGAGTCTGCCTCTGCAGCTTCCACTGCTGAATTTCTTTGTAAATACCATAGTTCCCCCCCACAGTATAAGCTTTGGCTTGGCTGATTTTCTTCTCCCATGTAGCTCTGCAGTTGCTGTAGCTGCTATAAAGGTTATTGGAGAAAAGATATTCTCCTGGGATCCACTGTAGTTTGTTGTTACAAAACAACTCAGGCTTCAAATCAAGTTTGAAATATTTGAACACATACAAAAGGAATAAATCCTGCAGATCAATTGAACTGAAGGCCTGGTTAATCGGAATAGATCATGAATCAGGTTTCAAATGGGGCTCAGCCTTCTGACTGACATATTCTGGTTTTATATTTGTTAGAGTGACTCTGGAGTTAATGAATGTGCAGGTTAAATTAGTCACCAGCAGCAGCACCACGAGGGAGAGAGAGCTCAGGGCCTGTGTGCGTGTCCTGGGTAGCTCTAGCTTCAAGTTCAGGAGCAGAAAGCAGAACGTTTGGATGTTCTCATGTAGTACCCAGCACAAAAACTTTCAATCCCAAAGAGGGGAGGTTGAGAAGAGATCTGAGGTAGCAATTTCTCCCTGTGAGAGTGCTGAGCCCCTGGAACAGGTTGCCCTGGGAAGTTGTGGCTGCTCCATCATCGCTGGAGGTGTTGAACCACAGTAGAATTGAAGCTGGAAAAGACCTCTAAGATCATCCAGCCCAGCCTGTGACCTAGCATCACCACAACGTAGGCCAGCACACTAAGTGCCATGTCCAGTCTTTTCTTAAATGTCTCAAGAGATGACTTCACCACTGCCCTGGGCAGTCCATTCTAGGGTCTAATCATCCCTCTGTGAGGAAGGGCTTCCTAACATCCAACCTAACCCTCCCCTGGCAGCTTCAGACCCTGCCCGCTTGTCCTGGCACTGGTTGCCTGGAAGAAGAGACCAGCCCCCACCTGACTACAACCTCCTTTCAGGCAGTTGGAGAGGAGAGAAGAGAAGGTCAACTCTGAGTCTCCTCCAGGCTAAACACCCCCATCTCCCTCAGCCTCTTCTCATTAGCCTTTCCCTCCAGTCCCTTCCCCAGCCTCATTGCTCTCCTCTGGACCCACTTCAGCCCCTCAACCCCTTTCTTGAAGTGAGGGGTCTAGAACTGCCCCCAGGGGAGGCATCCCCAGTGCTCAGTACAGGGGGAGAATTCCATCCCTAGTCCTGCTGGCCACACTACTGTTGATACAAGCCAGGATGTCTGTGGCTTTTCATGCCACCTGGGCACCCTGCTCACTGGTTCAGCTGGTTTTCAACCAGTACTGCCAGGTCCCTCTCTGCCAGGCCAGCTCCAGCCACCCAGCCACTCATCCCCCAGTCTGTAGCTCTGCTAGGGGTTATTGTGGCCCAAGTTCGCCCTCCTGCTCTTGACCTTGTTAAACGTCATCTCCCTGGCCTCAGCCCATTGACCCAGGCTGTCCAGATCTCTCTGTAGTATCTTCTTCCCCTCCAGCAGGTTGACAGTGCCCCTGAACTTGGTGTCATCCATGAAAGGCCAGGTTCGATGGGCAGCCTGGTCTGGTGAGAGGTGTTGCTGCCACTGGCAGGAGCTTGGATCCACACAATCCCTGAGGTCCAGCCTTAACTGTTCTGTTGTTCAGTGAAAAGACAGAGCTGTAAGCTGGTCATGGAGCACCACACAGACATCTTGAATTTACTCCCGGCAAAGAAGTTTTGTGTACTTTTGACTGGTGATAACTGATGGGTCGAGCCATCAAGGGAAATAAATCTCTGCGAGTCAGATTTATGAGGACCCTTAATGTTCGCTTGGCAGCCTGACACTTGTTACAGGGATAAACTGAGTGAGCAGAAGAGCTGACAGGCTGAAAAATGGAGCATCCGATGCCTCCACAGGACTCCTCTGGTTTTAGAGCCATAAAACTTGTCGTCTTGTTCAAAACAACCGGCTGGAAGAAGTTGGATTGGTTGAGGAGCCAGGAACTGGGAGATGTACAGGTGTTTCCTCTGGGAAGAATCCCAAGGCATCAGGATGTTCTGGTGTGCTGTTAGGGATGTCACATGTTTTTGTCAAGTGCCTGATTAAGTTTGACATTTGAAAATAGAACTTCACGCAGAAGTAAGTGGGGTTCTTGTGAGTCTTTAATTAAGATGTTTAGTTCCTGTCAAGGCTGGTAGTTTCTCTTTCCCTGGTAAGGGCGATACATCTTTGGCTGCTGAAATTTCAGAAACCCGTACTTAACCTTTAATCGTTGTTGCATTTACATAGAAATCTGATTAACAACTTGGAAAGTTCAGGAGCTGTGAGTAAAATGCAATTAGAGCCGCTTTCAGAGCCTGTTATTGAGAGATGGCATTTAATGGAGACTTGGGGCACAGCACAGTTACCTTCCACACTATAGCAGGAGGATGTCTTAGGCAATTAGTTGGAGGTCTGAAATACATGAAGTGTGCTGTATAATCCCCTGAGTTAACATGTTTGGTATTTAAACAGCATGTTGCTTTCTCCTCCTTGGATTGTATGTGCCAGCTTGAGGAGCAGAAGCTCAGATCTCTTGGGTTAAGCATTGACCTGTTTCTCTTATGCGTTGGAGTTGCAGATTTCATCCCTGAGAGGATGCTTTGAAAGGTGTGTGTAAACACACACTAGAATGAGTGTATATATCTTTTTTCTGTGGTTTAAATATTTAGCTCTACTTCAGCTCTAGACATAAGCTGCTACCTGTCTCCTCCACAGTTCCACAACGTGCAGAACCAGTGAAGCTGAGTGAAATCGTAATTGCAGAGCAGGAATCTGCACTCAAATTACCTGTTCAGCTCTTCCACTCCTCCTTGACCTTT
This sequence comes from Upupa epops, assembly GCA_013397515.1. NCBI lineage: Eukaryota > Metazoa > Chordata > Aves > Bucerotiformes > Upupidae > Upupa > Upupa epops. Next base: position 133,473 of record VZRI01003570.1, read on the forward strand.
TGATATGCTCCATGAACAAAAGATAGTCCAGTCAAACCGAAAGGCAGCTTGTTTTTCTCCTCAGGGAAATACTGTGTGTTGTGCTGTCTCTGAATTGCATAGATTTCCCCTTTTTGAGGGAGTTCATTGCTTTTTGGGCCATTTTTGAACGCAGTTGGATCCTGTCCTCTGTATCCTACTATACTATTTATTTACTGCTGGACTACTGAAGAAGTTACTTGGTCCTAGAGTGGAGAGACTGGAATTGATTGCTTGGAGAAGCTGTGCCTGCCCCTTCCCTGGAGGTATTCAAGGTCAAGTTGGATGAGGCCTTCAGCAACCAAGTCTGGGTGAGAAGTATTGCTGCCTATGGCAGAGGGTTGGAGCAGATGATCTCTGAGGTCTCTTCCATTTTGAGCTAGTCTGTGATTGTGATTTTATTTTCCAGCTTCTCATGAACTATAGCAGAAGGACCATGTGCTAAAGGTGAACATGTGTCTGTGTGTATGCATGCTCACATGCATTTATGTCTTCATCAGTCAAAGAATCTTAGGGACCTCTGGGGATCATCCAGTCCAACCCCCATGGCAGCCCCCATGGCAGAGTAGGGTCACCCAGCGTGGTGTCCAGGTGGGTTTCAGATCTGTCCAGAGCAGGCGACGCCACAGCCTGTCTGGGCAGACTGGGCCAGGGCTGCAGCACCATTAAGTGGAACTTTGTGTGTTTTAGTTTGTGCACAGCGCCCCTTGTCCTATTGCTGAGCACTGCTGAGGCCCCATCCTCCTGTTCCCACCCTTCTGCTCCCACCCTTTAGCTCTTGCTCAGCATCGATCAGATCCCTCTCAGCTGTTCTTGTCCAGCTCAATGGCCCAGGACTGTCTCAGCCTTTCCTCTGCTGAGATGCCTTAGTGCCCTCAGCATCTTCCTAGTGCCTTTGTAGTCCTGGCAATCACAGGTTACTACCCAGAAGCCAGCTGCGCTTGCATGCCAGATATTGCAAAAAGATTCCATTCTTTCCCTGAGCACTGAGAGAGATTCAAGCAAATCTCCCCCAAGCTGAGTAAACGCATCTGTCTCAGCAGTTCCACTTGTCGTTGTGCAAACCCAACCTCTATTTTACTGTGGGAGCACAAATCCCAGTGTGACTGTCCTTTGGAGCGGACGAATAGTCTGCCACCCACCCTCGTTCTGTTGGTTTGTGTTTTGTTTTGGTGTTGCGGGCCTGCCGCCAAAAGGAGGAAGCGGTCTCATCGCTTGGATCGTTCCTGCTCTTGTAATCTGTGTTTGCAGAACAGCTGAGGTGCCTGGAGACAAAATAAATGCTGTCCCTTTGTTTTATGACCCAGCAATTGGAGCTGACTGTTGGTGGTTTAAATACATTTGTCACTTGTTCCTTTCATCAAAATAAATATACACACCAGCAGAGCTCCTAAGAAAGAGGGAAAACAAATAGAGCCCAGCTCTCTCTTTCTCTCCTTGGTGGAGGCCAGGTGACTAAATTGCAGTGGAAATGCCTTAAAATGTTTTCTGTCACTAAACTGGAGATGATGGTGAGTGGTGACATCGTGTTGGTGGTCAGACAGCTGCTGGGTGGTTGAGGAGGTTGATGGCTCGAACCTCACCTGATAACAGTCAGTGATGAGTGGCTTGGAGCTTGGAGTGGGATCGGGGTTTCTCTTTAAGTCCGTTGAGTTATGGCGGTGTGACCCAGGGCTGGTGGTGTGCCAGAGGCATAATGAGCAGAAACCACCACTATCTAAACTCTTGTACTGGGTCTTTGTTACTGAACCCGTGTCCTGATAGATGTGTTAAGCTGTTGCTGCGGCTTGCGTAAAGAATGGGAAACTGAAATCATAGGATTGTTTAGGTTGAAAAAGACCACAGATATTAGAGAGTCCAGCCCTGAGCTCAGCTTTCCCCAGGCCACCACGAAGCCCTGTGCCTGAGCTCCAGATCTCCATGACTTTGAGACACATCCAGGAATGGTGATTCAGTCCGTTCCCACTGGGAGATCCCTCTTGTGCTTTGTGATCTCAGTCTTATTTTCAGTGTCTAGAGCTGTGTAGAACAGGCTGGATTCATTCTCAGATGCTGAGTCTTATTTCTGGGGGGTGTTTTTTGAGTCTTCCAATTTCCTCAAAGTACAAGCAAAAATGGGTACTTTGGGTGAAAAGACCCCCGTAGCCCAAGCCTCTTCACCAGCCATAAACACTGCCAGTAGCTGGTTTATTCCCAATAGCGACTGAAAGTGTTGTGCAGCCACAGTACTTCAAACACTAATGATTCCTTCACAAAAGATCCCAAACGCTGGCAGCCAAGGGTGCAACAGCCTTATTAAGATTCCCCAGATTATAAGGAGCGGCTGATGGTCTCCTCACCTGACCTTGCCAGACAACAAGCCACAGTGCTTTCTTGAATTAATTCCCATTTGAAAGAGGACACGTGCTTTGGAAAAGCATCCAGTCTTAACTGGAGGAAGAGAAAAAACTCGCCCTTGACAGACAGCATAACCTTTGATCGCGGTGCTTAATTATGTTCTGGAAATGGATGGCCAGCTTCAGCAATCCAGCCTTTGGATTTTCATTATTTTTTTTAAATTCATTAGTGGAGGTTTTTTCCTCTAACTCCTGTGCCCTCTGTTGCAGGTTGCACACTGATCCAGTAACCTCTCAGCCCTCTCTTCGCTAAGCTAACAAGACTTGAGCTTGTGGCTCTCGGTGCTTTGCTCCAAGTTGTGTTTTCCAGCCTTGTAATCACTTCCAGGCTGCTTTTTGTGCCCCCTTCCACCCACTTTCTCTCTGACCCTTCTTTGTTTCTGAGTGCTAGGGCTTCATTTGTCATTCCAGATGTGAGACAGATACACAGTGAGGCTGTAAACTTTTCCTTCTGACAAAGCTCTCTGCTCCATCTGACCATTTCCAATTAGCTAATTAATACTCATCGACACACTGGGACCTTCCCTGCTGTTGATTATCTTCAATATTCCCAAAGTTGCTGGAGTTACAGTTCTACACAATAACCCTGCAGATCACCAGCTGCTTATTTCTCAGCCCTTGATGTAGAGATTTACCTCTGCTGACACTGACATTCTTACAGGTGATGGATGATTCTGCAAGGGAAAATTTAAATTGCTCTATTATTGGTCTTCTCACTTTATTATTCACTATTTTTTCCCCAAAAAAACGTTTAGACACCATCTGTGTTTCATTATTTTTGCAGGATTTTCAAATAGGGAAAGATCTGATCCACTTGATCCAGGAAGAGGTTGCAGCAGCTTATCTTTGGGCTTCAGATGTCTAGTGAAACTTCTGAAAAAAGCAGGTGGACCCAACTGAAGTCATGAGCAGATCTCTATCCAACTAAAGAGAGGGATTCTGGAATAGTCTTGTCTTTCCCTTAGAATAGAGGGAACAAATGGGAAAGAGGGATTTCGGAGACCTTGCAAATTCCCTTATCAGTGGATTCCTCCTTTCTTGGTTGTGTGTTAATGCCCTTGTTGTGCTCCTCCTGCCTGTTTTCCTTCTTGGAAATGCTGTTTTGACTTCGTGTTTGGCCTTTTTTTGGATCCTTCGGTAGGAATACAGCTTTATCTCTCCATGTTTATTCAAAGCTGTAATTTGTCATCATCTTAAAAACAGCGGTGAGCCACGATCTGTGTTTCATACATCCCCGTCGCTGGAATAAATCCCATTATTCTCCGTTAATTCTTTTTTAATAGAGTCTTCTATCATCTCTTCTGTGATTATTATTTGTGATCAATATAAGGTGGAAAGACCCGTAATTACCTGGTCATCCCATTTATCCTTCCAGAATTCATGGTTTAGTGTTAGTTTTTTTTAATTATGATTCCCCAAACATACAAAGGATAACAAAAATGACTGTTAGTGGTATAGGGTCTAAAATCATCCTTATTTTCTGGTGGAGCAACCTGGTCGCACTGCATTATCCATCTTAATTCAAAGCAGTATGGGGATGAGAAATACCTATTTACAGCTTCTAATTGATGGATTAGGGAGGAGGGCTCAGGACTCCTCTAAAGCCGTGTAAGAGGTACAAGTAATGAATGAATTTCTTTACCACCCCATGGCCAGGCGTGTTTGATGGCCCATGCGGTGTCCACGGGTTAAGCTTTGAGCGTGATAAGGTACAGTGACTTCCACACCTTCTCGTGGGGTTCAGCCAGGTGAGGATCCGGAGGGTCACAGGGAGTGCAAGTCAGACACAGAAGTAAATACAGGAGGTCAGCGCAGCACTAGCTGTTATCAGATCAACATGACAGGCAGGCTGCTCACACTGATGTGACCTTTTGAAATTTGAGATTCTAATTAAGCCCCCAAATCCATCAGTATTACTTTTTTAATAAACCATTCTATATTTTCATTTCCAAGGAGTGGTTGGAGAGAGGAATGCTTTGTTCTTCTCCCTTCCATATAGCTTTATCCACCTGACGTTGATGTAAATATCCTACGTGGATGGCAGGATGCAACCATTGAACCTGAAGTCAAGGGCCTTGTAAGGAGAATGGGATGTTGCAAACCTTGCAGTGACTCATAAATCTTGCTGAACGTCCATGTGATTAATGTCTGATAAGAGTTCTGATTGATGGCTAATCAGGTGTCATGGAACCAAATTGTGGGGTCCCTTACTTGGGTGGTTCTGTTTGCTCAAACGGGTGGCCTTGGGATAGTTGGGTTAATGGTTGGAGTAGATGAGCTTGAAGCTCTTTTCCTAAATGATTCTATGCGAGGGAAGCACAGCTGACAATCACTAATTGACGGTGGGACAGTTGAATTAATAGTTGACTTAATGATCCTGAAGGTTTTCTCCAGACTAAATGGTTCTATGATTAAAATGCTCTACTAGAATGATGAAAGCAGAACAACCAGAGAACTTGAACTGTCCAGATGTAGGGAGTAAATTGAGGCCAATGACATTGATGAAGGCCATCTATTACACAACCTCACTGGAAACAAGAACTTTGGTCTGTTTTTCGAGGGAAGCAGCTGGTGAAACTTGCCGACTGCTCCATGTATTAATCAAATAGCTTCAAAATTACAAGGGTTTTGATCTTGGTGCATTGGTTCTAAGTGAAACATATCGCGTGTTGAAGATCTCCCCTGTCTTTGCTCCTCTCCCACTTGGCTGGGTATCATAAGAGCTCAGCCAAGCTTACACTTAATTACTTCGTTTGGAAGAGTTTGTGTAGGTCTTGAATACAGGGCACTGGAGCAGAAAGGGCTTTGATCTGTCTCATGTGGTTTCTGCTCTGCTTTATAACTTAGAGATAAACTTTGAGAATAGTTATCAGAACCAGCTATTCTGTGCTGCTTTTCAGAGGGGTTTTTCAGCTCTGACCATCCCACCTTGCCCATCTAGTGATAACAGTAATGTAAATTCAGAATTTCCTCCCCTTTTTCTGAATCTGCAGTGTTTTCAGAACTGTTCCAAATATCAGACCTCAAACTCATCTTCCATTTCTCTTTTTAATGAACAGGGAGAATTCATAGAATCACTGACTGGTTTAGGTTGGAAGGGACCTCAGTGACCATCCAGTTCCAACCCTCTCATCTCGGACACCTCTCATCATCCAGGTTGCCCACAGCCCCATCCATTCTGGCCTTGAACAACATTTCCAGGGATGATGGAGCAGCCGCAGTCTCCCTGGGCAATCTGTTCCAGTGCCTCAGCACCCTCAAAGTGAAGAATTTGTTCCTCAGAACCCATCTAAATCTCCTTCCTTTCAGCTTGAACCCATCTGCCTTGTCTTAGCACTAGGTGCCCTCTTAATTCATGATATTCCTAACTCAAAGCTTTCTTGTTTATTGCAAGAGCCAAGTTGTGTTCATACATTTTGCACTTCCTATTCCTGGGTATGAAGCGACACCGGAGTCGTGCAGTCTGTTATAAATAGGTTTCATGCATAATGAGAGAACAAATTGCTAAGTATTTTTAAATTTTTCATGTAATTTTTTTAATTTGATTAAATTTGAGGGTGTAATTACTTTTTTTGTGGTGATTTTAGGGTGGCTAATTCAGGTAGAGAAGATGAAACACAACTACATGAACACAAACAGATTCAGTAAATTGCTGTTGAAAATTAGCGCTGCGATTATTCGTACTTTCCCCAGCAGTATCACATTTGAAAAGCTCATGCTCAGGTAAAGTTTTAATTGAGACATTTCAGGAGTTTAAGTTTCTTTTGTGTTTGCCTTCTTTTAATTTAGTCTTTTTTTCCAAGCTCTCTTAAATTATTTCTAATTACAGGCATGATACCCTTTTCCTGGATATTTATTCCAATGTAATTCGTTTAAACTTAACCAGCACAGCAGTGTTCTCTTCCTTTCATTGCAGACAACTCGCTCTGATGGGCTTTAACTAGCTAATTATTAAACCTCCACACATTACTGGCAGCCTCTTTGTTCACAGAATTCCCTGTAAATAAACACCAATTTTCCACATGCGCTGGCAGAAGTTAATTTTTAGGGGGTTTTCTTCCATCCTCAGGCACAAGAAGATGAAAAGTGAATCATTTAGAATCTGGTTCTCCTGAGTTGCTTAAACAGCATCAAATCTCAGGCTACAGCTCAGGCCTGGGCCTCTCACTGAAGGACCTCTCAGGCCCTTACTGGGTAAACTGGGCTCAAGGAAAGTCAGTCGTAAACTACCTCAGCAGAACTGATGGCCGTGGGAATTCCAGTTCCTTACACATACCTGACGTGAGGTTGTAGAGAGGTGAGGATTTCTCTCCTCTCCCTAGTCACTACTGCTATCTTGTGCCAGGGGAGGTTATGCCAGGATGATTGATGTCCCTGGTACAAGCTCTCTGAGTTATCGGAGCAATCCACTTACTCCAGGTGGCATCGGTGGCGTGATGTGTAGATGCAGTCTTCCCCTTGAACATCCATCCTAAGACAGGTAGTCAAGGTGCACAAAGGAGCTGTGCTTCTTTACAAACTGCTTCTGATAGATACCCTTTGGTCTCCTTCATAGGCAGCTAGGATCTCCTTTTCTGTAGGGGTGTAGTTGGCCTGTGAGCCTTGCTATCCCCAGCTCCAAAACCGAAGGCCTGACCTAGTGTCTCCCCTGGTGCTCTTTGCCAGAGGCTCCCAGCTGGACCATTATCTCTACCTGACATGTACAGTGCATTCTTGGTTTCTGGTCTGCTTTGGACAGGCCCCAGGGCCATTGCATGAGCTGTCTCGCGTTTGATCTGTTCGTACTCTCTTTGATGATCACATCTCCATTCAAAATCCCTCTTCTTCCAGGTTACCTCATAGAGAGGCTTCACAATCTGACTGTAGCCCAGGATAAGCATTCACCAGAACCCCATTACCCCAGAAATGCTTGTGTTTCTTTCCTGCGGGTGGGTTGCACCACAGTTGTTATCTTATCAGCTATGTCTCTGGGGATGTGATGGTGATGGTCATGACACCGAACTCCCAGAAATTGGATTCCCTGCAGGTCCCTGTACTTTGCTCCTTTAAATGGCAAAGCCAGCATCCAGCAAGATATTGATGACTTTCTTGCCTTTTTCAAAGACCTCTCCTGATGAATTACCTCACACTGTGATATCATCGATGTATTGCAGATGATCTGGGGTTCCACCTTCTTCCAGTGCAGTTTGGATTAGTCTGTGGCAAATAGTTGGGCTATGTCTCTGCCCCTGGGGCTGTTGATTGCAGGTGTATTGCATACCCCTCCAGGTGACGACAGACTGCGGCCTGCACTTGGCTGCAGTGGGGATGGAGAGAAATGCAGTAGCAGTATTGATCATGGCATGCCATTTTGCTTCTTGAGATCCCAGCTGATACTGTAACTCTACTATATCCCAGTACAAGACATGCTGTTGTTCTATTTCAAATGCTGACTGTCTCTTCCTCCTCTTTGCAGATGCTGCTCACAGAGTACCTGGATATGAAAAACACCCGCACTGCCTCTGAGCCCTCTGCCCAGCTCAGCTATGCCAGCTCCGGGAGAGAATTTGCAGCCTTCTTCGCAAAGAAGAAACCCCAAAGACCTAAAAACCCTTTGTTCAAGTAAGCTCTGAGATCCTGTTAGAACTGTTCCTACGCTCTCTGGTCCCTCAAGTACGGCACAACAGTGGCTGCTAATCACAGTTTCACAGTGTGATGAGTTATGATTAGAGATGGAGTTTTAATCATAGAATCCTCATGACTGGATAGGACCTCTAGGATCATCAATGTTTAGCCCTCATCCCAGCATCTCCCTAACCCCTAGACCATGGCCTCAAGTGCTTTCATTACTCAGTTTTTAAACATCTCCAGGGATGGTGACTCTACCACCTCCCTGAGCAGCCTGCTCCAGTGCCAACCACTCTCTCAGGAAAGAACTTCTTAAGATCCAATCTAGATCTGTGCTGGCACAACTTGTGGCCATTTCCCCATGTCCTGTCATTAATAATTTGGGAGAAGAGACCAGCAGCAGCCTCACTACAGCTTCCTTCTAGATAGCTGTAGAGATCAACAAGGTCTCCTCTCAGCCTCCTCTTCTCTAGACTAAGTAACCTCAGTCCCCTCAGCTGCTCTTCACAGAGCCTGTTTGCCAGCCCTCTCCCCAGCCTAGTTACTTGTCTCTGGACCTGCTCCAGCCCCTCAAAGTCCTCCTTATCCTGTGGCACCCAAAACTGGACCCAGTATTTAAGGTGCATTGTCACGAGTGCAGAGTATTGGGGTAGTGTCACCTCCTTCTGCCTGTCAACCAGCACCCCGAGTCCTTTTCCTCCAGGCAGCTCTCCAGCCGCTCTTCCCCAAGCTTTTAGTGCTGCTGGGGGCTGTTGTGACCGAAGTGCATGACCCAACGCTTGGCCTTGTTAAACCTCATCCTGTTGGCCTCAGCCCACTTGTCTAGCCTGTCCAGATCCCTCTGCAGCACCTCCTGGCTGAAGCTGAAGTGTTGGTAACATCCCTTTACAGACTGGTGGTTTTTGGTGCAGCTCTTTTTTGCAGGACTCATCTTGGGACTGGGGTCCCGTTATAAAAGCTGCTGCCAATCACACACTGATCCATTCAGCCGTTCTTTGTCCAGAGTAGATTCAGAACCTGTTAAAGATGGAAATAAAGGGGACTGGACAAAGAGAATTAAGATAACTGGATAATTACTAGATAGACTAAGCAGTTAATCCTATCACTCGCTTCTTTAATTCAGAGCCTAGAGAATTATGTGGTTGGGAGGGGAATTAAAGAGAGAGGATGAGAGGCAAGGTGGCCACGGAAAGGATTTGGGGGAAGAAATCTGACAAAATCAGAAGTGTGAAGGAGCTGTTGGCGAGCAGTGCTGGCAGGAGGGGAGAGAAGGTCCTGTTACTGTACCTAAACGTGGGACAGCTCGGCTGGATTTTCAGCCTTTCCACTGACCTCATGTACTCAGCCGCAGCAGCAGCATGGAGGGGACCTCAGCCCCTCTCTGAACTAGTAGCTGCTGCTTTCACAACCCATATGAGCTTAGCTTTGTGAATTGAGAGACACCAAGGTTAAAAACCAATCTAGTGGAATATTTCACAGCGGTGGGGGGTGGCAACTGGAAGTGAGCTGGCGTTTTCACTCCTTATTTGCTGGAGATGGGAATCCATGCAGTCTGGGTAAGGTTTTGTGTAAGGAAACCCCTCATTTGTGGCTGGGGTAATCATTCTGTGATGGGGAAATAGTGCAGGAGCTTGAGTAATGGGAAAGACTTGGGGAAACCAGCAATTTCTTGCGGCAGCTTGATTTTCTGCATTCTATTTACAGATTTGGCTTCTTTTTATCAGCTCAAACTTTGTTTTTGATGATTCCAAACTCCCTGTGCCTTGCCCCATGGACACATGTGGCTGGTGTCTGTATTCTCTTCTAACTGAGAACTTTGGTGTCAAATGCAAGTCTTCTGCACTGATGTATCTCCCTGTTACAGGATGAGCTGTCCATGCGATTAGGTGGTTATGAGGTGGTGAAATGTTGCCTGGATGATTTCAAAGTTGTCTCCTACTCCAGTCCACCATAGTTATCTCCTCCACACCCTCTTTTTTAGCACCCCTGTGGCTCTTTGAGTTGATAATTACACTCCATGAGTTTCCTTCGTTTGCAGATGTATATTGGAACAAAACATGGCTGCTCACTTTTCCATCTTGTGTCTCTTCCTGGGTGCCCTGGGACCACTTGAGTTTGAGGAGTAAGAACCTTCTCTTTCATCTCCAGTAGTTTAAAGCTGTAGTTTAGTTTCTCGGCTGCTAGTGAAAGTGGGTGCAATCCTTAAAGCAAAGGTGTGGAACTTCATGGGAGCAGGACATCTCTCTTCACTCACGGTCTTGTCACCAAGTCATCACAGGTAGCGCACTGACAGCAGCACTCACTGGGATCTCTTCTTTGGTTATCGCTCTCCTGTCAGCTGTCACCCTATCTGGAAATCTCCGCAGAAATGGAATTTCACAGGCCACTGAGGGACGTGCACATTTGAATGGCGTATTACTCTTGTCTCTTCTCCCATCTGCAGTGCTTTCTGTGTCAAGCTGTGAGGCTCTTTTTCATTGCCTTTCCGTTATCTCTGTCCAAACAGAGGTGCCTTCCACTTATTACCAGAATGGCTGTGTTTAATTTCTCACTTCAGAAGGCTCTTAGAGCAGGGCTCTCCTGTGTTCTGTTTGCAGATGGGTGCGGGTGGTTGTGTTGTGTCCCTCCATAGCACATGGTTAGCTCATTTGCTAAGCAGTGATTTTCCTAATTGGGTGTTGTAAGAGGAGTGGGAAGAAGGAGGATTCCTCAGTTGTGTCCTGCTGTCTGGAAATCAGTAACTGGCATTTGGCAAAGATTTTGAGTAGTTGGTTCTCTGGAGCTGGTGTAGAGAATGTCAAGGAGGCTGGGGAAAGATCTTGAGAATAAACCTTGTGAAGAGTGGTTGAGAGAGCTGGGGCTGGTTAGTGTGGAGAGAAGGAGGCTGAGGGGAGACCACGTCGTTATCTACAACTGCCTGAACTTCAGGTTGGTCTCTTCTCCCAAGGAACAAGTGACAGGACAAGAGGGAAATGGCCTCAAGCTGCCCCAGGGGAAGTTGAGGTTGGCCCTGAAGAGGAACTTCTTCCTGGAAAGGGTGCTCAGGCCTTGGCAGAGGCTGCCCAGGGAGGGGGTTGAATCACCATCCCTGGACAGGTTTCCCAGTTGGGGCGATCAGGGGGTAGTAGTGACCTTGGGACAGTTGAGTTCAGGATTGGACTTGATGATTTTAAAGGTCTTTTCCACAGTTTTATCTCTTTAAAATGGGTACAATGAGAGAAAAACACAAAACTTGATGTTGTATTCATTGGTTTGATGTCAGCTGAAAAAGACAGCTTCAGATGAAGAGCACTTTGAGGGTTGAGATGATTTCTGCCGTCATAAACCTGCCTTGCTTCTTATCTAAAAGATAACCAAGCGTGTGTTCAGATTGCCAATCTCCCTTTGCAAGATGGAGATTAGACATTGGTGGGAAAGAACTGGATGGCTCTGGGAAAGAAAGAAGTGAACGTGCTGAATTCCTGCAGCAAAAGCCAGGATTCTAATTAGTTCAGTTGCAGTAATGCTAACAGAGTTCAAATTAGGGCAGAAAATCCTCAGTAATTGTAATAAGCTTCCTCCTGTTGTAGAAAAAAACTCAGTGGTGCTTGTCCCTGTTCTCTGGAGTCATCTGGTACTTCCAGGGCCCATCTAAGGCTCATTTAGCTGCGTTACAGGAAATCTTGTTATTGAGGTCTTCACCTTGAGGAATTAGATGTTCATCAGACGTGTCTTTCTTCTGTATCCTTTGTCCATTTGAAGACTGCCAGCACCTCCTGCTTCCTTCTGGTCCCCATCAGCAGTATCAGAGTTCCAAGCACACAAAGGGCTGGTGTTTGCTGGGCAGTGCCTGCCCATAGCAGCAGCTCTTGGCCATGTGGGATGTCAACCACAGGCAGGTCAAGGTATGAGCTGGCCCTTGGCTGTGGGAGACTTGTCATCACAGGGACAGTCAGCTCAAGTCACAGCAAGCCCAGAGCCATCCTGAGACCCTGCTGTGTCAAGACAGTGCCCACTGTGTGGCTTTTTGCTGTTGGTGGCAAAGATCTTGTTTAGGGGGCTGCAGGAGTTGGGAAATACTTGTTTCTGCCTCTTGAATTGGTTCCTGAGGGGTGTTGGAGCTGTGTGGTAAACACTTCATAATTCATTGCTCCTTAGTTTCTAGGGTAGTGTTAGTTTTTAATTCGTGTGCATGCAGTTAGCAGTGTCAGTGGTGCTGTCCTGTGCCTTTGCTTTGGAGTTTTCCAGTTTTTGAGGCCATTCCTGCTTAAATTGATGGGTGCTCCCAGGCAGTGGAGCAGAGGAGCTTCGCAGGGGGTGCTTGTCACTCTGCTGATCATAGGTGTCATGACACGGTTCATCAGTGGTGGAGCTTTATAGGAGTAATGGGCTTTCATCTGCTTTAATTTTGCTCCACCGTGCACGGAAGCCCTTTATGCATAGGGCTGACATGAGCTCACCTGAAGGGATTAGCCACAATAAGCACCTACAGCTACAGCCTGGGGCGTGAGTGGCTGGAGAGCAGCCTGGCAGAGGGGGACCTAGCAGTACTTGTTGGCAACTACCTGAACAGGAGGCAGCAGGGTGCCCAGGTGGCATTGACATCCTGGCTTGTATCAGCAATAGTGTGGAAAGCAGGACTCCCCCTGCACTGGGCACTGGTGAAGCCTTTCCTGGAGTACTGGGGGCAGTTCTGGGCCCCTCACTTCAAGAAAGACATTGAGGGGCTGGAGCAGGTCCAGAGGAGCAACAAGGCTGGGGAAGAGACTGGAGGGGAAAGTCTACTGAGGAGAGGCTGAGGGACCCGGGGTTGTTTAGCCTGGAGTAGACTCAGAAGGAACCTTATTGCTTGCTATAACTACCTGAAAGGAGGCTGTAGACAGGGCAGTGGTGGAGTCTCCATCTCTGGAGGTGTTGAAGGACAGCCTGGCTGTACCCCTCAGTGCCCTGGTCTGGCTGATGTGGTAATGTTAAGTCATAGGCTGGGCTGGGTCATCTTAGAGGTCTTCTCCAGCCTCAGTGACTGTGTGATGCTTCTCATTGAATCATTTAGGTTGGAAGAAACCCTTTAAAATACTCTCTGGATGACCAGCTGGATTAATTTTACTTCTTATTCATTGCAGGTTTGAGTCATCCTCTCATGCCATCAGCATGAGTGCCTACCTGCGTGAGCAGCGGAGGGAGCTGTACAGTAGAAGCGGAGAACTTCAAGGTTGGGAAACAGATAACTTATTTGTCTGATAATTCTCTTTGACAGGAGCTCAAATGTCCTGCTCATGCTACGTCAGGCTATTATTTGCCACACAGGCTGTCTAAATTTCTCTGGTTTTTAAGCTTTGTTTATTTATTCTTGGTATGCTGCGGAACAGCAGGGTTCCCTCTGCATTTTCAGCTGGAGGTCAAGGTCTTAAAAGATACTCATAAAGCAATGGGTGAAATGCACACAGGCCCCCCAGAAACACACTTCTGGATATTGGAGCTGCAGCCTCTTATCTACAGTTTATTTCCTTAACATCAAGGGATTACCATGGGTTGCTTTGGCAGCTGAGCTCAGCCAACTTAGATTAGATGCTGTCGGTTTCTGTTGTACGGACTAGTGACCAGTTCTTTGTCTCTTACAAAACACTTGAAGAGTGGCAGACTGATTGAAAATGGTGAATTTGAAGAGCTGGTTGATACAGCTTGTGCCAAGTGCAGTATGTACCCAGAGAGGTGCTCTCCCCTCTGAGCTTGGCTGCATCATTACATGGTTTGCTCCTGAATGGTCGTATTCGCAACAGTGGTAGTTTGAGAAGCAAAATCAAGGGAGTATTTGTAAGTTGTCATGGTAATGCGTAGCAGGACTGAAGTCTTTCATGTCATACAGTTTCTTACTGGGCTGTTCATAATGAGAAAATAATGTAAACTCTTTAAATGTTATAGTGATGGACAGGGGTAGAATTTCTCCTTCAAATCTCACCCGTGATAATTGTCAGTTGGCTTCCTTGAGGAGATTTTTGTAGTTTATAAGAGAGTTTGTGGATGACTGTGCTGCCTTACACCTTTTGTAAGTTGGTTGTTGTCAGTGACAAGCAAAACCCAGTGAAGTGTGAAAAGAAGCCTTGAGAAACCTAGCAGTGTTCTTGTGGACAGATTCTTCACTCTAGTAGACTCTAAAACAGGATGTTAGTAAGGGTACTGTGGCAAATACTCAAATACTTCTGGATGGTCTGTGAAGGGAAGAATCTGAGACAAAGATGTACTCAAGTTGACAGGTACACACACTACGATCATAGAATCACAGACTGGTTTAGATGGGAAGTGGCCCCAGAGATCCTCCAGTTATAACCGCCTGCCATGGGCAGGGAGACTTCTCATCAGACCAGGTTGCCCATAGCCCCATCCAGGCCTTCAACACTTTGAGGGATGATGGAGAAACCACGGCCCCCCTGGGCAACCTGTTCCAGGGTCTTCGCACCCTCTCAAGGAGGAATTTCTGCCTCAGATATCATCTCAATCGCCCCTCTTCTAGCTTGAACCCGTCCTCCTTGTCGTAGCACTTGGAACAAGTCCCTCTGTGGATGGGAAATTAGCACTGAAACTAGATGATCCGTAAGGTCCCTTCCAACCCAAACCGCTCTGTGATTCTGATGTCATTCGGCTGAACTGGGGATTTGTTTGTTATTTCTAAATCTCTCCTTTCCTGAGTTAGTGCTGAGCGAAGCCAGATTTCATGAGATAAGCAGCTCTTTATTGATAGATAGATAAATCTTGAGGCAGCATTTGCCACGAGCGGGAGATTGTGAGTTTCTTCAGGAGAGACGGATGCAAAAGAGAGCTCTGCCATCTCCCAGCTGCTGAGCCAGTGCAGGATTGGGAAGAACAAAGCCTATGAGCTGACTGATAAGTGAAGGACAAAATGCAGGCAGTAGTGCAGACAGTAACGAGATTCTGCTGCCCTTTGGGGATGAATTGGAAGAGCCTGGACATGATGCAATAGGTGACAAAAAAAAGTCAATGTAGGGAGTCAATGGGGACAATAGATGAGATGACTTTGCTGAGAAATCTTTGCAGTTTAACCATCAAGAAAAGTTTCCCTTTGAACTTTATGTTAAAAATGTACCAACCTCTCTCTCTATTCTGTGCTGCCGTTCACTTTCAGGTAGGTCATTAATCTTCCTGCAGCCCCAGACCACAGCCAGATCTGCATTTTGATTTTGATTTGATTATTTTTTTCATAGTCCCTTTTAAAGAGAAATACTGTTTAGTTGTTCAATCACTGGAAGGCAGCCACGTGATGCTCTCTCTTCTGTGAATGTCACACCACTTCTCTTCCCGACAGCCTTATCCACAGGGATGATTTTTTCAGTGGCAGCAGGGGGAGGGTGGCTTGTTAGGAAATCTTTTTTCCTGAGAAGATCTTCAAAGACCTGTATGCATTGAAAAAAATAAGTTGGTCTTACAAAAGTTTGGCTCATGCCAACTTTTTGAAATATGAATTTTATTTAAATAACATTCAAACGAGCGAAGATCAGAGCGGTCCTTTGTCATTAACCTCTTTCATTTGGACCGAAATAGTGCAGGAGGCAGACAGGAGCCCTCAGTGGGAGAGTGGGAGCTGTTGGAAATGACTGCGAGATGCAATTCTGGTGTCTTATTCAACTGGAATTGGAGGAGAAAGTCTTAAACTCTGTATTATTCCCTGGAAGCTGGACACAGGTCATTGTCACTGAAAGAAGGGAGGAGCAAGGACTGAACTGACCAAACCATTTCCTTGTAGACTAACGCAGATTTGTTCCCAAAAGTTGATGTCGCATGAGGTCAGAGGTGGTTTCTTCTGTCCAGAACAATGACCATCATTAAGCTTCTTATATTATGCCCTGGCGATAGGACATGAAGAAATGATTTGAAACTGAAGGAGGAGGTTCAGGCTAGAACTTAGGCAGAATTTCTTCAGCACAAGGGTGGAGTTGATAGCCACAACCTCTCAGGGCAGCCCCCTCCCTGGAGGTGTTCAACCTCCCAGGTTGGATGAGGCCTTGAGTAACCAAGTCTGGCTGAGAGGCATTGCTGCCCATGGCAGGGGGTTGGAGTAGATGATCTGTGAGGGCCCTTTCAACCTGAGCTGGTCTATGATTCTCCTTCTGTAGAGACAGACATTTATTATGCTGTTGTCTGCCTGACAGCTGATGCTCTCCTACAGGGTCATAGAGTCATTCAGATTGAAAAAGACCTTCAAGGTCATTGAGTCCAGCCATGAACCCTGCTCCACCAAGTTCACCACTAAACCAGATGGCTAATCACTGCATGTAAGTGACCTTTAAGCACATCTGGGGATAGTGAGTGACTCGGCCCCCTCCCTGGGCAGCCTGGTCCAAGATCTGTCTATTCTTCCATAAAGGAAANGCCCTTTCAACCTGAGCTGGTCTATGATTCTCCTTCTGTAGAGACAGACATTTATTATGCTGTTGTCTGCCTGACAGCTGATGCTCTCCTACAGGGTCATAGAGTCATTCAGATTGAAAAAGACCTTCAAGGTCATTGAGTCCAGCCATGAACCCTGCTCCACCAAGTTCACCACTAAACCAGATGGCTAATCACTGCATGTAAGTGACCTTTAAGCACATCTGGGGATAGTGAGTGACTCGGCCCCCTCCCTGGGCAGCCTGGTCCAAGATCTGTCTATTCTTCCATAAAGGAAATCTTCCTGTCTGTGGGATTCAGGAGAGCCAGAGTAGAAGACCATCGAAGACATGACATGTCTCACTGGCAAGCATTCACCGTGCTGTTAGCTGATGATTTTTAGATCTGTATGACTTGCTCTGAGGTGGTGTTGGTTATAGGATCCTTACAGATATGTGGGGTGGTGTTTGGAGTCCTGTGACCATAGGAGCTCACGTAGCTGTACACTGAGCTCAGGGCAATCATGGACTTGAGTTTACCAGTAAAAATGGGAGAAATTTGGTTTAGACAGTGAAAAATNTCTATTCTTCCATAAAGGAAATCTTCCTGTCTGTGGGATTCAGGAGAGCCAGAGTAGAAGAGCACCGAGGACATGAGATGTCTCACTGGCAAGCATTCACCGTGCTGTTGGCTGATGATTTTTAGATCTGCATGACTTGCTTGGAGGTGGTGTTGGTCATAGGATCCTTACAGATATGTGGGGTGGTGTTTGGAGTCCTGTGACCATAGGAGCTCACGTAGCTGTACACTGAGCTCAGGGCAATCATGGACTTTGTTGAGTTTACCAGGGAAAATGGGAGAAATTTGGTTTAGACAGTGAAAAATCCAAACAGCTTTAAGGGTGCTGATCAGCATGGAGAATAGCAATGGGCTTCCCTGCTATCTGGGCACAGGCAGCCTCCAGTAGTTGATAGGAGGGGTGGCAGTGCTGGTGTTGTACATCTGGGATGCTTTTCAAAACCAAGTGTTAAGAGCTCCCAAGCAGCTGTTCTTCCCGTCAATGTTAATGGGATCTGCAGCTGCTGGGCACCTCTTAAAATTTTGGCACATTATTTCTTTCACCCTGGAAACTTCAGTGCACTTGAGCCTTAATTAAACTTCCCTGCATCTTTGCAGAAGGAGGATTTTAATGGATCACAAGCTGCAGTGTGCGATGCATCATCCTGGGAATGATCATGGGAGCGGAATTAGTCATGGTCACTCTTCAGTCTATTGTTAGATCAAGCTAGTTCGGTTGTGAATCATAGAATGGTTTAGGTTGGAAGGAGCTACAAAGATTATCTGGTTCCATATGTTGTCATATTAGTGTCTAGGGACTACATTCAATGTAGCTGTGTATGGGAGCTCAGGAAGCTGCTGACAGCAGCTGAGGTCTCTCCTCAGCCTCTTTCTCTCCAGGCTAGCCAGCTCCCTCAGCTGCCTCTCATGAGCTTTGTTCTCCAGTCCCTTCCTCAACCTTGTTGCCCTTCTCTGGACCCACTGCAGCCCCTCAGTGTCTTTTTTGTACTGAGGTGCCCCAGTACCCGAGGGTTGTGGCCTTGGCAGTACCACACTCTGAGGACTTCTTTCTCATTATCCGGTTGCTGAGCAGAAAGCTCCAAACATCCCTAGCACAGAAATGTAGGGCTTAGAAGGGGACTGGCTTACTCTCTGCTGTGTCGCTCAGCTATTCTTGGCCCAAGCCTGAAAAATTTCTCGCCATAAGGTTTGAGGTAATTAAGGAAATCAAAGAGAAACTCTGCTAATTAAGATTTTAACTCCAAGAAATAGCAGCGGAGGCAACTGGTATCTGATGTGACAAGGGCACGATGTAAGGGCAAGGCCAGGGAAAAGGCGGTTATTTGTAGGTGCCTTGTTCCATTTGGATTCACCAGAGGGCTGCTGGCAGGAGCCAGCTGTGTTCACTGCTGACAGAAACCAATCTTGACAGTTTGGATAATGAAAATTGTGGTTCAGCACCTTTCTGAGATGCGTCTGATAATACGATGTCAGTCAGCGGCGACGACGAGGGGGAGAAGCAATAGAATCCTTGTCTGCTTCAAGGAGTTGTTGTGACAAGTGGACGCTGCCCCTTCAAAACGCTCTTTGGAGGAAGAACCGGTTGAATCAGTGGTTATGCTGACGAGGGGGGAAGTGGTTTGATGTTCTGAGTTCCCCCCCCGTGATGCAGGGGGGGGATCACAGTTTGCTTTGAGCTCAGGCTGGGAAGGGGGAGGAAGAAGAGGAGAGGGGAGAGAGTGGGTTTATTTTGTGTGGTTTGACAGCAGTAATGCAGTCACCCAGCTCAGCCCTCGTAAGCCCACTTATTATTTCTTCCACGTGTGTTTCGTGTGGTTGAGCGGATTAGCTTCACTGTCTCTTCAAAGGGTACCCAATCAAGGAGGGGTTATTAAAACCTGGGCGCTTTATGCCTGAGAATTAATTAGAGCAGGATTTTCATGCGAAACATCCAATTTTTTGATTAGCAATGGAGCAGGGCTGCAATTAACACTCTAGGAAGCTTAAATTTCCAGCATTTTGATTCTGGGGAAATGAGATTATCAACCCGGGGTCAGGCACTTGACAGCAGAAGGAGGGGGTGGGGATTACACGTAAGGAAATAAATTTGTTTCTTGATTTTCACCTCGGAGATTGTATTTAAAGCCGCTGCGAATTCAGAGGGAGGGAGGTTAAAAGAGGAGGGAGATCCCTAAAAACGAGGGAGAACCCTTTGCTTTGTTCCTGCCCTGCTGGCTGTGCAAAGAGCTTTCCCCATCGCAGGGTTAGTGAGGACATGGTTTGATAGCCAGCAATAGGTTTTTTCCTTGGGCTTGCTCTGCCTTTTCCAATCAGTGGGTTTTGAGAATCACCAGTGGTGTTCCAGTAGGAAATATCCCTATCCTGCAGAAGGCCATTCCATCACTTGAATCAGCGCATGGCTTTGTCTTCCTTCCCCTGAGTGTGTGGCCAGCATGTATGCTTTTGTAAACAGTGTTCTTTTTGATCTATTGCTGGTGCCTTAGGGTGATTTTCCTGCTTCCTAATGGGTGGCCTTGGACAGCCATGGGGGCTGTGAGGAAAACAGAAACCCAGGGAATTCGTGCAGCTTTCAGAGAACAATTAAAGGTTTGGGGTTTTGTGTGCCTCCCACTTAATTCTTCTTTGTTCTCCGGGAGATGTAAGGGGTTGAAAGCCGGGCTTTGGCTGTGAAGTTATCCTCTCTGTCTTCTATCTGGTCCTTTAAGCAGGTGAAGGCAGTGTGAGTTGATTTTGGTGATTACTGGGAGTTTGGAGGATGCCGGTTAATGTCTCTACAAGAGACTGGGAAATCACCTGCCAGCCATCTGCTATTTCAAACGACAGTGCCATTCTCTTCCCAGGTACTGATGTTTGAGACAAACTGTTTGTAACAACAAATCTTGGGGAGTTGTGTTGCTAACAGCTGCGTTAGCCCCATCCTTGGAGTCCTACCTGACAGCACCCACAGCTATTGCAGCTTGGCAGCAGTGCTCCTGTTAAGGCATCAGACTCTTAGCTCATACCTTAGAATCAGAGTTGTTTGGGTTGGAAAAGACCTTCAAGACTGTCCAGTTGAACCCTGCACCCAGTTGTTCCAAGGCCACCACTAAACCTCGTCTCTGAGCTCCAGATCTCCTGTGAAAGCCTTCCAGGGATGGCAGTTCAACCCCCTCCCTGGGCAGCCTCTGCCACTGCCTGAGGGCATTTTCCAGGAAGATGTTTCTCAGCCTTTAGTTGTTTATAAGCATTTGAGATCTGCCCTCAGTCTCTCCAGCCTGAGCAGCCCCAGCTCTCTCAGCCTCTCCTCATAAGGAAGAGGCTTCAGCTCCCTGATTCTCTTGGTGGCTCTGTACTGAACTCTCTCCAGTAGCTCCCTGTCCTTGAATGGAGGTCCCCAGACCTGGACCAAATATTCCAGATGCAGCCTTACCAGGGGAGAGTAGAGGAGGAGTAGAACCTCCCTCTACTGTCCATTAAAATCAGTCTCTGTGTAGTCACTCTCTTTTAGGTTGGAAGAGACCCTGAAGATCATGAAGTCCAGCTATTAACCCAGCACTGCCAGATCACCGAGGTTTCCAGTGTTTGGCTTCTAATTTGTGATAGCTTAACCTAAAAGACCATGCAAAGTGCTCTGAATTCCAGGGCTAATAAAAGCCAGCCTCTCTATGTAGTCTGACTTTTCTGAACTGGAGATTTATCTTCTCCAGTAGCTTTTCTGGACAATGGACTGTGCGATGTGAGTGCTTGTGATGAGTCCCAGGCTGCAACAGATAAATCCCGCTTTGCTTTGCTGAAGGACAGTGGAAACATTTCCTCAGTACAAGCAGCAATAAAATAACTGTGATACAGTTGAACGGGTTCTCTTCCTCCTGTGATCTGAAAGAATGTGCTCTGCCTTTCTCTCCGTGTGAGAGCTCGGCCCTCTCCTGGAATTTGCGCTTTTGTGTAAAGTTCAGTAGTAAACCGATTATTTAAAACGCTTCTGTCTTGCTGTTTGGGATCAGGATTCTCTCGGTTTGAGACGAGCAGCTCTGGTTTCAGACAGTCTGCCTGTGCTTTGAGGAGTATTCAGTGTGGCACTGATGGAAGTGGGCTGCACCAACCTGAAAGAGCGAAGAAGGTTCTGTAGGTTAAGTGGTTGGTACTGATGTTGTCTCTGCTAAAATTTTCATCATTTGAAGCCAAAATGCTATTTTTGAGGCCAGGGCTTCCTTCAGGTGGTATTTACTGCAGAGCAGTTTCCCTGACTCACTTCGGGACTTGTTTCAGGTTACTTCCATGTTGGGGTTTTGATTCCACCTTTCCTTTGGTCCTCTGGTTTAGATACTTCTATTACTGTTAATAGTTTACAGCCGCTGGGATTGGGTAATTACCGAGTGATAAGCAGCATCATTGGATTAGGCTGTAAAGTGAAGAAACAAATACCCAGTGGGAATGTGGATTAACCAAATACAATTAGCCAGCTCAGAATTCAACCTGTTGAAGGTTACAGATTAATCTTGTTCTTTGGGGACCTTTAGCAACCAGGTTACCTAGACCGCAAAACACATCCTTCAGCAGCATAAAGGACGCTTATCTAATACTTCTTTTTTCTTACAATTATTTCAAAATAGTTTGAAATAATTATGAAATCATTATTAATTATATTAATAATGATTAAAATATAAATATTTTGAAATAATAGTTTGAAATTATTATGGCCTTATATATTTTTATTTATATATTGGAAATCTGGACCGTTAATTGGTGCAGAGCCTTAAGATGCTCGTAGGTGCTTATGATCTGTGTCAAAACCTCACCAACATTTGGATTCTTCAGCAGGCCGTTATTCCTTTTCGTACTCATCTGTTTTTAACGTGGCCCGTACTCCTCTCTGTCTGTCACACCTTCGTTTTCACCGTCTTAGTTATCAAGACATAAATGCGTTGCCGAAGCATCACGTGTATTTCCCCTGATCGATGGAATAGCTAACCCTTGTTTCATTAAATGAGAAACCAACCTCAAACAGAATTACCTGTGAAGATGGAGCTGCCTGCTTGTCTCTAATGCTGATTTTACATCCTTCACACTGAGCCTTCTCCAGAAAGCGCTTAGATAGCACAGGGGATGGCAAATTACAACACATGCCCCAAGGGTGAGTGTGGAGGTTGTAGCTGTTGCTCTTCCCTTGTCTTGTGCCTGTTCAGTGGGTAAAGAAGCGTTTAATCTCTGGCCCTGTCATCCTAATGCCTTTACTCTGTATTTGAAGTCCCTTAAAAAATAGGAATCCATTGTTTCTCTCCAGGGAAGGCTCCATGAGCAGCTAGGTTTTCTCCTTTGGCTCTGACAGATGGATTCGTACGGTTTTTTTTGACGCCGCAGAGTTTCTGATGTTGATATCATCAAAATGTGACTTTATAACGATGGACTCGTGGTTAGCTTTAGAAAGTCCCTCGCTTTCAGGCAGGGTTAGAACCATTTAGGCGAGCACAAATGAACATTTCCCTTGGCTTGTAAAGGTTACCCTTTCACTGAGATTCATTGTGTTCCGTCGGAAGCCCTGGTTCTGGGAGACCCTCTTTGCAAAGAAGCCACAAAATTGGCTGTGTAATCTCATCAGAGCTTTAATGTTCTCCGGTAATAAATAATTCAATTTGAAGCTACTGAACGGCCACAGAGCATAAAACATGCCAGCTGCTTGAAAGACTTTTGTGGCTTTGAGTTTGAATAACAGCTGGGGGATCTGTAGATGTCTTGAGGTTTTTTCTTAATAAGGAAGAAGTATTGGGAAGAAAAGTCCTTCTTACCTCATTAGATGATGGAAATATTCCACGCTTGATTGTATGGTAGTTGCTGTTTATGTTGTCTGATGTGTGAGTCCAAGCTGTGGTGCTGCTACCCTGGATAACTTTGGGATTTGCCTATGGGATTTCAGAGGTTTCAGAATACCCGGTTTGCTTGTGGAATTTCAGAAATATTGCCAAAACATGAAATCAAATAATGACAACAGCTTTCATGTGTCCGTTAGGTCTGTACTGTCTAGAGAGAGAAACGTGTGTGGAGAAGGCGACTCTCTTCTGCGGAATAAAGATGTGGCTTTAAAGAGCTGTGATGTGGAGCTGGCTAGACACAAAGGGTAGCGGTGTCTGAAGGGCTCTTTGGGCTGAGCGTGTAAATCCTGCCTGAAGTATTTTCTGACTCTATCGTGTACACTATTGCGAGTTTTTTATTATCAGAAGACAGAAGCACGGGTAGTTTTCAGGCGAGGAGAGTATCCTAGAAGAAGAATTTTGCAACCCATAATAATGTGAGTAGGTAGATAGGGAAAAGGCTGTGTCTTGGTGTTTGCTTCTCCAGTGGTGATCAGGGTTGGCAATACTAGATATATTCTTCCCAAGAATTCGTCAGTCAGTTCCAGACTGAACAGAGAGTGGCTCCTCCATGGTTACCAATGGGCCATGGTAGTTACTAATGGGCCATGGTAGTATCTAATTCCATAAAGAAAGTGGACAGGGAGGGTAACCGAGGTCCCCATTCCACGTGGAGTTTGCAGTTCTTCAGTGGCTTGTGCACACCGCGATCTAGATTTCAAATCACTTTGTGTTTATAGATTTCCCCACTTTTGATTCTCACGCTGCCATTCTTTGAGCTACACAGTGGCTACAAAGGTGGGAAAATTGTCAAAAACCAGATTTTATGGGTTTTCTCCCCATAAAACTGCAGCTGCTTGAAGGAGGTTGTTCCAAGTTTGCCAGAGACAGCCAGCCTGGATTCTTTCTCCTCTAATCTTTGGGTAGAGCAGATAGTTGCTGAAGATATGATTAGTGTTTTGACATTTCAGGTTATTAAGTAATTACAATAATAGCAAAGACTCGCTGGCCCAGGAGCTGGATTCTTTCACACAATATCAAAAACATTCTGAGTGTCACTGCGAGTGCATCTGCACTCCTCATTGGGAATTCTAATTGCACTCATCGTGTGCTTGTGTTTTGACTTAATAGTCACTGGGACTTACTGGATGGGATCCCTCGCCTGAGCTCCGCATTCGCTGCACCTCAGTGGCCTCTAGACACGTGTGAGCAGACGTAGCAAATGGCACTGCCTTTGTCTGCTTAATGAATACGTGAGTGATTTCCAATGGCATCTTAACTGTGGATTTCTTTCCTGAGGGGAGATGTGTTGATATTATGTGGCAAAGCTATAATTCCAGTAATCATCGGTTTGTAGTGCGCTCAATGCTTTTCCCTCGGCAACGGAAGATGCCAATTTGGCCTGACCCCAGGTTCAGGAGGGAAGGAGCACATGCCCAGCGTGTGGATGTATGACAGCAGGATGCCGTGGGTCAGCTGCCAGCTATTGAAAACAAATGTCTGTGCCTTTTGAGCTACGGTGGATATGAGGGAATTTATCTATGGTTGGCTGAAGGTTATTTCTACTGTAAACCAGCAAAATCTAGTGCCTGTAAGAGTTCAGGTTGGGGACGAGGAAAAACTTCCTCGTGGAAAGGGTCTTCAGGCCATGGGAGAGGCTGCCCGGGGAAGGAGATGGAATCGCCATCCCTGGATGGGTTTTCTGCTTGTGGAGGTCTGGAGCTCTGGGACAGGGTTCAGTGGTGGCCTTGGGACGCTTGGGTTCATTATTGGACTTGATGATCTCAAGGCCTTTCCCAGGCTAAATGATTTTCTGGCTGTGCGTTACTACCTTTCAAAGAAAATTACTGAGCAAAACCCCATCAGAAACCACATTCTGTGGAAGTGATTCTGTGATTCTAGGAAATGTTTCTGGGTTTAGTCTTTCAGTAGTTCATCCCAAGAATACCAAGTAATTTTTTACCTTCTGAGTCATCTTCCTCCTTTGAGAGGTCAGGAAACCAGGCCCTATAAAGAGCAGCTAAGGGAACTGGGGTTATTTGAGTCTAGAAAAGAGGAGGCTGAGAGGAGACTGTATTGCTCTCTATTGCTATCTAGAAGGAAGCTGTAGTCAGGCTGTGCTGGTCTCTTCTTCCAAATTACTAATGATAGGATCAAGGGAAATGACCTCAAGTTGCATCAGGGGAGGTTCAGATTGGCTCTTAGGAAGAAGGTCTTTCCTGAGAGTGGTTGGGCACTGGGCCAGGCTGCCCAGGGAGGTGGTGGAGTTGCCATCCCCGGAGGGGTTTAAAAATCAAGTAGGTAGAGCACTTGAGGGCCACGGTCTAGGGGTTAGGGAGATGCTGGGATGAGGGCAGGACTTTGATGATCCTACAGGTCCTTTTCAGCCATGAGGATTCTATGAAATCATAAGTGGAGCTTTTTTGATGCAGAAAACAAACCCAAGATAATTCACCAGTTGGTGGCTCATGGCATTCTACCCCTCTATGATGTAATCCAGCCATTGGATCTTTCTAAATACAGCCTTCACCTCAGAGTCTGGGTGCTGCCTGTTTCTCACCACCTTTTCCTTTCTAATTAGTCTCTTGAAGGGAAGCACTGAGGACTCCATTAGCGTCAACAGCTGCTGTGTATGTCTGTCTGAGAGGGGATGATGTGCTGTGATATGTTTCCATGTAAATACCTGCCAATCCTCATGGTGTTCTTACAGGTCTGTTATCCATAACTGTTCCACACTGTGTTGGGTATTGCACTTATCTAGTGGGGGGGAAAAAGCCCTCCACAAAGGACCTCTCTTTATTTTCTCAGCTGACTGGAGAACTGAAGGAAGTCAAATGTTTATTTAGAGGTGAGATAAGGAGGTTTCATTGTGTCTAAGCACCCGGTTACATTACCCTGAGAAATACAGATGTCAGGCAGTAATTTTGAGTTTCAATAGACCATTATTACATTAACCATCCCAGGCTGAGCACTTATCTCTGCTCTTACACTGTGTCTGTAATTATATAGTGCCTTGCTACAGGTATGTTCTCTTAGAGCCTGTTGGGAATGTGCTGTCCTGTATTAAAAATAAAAGCCAGGGATGTTATTTTTACTGAAGTGATCTATAGGTTGTGGGGGTTTTTTTCCCCCCTTCTTGTTGTTTTAGGAGCTCATTTCATTCCAAAAAGTTAATAGAATTTCTTTAGAATAGAATTTCTTTAGAACAAACAAAGACTCTATAGCTAATGCTCTATGTTCTTCCTTATTAATAGTCATCAGGTACTCAATCCTTTTTTTTTTTAGAGCTGACATTTTTCATCCTGAAATAATGATGCTCTTGGACCTTCGTGTGCATGAACTTCAGACCAAGGAGCTTTGTGTTTGCCCTGGCATGTGGTGTTTGGGGTGGGGATACCCTGAAATGCTGAGCTGTGTGTAAATGGTGCTGTGCCATCCATGCACCTGAATTTGCTTGGGTTTCCCGCAGGAAAGAACCAGTTATGTAGCCAAAGGATTGGTATTAAGATGGTTTTTGTAATAGAGGATTCAGTGTAGGAACTTAACAAAAACTCACCCGCTGTAGCGTGGCCTTCACCTTTGTATGACAAAAGGTCCTTCTCCTGCTTCAGGTGCTGCCACTACAAAGTAAAAAAGGGGAGAATAATTTTATTTTCTCTCCTACCAGGTGTATTTCACAGAGATCCCTCTGCTCAAGGCAGCACACAAAATACACAATCTCCTGTCTGGGACCTAGAGGAGCCAATGCCCCGTGCCCAGGCAAAAGATGCTACCAAGAGCAGGTGGAGGATTGCCAGGTCTCCAAGTTGTGTCCTTCTTGGCCACTGCTTTTACTCCTTTAGAAAACCGGAGGAAAACCTGGTGTTACATTAGAAAAAGGTTTGAACTAGTCTGACCATCTAAAACGTCTTGTCAAGCAGTTAATATCCACCAATACACACAGATGTGGTGTAGTTGGTTTTGTCTAAGACTTTTTTATGGGTGGAGTTTGGTGTGCAGATGCACCAGGCTGTTAAAGTGAAGGACTTGAATACATAGAGACAGTCCTGCCTGTTTTGCTCCAGGAAACAGAAGCAGTTGGGAGTGTGGGTACAGCCTTCCATGTCTTGCCCAAGGTAACATTTCAGATACCTCTTCTTCAACTTTGTCAGAGGTTATGAGAGGTCTCCTTGTGCTCAGGTGACAGAAATAGCGTGGTCAGCAGCATCAGGTGTGATCCTGATGGGATATTAGGAATTTTAGGTTGCCCTGGTTCAGATATGCTTGTCATCTTCAGTAGAGAAGCAGAACACAAAGCTGGGAAGCCCTTCATTCCAGACCTGTGATCAGAATGTAGATCAGCTAGAGCTGCTGCGACAAGATCCGACTAGATGATGTTCAGCAGTCCCTTCCAGCCCCTACCATTCTGCGATTCTGAAAGCACTGTGAATCCTCTATTAGAAGACCAAGTTGAAGACAAGTTGGACATTTTAGTTGGACATTTAGATTTCTGGTTTTTTTTCCACTGTTCTGGTGTTTGGAGCAAAGAGCTGTTGGTTCTGTGCGTTGGACAGTATACCTGGCAATTAGTTCCCAAGTGTCAGAGATCAGTTGCCCGTTGGGAGTCCAACTATCGATACCTTATTCACAGAACAGAAAATTCTCTGTAGGTTTTTTCCCAGACCTGTTCCCCTGACTGGCTGGTGGAGCTTCTGAGTTAGTTTAAACCAAGCACAAACCATGTCTTCGGCATCGAGAACAGTCATTAAAGCTGAGTAATTCCACCCAATTTAATTAAAAAGGGGGAAAGCAGATGGAAACCTTTCTCCGTCCCTTTAGTTGGTAGTTGATGCAATGGCAGGGGATAAGCAAACGATACTACATTTTGATGAAAAACTGGTGACTTGGAGTGGTGGGATGGACTGTCTGTGTAAGAAGTTAATGATGCAGTTGTGAATCAGAATGAGGGGATGGATGTGCTGGATGTAATCCCAGTGTAATTAAGCAGGTTAATTCCAGGCCTTGATACAAGACTGCATTACTCTGCTCTCTGCGTGCAGGTTATTGCAGTTATCTAATGCCTTCAGCTCACATAATGCTTTCTGATCATGCTCAGGCAAAACACTTAAGGATGGCAGTTGTTTTACTTCACTTCCCCCCACTTTCTTCTTAGAAACGTGATGTTTTTGGGTTAATTGTAGACAGATGCTGCGATCAGTGTCCATTTGCTGGTGTTCCCATGCAGAGCAGAGCAGGATTAAATTGGCAAGAAGGACTTGGGAGGTCTGGTAGGTCAAAAGCTGGACATGAGTGTGCAACGTGCGCTCACAGCCCAGTGAGCAGTGTGAACCTATAGTATCAGCCTGGATTCAATAGGGGAGGGCAAAGGCACTGCAGAAGTGAATGAAGGCAATTCAAACCTCACTTGGCAGAAAAGTAAGACCATGAAATCCTGTCAAACTCGTAAATCCTGCTGGGGCGAGGGGAGACGAAGGAGAGCTGAAGATTTCCTTCCAGCTCCCTTCACTTATTATCATCTGTGCTGTGGCTTGAGCAGTGCATCAGTTCCAGCTGAAGGGCAGAACCCCCAAACCTCTTCATCTTATTTCTCAGGCTTCCTTGATGGGTCATCTTACTCAGCCGGTTGCCTTGACAGCTCATCATCCGGCTGATAAACGGGGGTTACTCTGGTTTGATCGCACTCCACTATGTTGTTTGCTTGGCTGTTACTGCTCAGTGGCAGGAGAAATTCCTGCTCTATGTAATGCGGAGAATTACTGAAGTAGCTGAGAAGCCCTGAAGCAGATGTGAGGTATTGGATTTTCTCTGCTTGTTAACTTAGATACAAAAGATAAAAATGAACCTTTTTGCCTCAGAAGTTCCAGAGGTTAAAGCTGTGTTTTTTGTCCCGACAGCCGGCAGAGGGGCTTTGCAAACCGGTAATGAGTCTGTGAGCCAGACTCCTCCGCATCCCTCATCTTAACTGCTTCATGGTCGCTGGCATGTGAGCAGAAAAGTTGGTTCCTCATGCCCTCGTATGAGAAAAGGAGTCCCCATGTCTGGGGGTTTGCAAAGCTGTAGAGAATGTTGGGTGAAGGAAGGGTTAGAAGTGGCCTGGCAGTTATCAGTTAAGGGTTGGACTTGATGGTCTGAAAGGTCTTTTCTAAGTTAAATGCTTCTGTGATTCTATAAAGACTTGTAAAATGATGAAAATGCATAGAGAATTGCCTTCTCCCCAGATGACACCTTATATCTACACTGGCCAAGTTCTGAAGAAGAACCAAACAGGAGCACATAGCTTTTGGCAGAGCAGGCACATTGGT
>VZRI01003570.1:163143-221829 GCA_013397515.1 Upupa epops
ACTCCAGGGGGAGAAGAGGCTTCTGAGTCAGCTCAGAACCCAATGAAGTAAAGTTCTTCTCTCAATCCTGAGTGATGAATGAGAGTTTACATTTCACATCTGCATCACGTGCTCAACATGTGAATGCAGCTGTAGAAAAAATTAACCCCCTCCTTTGGTAAACAACATTCAGGGGGAATAAAAGCGGTGCTCCGTTCCCTCAGACTGTGTGTTTGTATCTTTATGCTCTTCTGTGCCCTGGCACTGTGATTGCACTGGAGCTGCCGGAGAAGATCTTGGCTGCAGCAAGCACCAGCCTAATTATTTTGTTCACCAGAGGCAGTAATTGCCTTGTTGAGAGGTAATGAGATAACTCAGATGTAAATTCATTTTTGAGAGGGGAATTTTAATAATGGATAATGTGGGAAATTATATTATGAATGAAGGAATATTTTGTTTATAAAAGAAACAAGTAACTACAGAAGGTTGGAGCCATTTCCACTAACTCACAGCTGGAAAGAGACAGTTGTAGTGGATTAATGGCTGCAGGCAGTGATCTTAAAGGTCTTTTCCAACCAAACTCATTCTGTAAAGTCTGGTTTTGAAGGGCTGAGGTTGGCTTGTTTAAATTCATTTTATTTCTCTAGTTCTCAAGTAGAACAGCTCTGTTGTATTTCCACATCTCGTGGTGGATTGCTCTGGAGCTTCTGGTAGAGCTTCATACCTTGTACTTTCACTGTTGGGTTCCTAAAGCTACATGAAGTCCCTAGAAGCTATAAACGAGTCATTTATGAGACAGATCTCCACCTGCTGCCTTCTGTGTTAACATTTTAACTCACACTCTTATAGAGGGACATGTTATGAGGTAAGAGACCTTAAATGGCTAGAAGAAAATAAGTCTCATGGAATCATAGAATCATTCAAGTCAGAAGAGACCTCCAAAATCATCAAGTCCAACCATCAACCCAACTTACTGATGTCACGTGGTGTCACACCAGCTTTGTGGAATGTTGATGGGACAGCTGATGGAGAGAGGAAGGGAAGGCAATGTCTGGCCAGCCAGGCATCAAGTCCAACCTTAAACGTAGTGCTTCTGGAAGGCAGATTTAGAAGCTAGAACTTGTGAAATGGTTTAGTTTTAGTAAGGACCCTGTGGACAACTGAAAAATAAATCGAGCAGCAGGAGGAAGGTTTAAAGGATGAGTCTTGCTGCACCTTGGAGAACATCCTTGCACTTCTTGAGCTGCAATCTGCTTCTTTCCCTGACATTGCCCTTTGCCTCACCTTCTTTTTCCTTTTGCTTCCCAAGTACCTGAGCTGCAAGTTAATATGTCAAGCCCTTCTGATTTGTCCTGTGCTGGGGAGCTAGAGCTAATTTTAATCAAGCTTGAACTGTCATTCCGGTTCATCAATGTCACATTAGCACAAATCTGACCTCCCTGATTATTAAAGTGGATGGAAATCACAGCTTGGTGTGTGGCCAAGTAGCTGCTCATCAACAGGGTTTTGATGGGCCCTGATAGTTTAATGCAGACCTTAATCAAGGGCTTGTAACTGTTTGCTCTGCTGGTTTGTATTCTCATGGTGCTGAACGTGCACGTGCTCCCTACTTCTGTTTAACGCATGCTGTCAGGACCTGAGCAGAAACCTTTAGGCTGTAACATCACTCATAGTAACAGCTTAGACTCTCAATGGTAATGAGACCAAGTGGTTAAGAACTGGTATTTAAGGCTCTGAAGATTGGGAAGGTGGGAAATCATTAAGAAGGGAGTGTGAGCTGCGTTTAGTGCAGAACCAGGTGTCAGAGTGCTGCCTGGGTTATCCCTGGGATAAATCTTCACTACATAGTTAATTTGGGTTTCTCTTCCGTTTTCCTGGTGCTCTGTACCTGCATCTCTACCCTGCTCACTCCTGTAGGTCTTCCACTCGTTTGGACGTGAGCAAGAAGTCTGGTTCCATGTACAGCCTGATGGCTCATTTGCTCTGGAGGTCCAAGGTAAAGCATTTGGGTTTCCAGTCCAGCCTTCCCATTGTGACATCTGTGGGCTCAAAGCACAGACAAGAACTTCTACAGTGCAGCAGAAGTGATGTTTTGGTAGGAGTGGTGATGGGATGTCAATTCATAGAGACTTGTGGAGGTTGGAAAATACCTTCAAGATCATCAAGTCCAACCTTACTGTCCCAAGGCCACCACTAAACCCTGATCCTAAGCTCCAGATCTCCACCACTTCTAATCATGTCCAGGGATGGGGATTCAACACCCTCCCTGGAAGCACAAGTGATGCTCAGGTGGGTGTAGACTGGAGGATCTTTGGAAGCCAACCTAAAGCTTCCAGCACCTCATGTGGCTGTGGAAACACAAGCTGAGCCTTGCATTTTTTTGTCAGAAGTTGTGTGAGGCGCTGCACACACAGATCAACCATTCCCCCTCTTGTGGAGGCAGGTGAATGTCCTTGACTGTCAGGACAGGAGTGGCGCAGTGAAACCAGCCAGGCACCAAACGAGCTGCCTGTGTAAACCCCTGGATTTCTCCATGCTGTGAGGGAAGAATTAACAAATAACAGAATAAATAATATAGGAAAATAGAATAAATAAATAAATAATATAGGCCTGATCGGGGCACATTATTTGGCTATGACTTAGTGCTGAGATTTTTTTCCTAGAACTGCTTGGGGGGGATGAAAAGCAGTGACTTAGTTTACAAACAAAGAGTCATTTCAGCTGTTTACACACAATTCCGACTCGGCTCCCGAAGGAAACCATTGAAAGAACATCCTAAGTTTAAGAACAGCTGTATTTTACAAACACTTACTTTCTTTGCTTAATTGAAGTTGCCATGATTGCCAAAAATTCCTAGGGCTTTTTGCTGATGTTCCAATCCCCTTAGCACAGGTACCATGTGGTAGTGTATTCTCATCCTCCTGGTTTTGCTCGTCTCTGCTTAAACTCCTTTAGGCACCAAGTTTATAGAAGTAGAGAATGGCTTCGGTTGGAAGGGACCTGAGATCACACTGCCACATACATATTCCCATACATTATTCAAACGATCCCTGCTTCCTCTGTACTGTTTCCAGTTTTATAAGGGAACACAACTCCTCAATATTATCGTCATATAAGGACTTTGAAGTGTGACAGAAATATTACCAATTAGTCGGTGTAAACCATGTGTGAACTGTCTTAATGTTCAGCCAACTGTACAGAATAATAACAGAAGGAGCAGAGAGGGCGTTTCCTTCATTTATGTGCACAACCCAAGGCTGTGGTTTCTGTCTGGGCTCTTTTTGCTTTCTTGGATGTGTCCTCATCCGCAGCATCCAAGAGTCTTGTTCAGAATTAATGGTGGGTCGTGCAGAACACCTAGCAGCTCTTCACGGGTTAACCTGCTTCTAGGCTTTGGGTACAAAATCCCCCAGTTCAGGGTCAGTTACTCTCTGGTTTTGGACAGTCTCTGCTTGGTTTTTCTTTCTAAAGGCTCCAGCCATTTGTGTCTTCCTTTGTAGGATTTTAGTCTGAACAGTGGAAGAGAACTGCACTGAAGGGAGACTCTTTTCTCTCCTTGTACCAACTTGCAGTGTTCCCCTCTCCTGGCCCAGCATCTAGAGTCTGCATTTCCCAGGCCAGGGTTAACCTGTACCCCAGGTTAGTAGCAGAGGGAAGAGGAGGATGATGGCTCAATAATGCAGCCTTCCCTGCTGGAGGAAGATCCCTTGATGGATTTGACTTGAGGCAGTAGAGTGCTGGGGGTTCGTTTCTTCTGTAGAGTCACAAGTGGTGTGGGGCTGTGGGCAACCTGGTCTGGTGGGAGGTGTTGCTGCCCATAGCAGGGGGTTGGAACTGGATGATCTCTGAAGTCCGTTCTGAGCTAAAATTTTCTGGATTGAGTTCTGTTGCCTTCAGTGCAGTACTTGGGGAAAAGCTGAGTGTAAACTCCTATCTGTTGTTGGGTCAGAACCTAGGGTGGTACCAAGTACTCATTTCAGAACCAGCGGCAGTTTCTTAAAACTTGAGTGACTTGTAACAACGATGTGTCTTTGTTTTTCAAATCCATCCCCCCGGTCCCCATGATCCTTCCCGTTCGTGTGGATTTATTCTGAAAGGCTGTTGGGTACAGTGACCTGCGGTAGTGATTTGGACCATCCCTCATTTACCCCTTGGTGTGAAAAGCATTTCCCGAAACTCTGTGACTTCAGCCTCTTCATTTCCAAGCCCCTGTGCCATTTTTCCTCTTACCCCATCCCCCTTTTGCTGCTACCAGGAATTTCTGACTACATCTTCCTTTTAGAAATTAAATGAGGTTATGGCTTGGTGTCCAAGAGCTCCATCTCTGCTTTGCGGCTTGAATCTTTGAACTTTGGCTTTGTCCTTTGGGTTGTTGTTCTCTGAATGCTTCGGCACGAGGACGAAATGAAAAAGCACTTTAGCCACCGCTGAATGGTGGGTGACAGTGAACCCCTTTCTTGAAATGGTAATGAAAGCCCAGTCTTTATTGCATTCTTTTCCTTAAGCAACAGGATATTGATCCACTGGGTTGAAGTCTTTAAATAATAATAAACCCCCACCTCCCCAGCCCTGTTATCTTGCCCGGTTTATTTAGTCTGGAGGAGTGTGTTTCAGTTATCTGTGTTTTAGTGGTATGAAAGAACATGGAGATCAGATTTAGGTTATTGGGGGATAAATCTTGCGCTTCATTCAGTTCTTTCTTATCTTGCCCTTGTACCGCTGATAAAAGTGATGGGATCTGAAGCCCAGCTTTGTCTGGAAGTGTTTTCAGCTGGGAAAAAGATTCTCTTTAAATGCCTGTTTGAGATTAAAGTGAGATGTGTGAAAACCATTGATGTGTTAAGCCCGAGCAAGTTCCTATTCTGAGTTTCACTGTGTTGTGTTCCAGCGAGGCACAAATCTTTGTGCAGGATCATTATGCCAGCTCTACCATGTAGTCTCATCCTTCTGTTAGCGAGGTGGGAGCTTGCAGGGTTTTGTGGGTTTTGGTGGCTTTAGAACAAATCTGAGCTGGTAGTGCTTCCAGCTAACAGCTTAATGAAACCCTCCCCAATTTTCCTCTGTCACTCTCTGCCCAGTTTTACATTAGTGAAAGAGCAAGAATTTGGCTCCCCTGCACTTGCGCAGTGTTTCAGATGCAGCGCAGGATTACAGTTGAAGCATTGGAGGTCAGTTGGAGGGAGGAGTACTGCAGCGTCCCTCGCTCGTTCTGCCATACCGTTGCAGTGTTCAGTCACGCGCCGAGGCGGTGCCAGAGCATATGGATCTCCATATGGTAACTCCGTTCCGCTTTTTTCGCCACCTGTAGTCAAGTTGCTTTCCAGTCGCTGAATTTGCCCACGAGATGAAGCAAACTAAGGGTGGCAGTGACAGAAGATTGCAGCGGTACAAGTGGGAGTTTCTGTGTGACTCGGTGTTAGTACAGTAATTACCCAGAGAAGACAAAAACGAATGTAATACAGGAATGCAGCGAGAGCGTTAGTCCAGGAACAAGTGTTCCCAGCACCTCATTAGTGGAGGTGGGGTGGGCTGCATGCATTGTCTCCAAAAAGAGGAAGTAATTCCTGGTTTGGTTCAGAAGGTGGACTCTAAAGCAGCTTGGATGTCTTTAGTGCTGCAAACTGATTTCGATGCAGCCTCATGCTTCAGGATTAATGATGCTGATAGTTGGATTCAATGTGAAAGGTCTTTTCCAACCTAAGCAATTGTATGACTGTATGTGATGAAGAACACGGGGGGATTTGAATGATGGGAAGGCAAGGAAAATGCATTCTGTGAATGATTTTCTGTAAGGCTGTTCCCCTGAGGGGTGTCTCCCTGTTACACTCGTTCTTATTGGCAGAGGGCTGAGTAAAGAGGGAGTAATGTGTAACGCTCCTGTGCTGGCACGTGCCTCTCAAGACGTCAATAAGCAAATGCATGAGACTTCTGCTGGCTCAGTTAAGTAAAATGTTCTTCTGCAATGCCTGTAGGAGGGATTTGGTGCCTTCCGTGCTCCTGTGGGTCAGACCTAGCTTACACATAACATAGGCTCTCTGTTGGTGTCAAACTACACAGCACCGAGATTTGGCTGCTGTGACACAAAATCTTTCAAAGACAAAGGATGTGATTTTGGGCTGCTTTTCATCTTTTCAGCTGTAGTTTTTCACAGATCTGCTCCAGATGGGGAGATCTGGAGGTTATCCCCTGACTTTTATTCTCTTACCAACGCTTTGCTCTGTCTCCTCCTGCTTTCCATAGCTTGGTGATGCTGTCATTCTTGTGATAGCGTGTGGATGGCACATATGTTCCATGGGTTTAGGACTGCTTTGTGGGTTAAGCCTAGAGAAAAGAAGACTCTGAGGAGACCTTAAAGCTGCGTTCCAGTCCCAGAAAGGCTGCAGAGGGACATTCTTCTAAGGTATCCAGCAACAGAACAAGAGGAAATGGTTTGGAACTGAAGGAGAGGAGGTTCAGGCTAGACCTTGGGAAGAAGTTATTCAGCACTACTCTAACTGGCCCGTTTAAAGCCTGAAGGACCAAACTAAGCTCTCCCCAGAGCTTTGCTTCTCTGGCTGAACCCCACGAACTCTCCCAGCCTGGCCTCACAGCAGTGGGGTCCCCCTCAGCAGCAGTTCTGTGGCCTCCTCTGGAAATGATTTTTCCACAGGCGTAAAACTGTGATGTGATTGAGTTAGATGAATCTTAGTAGAACGTCCTGCACCTGTGACATGATGCCATCGGCTTTGCTTCTAACTGGTGGAGACAGTTTGTGGATTCAGAACTAAAGACCCTGAGAGGGCAAAGCTTTGCATTTACACCCCAGCTGTTCGATCCAGCATCATGTTTAGGTGGTTAGCAGGGTGGCACTGGGTTGAATGTTGGACTTGATGATCTTGGAGGCTTCTTCCAGCTTTAATGATCCTACTCTGTGTTTTGGTTTTCCAGACAGCAAGGCCATCCTTTTCACTGGGATTTTTAGGTTCTTTTCTTCATCTTTTCACTAGTAGGGTTCTTTTGTCTTCACCATCACAGCTTTTTATGTTGGCATCTAATAATCTCTTCTGGTCATCACCCACAGTTTCCTGTGGTGCTTCATTCCTACTGTATATTTTTAAAAAATGTGTTTAATGACTTTCCCCAGTGGAGGATATTTACTTCATGAGTCAGATCAGACGTTAAAGCTGTGAGAAACATTTTTGCTCCGTGAAGTGTAACATGTAGAGTAAAATGGTGCTAAGCAGGCTCTGCCAAGAGCCGCTGTGGGTGAATATGGCTGAGGTACATTTATATCATCTTGTTACCACGATGAGTAGCACCACATCTCAGTATTTTTGGTCCCTGTTGTTCTTTAGCTCTGATTTGTTGTCTAAATGGGGTTTCCTTTATTGAACCATTTCACCACTGGGATGGACAGATGTCCTTAAGCAGAACAAGAGCCCTTCTGAGTCTTTATCCTTGTCTGTGAAGGAAGGTCAGTCTGGGAAGCCTTTGGAACTGGCAGTAGACCAGTTTCTGCTACCACTAATAGTTAGATTCTCTGTGCAGGTACTGTTTCTGCATAGTGCAGGTCCGTTGAGCACGGCTATGTTATCTGGTTCATCTCTTAGTGGGGATTACCTACCACAATTATTTTGCAAAAGGCCTTTTTTCCCAACCAACTGCATGGGAATGAAGACACTGAAGTGTGTGCAGTTGCTCTGATTGCTCGTTTTCTTTAGAAGTCCCCTCCTTTCTGTTCAGCTCCAGCTAGAAGAACAGTTTCTTCAGTTACAGCCCAAAAAGTATTTCCAACTAATCGAAACAGTCTCCTCAGCTGAGAGCAGTCAAGGTCTTGGGGATCTGCATTAAGTTTTCAGTCTGCTGGGGAAACAAAAACCCAGAAGCCCCATGAAAATAAATTGTTAGTTTCTTTTTCCAACACTGATATTTCTAAGGCACTTTTTTAACGTCCTCCTTGCTCAGCAGTTCACGTTGTGTGGCTAGAGGCCTAATGTTACTCTGCCAGCCTGGTTTTGCCCATACTAGTCCATGTAGCTCCAGTGCAGGATAAAGAAGCAAATCCCTACATTTCCTATTAATATTTTGCTGCTCATGATGAAAACAAGCAGGAAGGAAGGTACTGGGTGGAGTGGTTCTGTAAATGCTGCCCTGTGTGTAGGGCAGCTCCCAGTGAAGTCATTAAATACAGGCAGTTGCCTGCACTCCGAGCTCGCCACCAGATACGTCCCTAATGGATTGTTGTAGCTTTAATGAAATCCACTCTTGTTGAATCACTGAACTTGCTTTCTCCACGAAGGCTCTTTACAGGGACCTGACAGATCACCTCTCTGCTGCTTCCAGACGTCCTGGCTCTCTAATTCTTCCCCATAACGAGTTTTGTGCTGCACGATAAAATATTCATGTTCAAAGAGGTTCTAAACTAATTATCTGCAGCCAGCAGTTGCCAGCGCAGTCATTTGCTGTTAGCTTGGCTCAAGGTAATGGTTTGTAGTTCAGTACAAATAGTCTCTCCTGGCTGTTTCCTGTCACTGATTCTTATCCTAAATGGAATTTCCATACACATCTGGAGCTAATTCTTCAAACGTCCAAAGGAGCTTTCTCCTAGTCCTCTATTCTAAAGAAGAGAAGGTGTTTTGTAGTTGCTGCAGCTGCATTTCCCTCACAAGCAGTCACTTCACAGGTCTGTTCTCTGCAGGTGCTGTGGTTGTGCTCTGAGCTTGCTTTTTTCATGTAAAATCAGATTTTCTACTTACAGTGCTCATTCTGGTGGGTCTTCAAGTATGGAAGGAGGCTGGTGATGTACTGTGAAAGATACACAGGTAGTCTCCATTTCTACCTGGAGGTACCACATTAAACCAGCATCGTTAAGCTGAGCTTAACAGTGCCCTTGAACAGGAATAGGATAGATGGAGGCTGAGTTGAACACTGGAACAGCTGCCCAGGAAGGTAGTTGAGGCCACGTGCCTGGAGATATTCAATGTGAGGTTGGACAAGACTCTGGGCACCCTGATCTAGCTGGGGATGACCCTGCCCACTGCAGGGGGATTGGACTAGATGCCCTGTGGAGATCCCTTCCAACCCATTCTATGATAAAAAGGGCTAATGACTCTTAATTTTCAGTATTAGCTGTACGTGGGAATGAAAACCTTTAAGGTTTTTTCCTCTGCATTAAAAATATTGACAGATTTTAATCTCGTAATATTGCCATATGGCCACAGACTGTTCAAAACAGCGCTAAATGTATTAAAGGAATTCTGACTAATCGCGTGTCTGTCTGCCTAATTGTCAGAGGGATCAAGGCCCGCGAGTAGTAACACAGAAATCATTTGTAAGTTGGTTTCTTTTTTTAATTCCTCGTGTTTGTAGCAAGTAATTGAAGCAGATTGCAGAAAAAACTATCTGGTCGAGTCTAATTTTTCCCCCCATTAGTCTAACTGGAGCTCCTGGAATGTGACATGGCTACAGAATTGGGTGTTCCCAAGTGCTGGTTAGAGACAGACTCCTGCAGCAGGGCTCTGCAGCTCTTCGGTACCTGAAAAGTTTATCCCATTTTGGATTAGACTTCATGGAGTTCACGCAGTCCATTTGATGCTCTTCAGGTTCCCCTTGCTTTGTTTTACTTGTTGCAGTGTTTCATGATTAAACTGAGGTGATGGCCTGGTAAGGCAGGGCGGTGACTTCAGCCCCATGAATCTTTCAGAGCCCCTCTAAGGTCTCTCCTTTGTGCAACTTGAACGTTAGTTCAACCCAGTTTTGCATGTGGCGCCAGGTTGGGTGGTGGTGATGATGTGCCTGAGGTTCAGGAGGTTCTGGACAGGCTGGGTAGGTGGGACAATGCTAGCAGTGTGAGGGTCAGCAAGGGCAAGTGTCATGTCCTGCCCTTGGGGCACACCAGCACCCTGCAACACTCCAGGCTAGATGTTGGAAACTGTCTGGGAAAAAGGACCTGGAAAGGTTGGTCAACAGCAGCTGAAGATGAGCCAGTGCGTGTACCCAGGTGGCTAAGAACACCAGTGGCCTCCTGGCTTGCATCAGCACTGGTGTGGCCAGCAGAACCAGGGCACAGATCATCTCCCCTGCTGAGGAGGCCCCACCTTGAATCCTGGAGTCAGATCTGGACCCTCACTCTGTACCAGGAGGACATTGAGGGGCTGGAGTGGGTGCAGAGAAGGGGGGAGAAAATGCCCTTTGATAAAAAAGGCATTTTGTATCCTGTAAAGCTGTGAAAGCTTCAGTTGTTACGGCATGGAAATTTCAGCCTGAGCAGGGATTTCTCTCAATCCATTTCACATCAACACAGAGGTTTGCACATCTTCAATATTTATGAAATTAAGAAGTAGTTTAGGGGAAGCCCAGCAATGCCGATTAGCACCCCTGTGATTTGTTCCTTCCTCAACCGTGTTTTCCAAATAGTCCTTGTCTCTGCAGAATGTGAATATCTAGAGAAGCCTTAGATGATGCAATTCAATCCTCTCATGTGAGGAACCAGAGGAACTCTCCTTTCTAGTGGGACTCGCAGGAATAGAAGATAGTTTTTTCCTTTATTGCTTTCTATTTTTGAATGCTCGTTTCGTACATTTATGGTTTACTGCCTGCTCTTTCCCAAACACTCATCTCTTTTTGAGTGTTGCTGAAGTGATGATTTTCTGGTACACGAAAGATGACTGATAAGAGGTAGGAATTGATATCTTGACCATGGCTGTGTTTCCAGCTCTTTGATCACCACTATATCAGTGATAATTTCTTCAATATCCTCTTGATTTAGGGGGTGGGGGGAAAAGAACCCTATCTTGTTAGGAGTGAGTGGATTGAACATTATTATACCGAGAGATGAATGTAGATTGAAAATTCACTTGATAGCAGCTACGTTATGGTTTTAGCTTGATTCTCTAGGAAATGAGGCCTATCATAAAGGAAATGAGTCCTTTGTGGTTGTTCTGGCTGTCCCTCCCCGCTAATCTGATTGATATCAGCCATATCTGAAAGAAGCAGAAGATGCAAAAGCAAGGAATTCCTGGAGGGTGAGTAAATATCAGCAACAGCAGAGAGGAGAAAAATAGAGCAAAGAGGCAGTTGGACAGGGAGGGACTGAAAGACGTTCAACAAAGCCAGGTGTAGAGTCCTGCACCTGGGGAGGAATAACCTCGTACACCAGTAAAAGCTGGAGGCTGATCTGCTTCTCCGCAAAGAAGAACCTGTGAGTCCTGGTAGACAGACTGGCTGTGAGCTAACAGTGTGCCCTTGTGCCAAGAAGGCCAGTGGTCTCCTGGGCTACCTTAAGAAGACTGTGGCCAGTGGGTCGAGGGAGGTTTTCCACACCTTCTCTACCACACCTGGAATATTGTGTTCAGTTCTGGGGTCCCTTCTTCAAGAAAGACAAGTAACTGCTGGAGAGATGCAGAGAAAGGCTATAAAAATGATGAGGGAAGCGGAGAATCTCTCTTAAGAGGGAGGATTGAGAGACCTGTCTCTCTTCAGTCTGGAGAAGACTAAGAGGGGATCTTACAGATGTTTTTAAATATATGAAGGGAAGATGTTGGGAGGAGGGCTGAACTTCTTTGCAGTGATGTGCAGCGACAGGACAAGGAGCAAGGGGCATGAACTGAAACACAGGAAATTGCATCCAAACATAAGGAAAAGCTTCCTTGCTTTGGTGTTCCAGAGCACTGAAACAGACTGTCCTGATAGATCGTGGAGTCTCCTTCTCTGGAGCTGTTAAAAACTCAACTGGGTATAATCCTATGCGAAGTGCTGTAGGTGATCGTGGCCTAGCAGGGTTGGACTTGATCTCTAGAGGTCCCTTCCTACCCCCACCATTCTGTGAGTCTGCAAAAACAGGTAACATTTGGCTGCTGTGGTTAGCAGAGCCACTGATTAAGGAGGAGACACAGAGCTTAAAGCCCCCCATGTTTGATGGCACCTCCTTGGCAAACATTGTGGGGAATGTATGAACGTGGCAAAGTGAAGGGACAGAAGAAACTCATCCGTTTCTCTACATGTTGATCCTTCAGTGGTTTCTGGAGCTGGAAGTGCAAATACCATGTGGTTTGTACGAGGTATCTTTAACAGAGACTTTGGGCTTGGTTTTTCATCTCTTCAACATCCTCTGGTGTACCCAACGAAGACTCAAAGCAAATAGGTCTTGTTGTAAGTAAGCGTGAGTAATAGGTGGTGTTTGTGGTTTAGGCATGACTGCCATCCTCCTAGGAGTTTTTCCACCTCCACGTTGTCTCTGTGTAGGTATTTAACATAATCTGCCCCCTTTCTGATTGCAACTGATGAGAGCTTTTGCAGGAGAAGCTGTAGCATGGGAGTATTTCAAGGTTTAGGGAGCATCAGCTTTAACTTGACACCCCTCATTACCCAGTATGAACATGACTTGAAGCAAGTTGAATGCCAGCTCGGTTGGTATTTAAGCCCTGCTGTTGCATGCAGTTGACAATTGCTGACCTTTGGCATCCTCTTGTCTAACTGTCTTTTGAGAGAAACCACTCGAGTATCCAGAGCCCTAATTTCCCTATGTGTGGAAGAGAAATGATGATGCTAATGACTTGTAAGATCTCACTGATTGTGAAGACTGATTAGTTAATAATCACGGAAAATGCTCCATGGAGGGATATTTATTAATAATTCCTCTGTCTTTCATGAATGAAAACATTGGTCTGACATGCAGCATTTCTGCAAAAGAGGCTTAAGAAGGAGGAGGAAAAAATATTAAGCCCAAGTGCAGGGTTAAGCAGAGCTAATCCCCATGGTAAGTCGGTTAAAGCAGGAGAAATCCTAGAAAAGACTAGCAAGTAGTTCTGGTAGTGCAAGTCGTGCTGCTGCTCCATTCTCATACTGACTGTGCTCAAGGAGTCCAGGAAAAATACTAATAAAAGTTTAATGTGCCATTATTAATGATTACGGCTTTTAATAGGGCTTTTAAACTTTAATTCCTTGATTCACCCCTCTTTTTCATTTTCTTTTCCTTTTTTCCCTTCTTTTTCTGCTGGTCCCCTGTGGCCTAACCAAATACCTCCCTAATTAATTCAGTATAACTAGTGAGGTGTGGTGTTCCACTAAGAGAGTGAGAGGATGGCTGAGACTGAGGTAAGAGAAATGATTTGTGGAGTTCTGGTTGAATTTCTCCACAGCCTGACCCAGTGTGGTGGAAGAGGAGTCACGGAGGTGCTGGCAGGGAAGGGTTAAACCTGAAGCTTGAGCTTTGCTTTTCCAGGGAGCATTTTGCTGGCATACATTAGTGTAAAAGGGGCTATGAAACTTTAGTTTTGAGAGCTCTACAGAAAAGTAAGCTTTGTGTAGCAACTCCCAAGAGTTTTGAAGAAAGTGGATCCATTTAGTGACGTCAGCAACAACTATTCTCCTGTGAACATCTGTAAACTGTTGAGCTCAATTGGCCTACAGCTGCCTCTGATTGAAGCCTGGGGGGGATTTGTTTCTTCTTAGCCTCTCATTTCCTTTTCCCTGTGGTTTTCCCAATGTCACCTGTTCTTTTTTTGTATGTTAAAGAGTAAATAACACAAACGCATCCCCTTCTATCCCCTTCTAAAAGCCCTTAAGAGAAGTGGTGCTATCTGGTAGAGCATCCCTTTGTAGGACCCTGTTTGTGCCTGAGCATCAAGGGCTCCAGCTGCTTGCAGGGCTCAGAAAGGTCTTGAGGAACTTAGTTTGTGGGATTGGTTTGCTTTATGTTCTGACTTTTCCCATCCTCAAGTTCTTTTCAGACATTTTGTTGGAGTTAGCGGGCAGTGTTAGGTGGTTTCTGTAGCAGAATGCAGCTTGGGTTGGATGGAGAGAAGGCTTTTCACTTGCATTCTATCAGTGCCTTCCCTTTCCTAACAGTGGGGTTTCAGTGCTGCTTCTGTCCTTGTAATCCTTTAGAAACCACATACAGATGGAGCATGGTCGGTATTTTCTTCTGGCCTCAGTACTGACCACCAGAAGAGCAGAATTTGATGACAGCAAGATACTACAAGGTCTAACTGCGGCCTTAAGTTGACCTGAGGAAGATGGATGATTTCAAAGTAGAAAATCCACTGAACCGCCTAACTTGAGGCTGAAAAAAAGTATACTTTAATAATATTCTTCTTTTACTAATATTATTTTAATAGTAATTATTATTATTCATTTTTGCAGGCTTCTAATTAACTAATAATTTGTTGAGCTTAAACCAGTAAAACTGGCTCAGCAGATTCAGATTTTCTGCTGCTCTTTCCAAGCTGAACATGTAGTTTATGTTAGAAAAGGGCTCGATACGGTAAGATGTTAACACTCTTCAAATCTTTTCATCTGTCCTAAGTTTGCAAAACCCGAATTACAGAATTAGAGCAAGAAACACCTACAATAATGAGAAATCCTATTTTTAGAGGGTGTGGAGAGAAAAATCTGGGGGAAAAGCTGTGAGGGGAGCCAGCCAAATCTCTATTTACACAGAATACCCCAAAGCTCCTTAAAAAAACCCTTAATACCATGTGATGGAACATCTGGCAAAGCTCAGGCATTGTTTTGCCAAAAGATGTCACAAAATGCAAACAAACTCAGAGCTTGAGGTATAATGGTGTGACGGAGTAGGATACATTCTTGTCTAAACCCTCCTTCCACTGCCTTGTCTCCTAGAGATGGGTATCTCCAGCTAAGATTATGGGGTTTGGAGGGTTCTCCGCATCACTGCACAGTCCTTAGGCATCAGAATCCCTCAGCTCTGCTCATAAACTTGTTGTAAAGTTTGCATCAGCGGCGGCATCGGGGCAGTTTGACCTCCCTATTCAGTGGGAAGGGTAATGTGGATCCTCACCTCTCCCCAATAGGCAAAAGCTGTTTTCTCATTTCCAGCTGCAACTTGTTAGCAACCAGTTTTGCAACCAGCTTGTTCTTGTGCCAGGAAGGATTAAGCTGTTTGTGGGAGGGATGAAGGAACAGCTGGTGCTTTTTCTTCGTGACCGGCGGGTGATGATACAAGCTGGAGTAGATAAACCTAAGCAGAGGGAAAGCTGGCGGTACTTCAGTGGAGGAGACGGTTTGAAGGCATCAGATTAGTAAGTCCGACGTGCTGGAAGGCCGCTGGTCTAAATGGTAGATGTTCACTGAGGTGGGGCTGAACTGACCCCTCCAGCAGCTGGGGCACTGGGGTTGCTGGTTATTGTGATCTCGAAGGAAAATCCCTTGCGCAGTGGAGGTTGATGCTTAATTTTGGGGCTTTTG
Source organism: Upupa epops (assembly GCA_013397515.1). Classification (NCBI taxonomy): domain Eukaryota; kingdom Metazoa; phylum Chordata; class Aves; order Bucerotiformes; family Upupidae; genus Upupa; species Upupa epops. The sequence continues at coordinate 178,309 of VZRI01003570.1, forward strand.
GGTTAGTTGCAGCCAGTGTGGGTGGGAGGGTGACTTGTGGATCATCTAATTAGGTGGCCAGAATGCTTTGGCAGGAATTGACATCTGTGAAGCTTTCCTGTGTCTTTAAAGCTAATTTAAACTGATTTTCTTACTTCAGATGTTCATTTTGCCAGACTAGTTAAATGAAACCACAGGATTTCTTATTTTTCAAAGGAGTGGGAATAAGAAAGGGATTAAGATTTGATAGATGTCTGGGTGTTTTATGGGCCATGGATTTCTTCTTAGGGGAGGCTTTTCCAACCTAAACAATTCTGTGTTTCCATAAAACCAGAACAAGAAGTCATTGTGAAGTGGCTGTGGCCATGGTGAGGCACAGGCTTGTGAAATTAGTTTGAAAGAGAAGGGAAGGAGGACTAGGGGGTCAAACTCAAGGAAATGGAAATGTAGAAGAGCAGCCTGGAGAGAAGAGAGGCTCTAAATGTGGTTTAATGATACAGAAGTTTTTTGAGAACCACCTGATACCCAGTGTTGTAAGATGGAGAGTTTGGGGGGAAAGAAGTGTAACAGCACTAATAATGAGGTTTATATTTAGCTAATCACCATACAAGTGAGTGGGCTTAACACTGTGAAGGGAAGGTGCTGGAATAGATGTTGGAGACAATTAAAATGATTCAGGGAGTGATCTAGATGTTAGGGTTACTAGGTTGGTTTTAGGTTGGACTACATGATCTTTAAGGTCTTTTCCAGCCTCAATAGTGTGATTACTGTGAAGAAGACACAGAAAGGGAAGGACACACTGGAGTATTGCGGGTTCCTGAGCTCTGGTTAAACTCTGAAAGGACCAAATCAAAACGTGTGAGACATGGAGTGGGAGCTGAACCAGCCTGTGAGAATCAGAAACCCACTCCCTCATAATCAGCTGTATTGGGTTTGGGTTAGAACAAACCAAAAATCATCACCGTGGAACACTCAAACACCGGGAAAGAGAAAATAAATTGTAAAGCCCCCTAAAATTAGGAAATAGTTTTAACCAGTAGAGTTTGCCTTGGCTGTATTTTATGAGTGTTTGCTTAAATTACTTGGTGGGGGTGGTGGAGTTGCCGTCAGTGGAGGGGAACAAGTAGATGCGGCCCTAGGGAACAGCATTTAGTGTAGATCTCTTCCACCCTTAATGGTTCTAAAACGCTATTTTTCCCCAGCTACGCAGTGTGGGGTTGGATGAGCAGGTCTGTGTTAGATGAGGAGATGTGGAGGTCCCCTCTTCAGTGCTGCTCCTCTGCAGTGAACTTCAGTACCCATCTACTGTAGTAAAAACCCAAGCACCTTCAGAATAGAAATCCTATTCAGTTCAAATGCTTTTTTGAAGATACGGGGAAGCTTCAACTGAAAGATGTGTGAATATTTGGCATTCATTAACAACTGAAAACCGTGTATCAATATTTATGAGGAGCAACGGCGTTAGGGAGGGAGTGAAGCCATCTCCGAAGGCTTTGTGTCAATCAAAACACAGAGGTTTATTTGGGATGATTGAAATTCATCAAGAGGTGGATCGTTCAGAATGAATCTTCAGTTTGAAGTCAACAAGGGCAGGAAAGAAATCATCAGGGTTTGGGACGGGACTTGGGTTTTGTTTGTAGGATTACTTGTGATTTAATACCGAGTGTTGTAGCATCGCTCTGGCGAAGACGTGCGAGGGCATGTACAGTGGGAGCTGAACAAATCAGAGAGAAATAAAACCAAGACTGGGAATGCTAGGCCATGGCTGAGCGTTTGATCAGACTGGTTTGTTGTGCAGCGTCAGGGCTGACCAAAAACATGGGGGGTGAGAATAAGCATCAGAACCTGGAGTAGGGAGTCAGGTGTTGCAGGGGTTTTGCTCTGCTTTGTGGCACCATCATAGAGTCATCAAGGTCGGAAAAGACCTTTAAGGATCACCAAGTCCAACCATCCACCCTACAACCTCTAACCACTAAACTGTCCCAAACACCCTGACTACCTGTTTGTTGAACCCCCCCAGGACTGATGCCTCCACCCCTCCCTGGGCAGCCTGTTCCAAGGCCTCCCCACTCTTTCTGGGAGGAAAGTTTTTCCTAAGATCCAGTCTGATCCTCCCCTGGCACTTCCTGACCCCGTTTTCTCTTGTCCTGTCGCTGCTCACCATGGTGCAGTCTGAGGGACTGGATTTTGATCTTTTTGTGTGTGTTAAAGTCCATTTTTATCCTCTTTATGTTTTCAGAAATTCAGCCTTTGGGGCCCATAGGTCAAAACACGGAGAATTCCTGGATTTCCCAGCCACAGCAAGGAACAGGGGTTTATTGAGCTCTTCCATGGCACTGAAGTTCTGCAGGTGCTTTCTTTAAGAACCTCAAACCACATCAGGGTTTCTGAATCCCAGAAATGTTGAGGTTGGAAATGACCTTTAAGGTCATTGAGTCCAACCATGAACCCAGCTATCCCAAGGCCACCACTGCACCCTGTCCCTGAGCTCCAGATCTCCATAACTTGCAAACACCTCCAGGGATGGCATTTATCACACAAATCCCTTGATAAAATAGATCTTGTTTTCACAGCCACAGCTTCACCACAGCTCGCCCAAACCTTACATTTCATATCCATGTGGAACTGCACAGCCTGACCCTTCAGTGTCGCGTCTGCCCCTGGCTCTTTGCTGTTGTCTCCCACCCAGGTTTGACTGGAGAGAGCTACAGAACTGGAAGTCAAACTGCACCAAGATTTTAGAAAGGGAAAAACCCAGATGTTAAGCTCTCACCTCTTGAAGTGGTGGAGGATTCTGAATTTTGGAGAAGAGATGGGATCATGCTGAATGGCATGATCTGCATGTTAGGGTTACTTGGTTTCTTGGATTTAGGTTGGACTGGGTGATCTTGAAGGTCTTCTCCAACCGTATCACTACTGTGATCGACACGGAGTTTGGGGAAGGTCCTGAGAGAAGGAGTTGTCCAGGCAGGGAAGATCGTGACGCTGTTTTTATTGCATTTAAATACAAGAAGAGGCAGAACGTGCTCGGGCAGTTGTTAGCCGCCCTGGTGCTGGTCTGTCGATGGCGGCAGCAGACAGTGTGTGGTTTGAAAGGAGCAGCTAAACAAATGCTGGGTACTGTCAGGGCTGGGAAACGCTGCGCATCGCCCCTGTGTTAACTCAAAGGAGGAGAGCGATTTCTTGATGAGCTGCCTTTTGTCCGCAACTTTTTCTCTGTTCCAGCTGAATAAAAACGATGATCCTCGTAGTCCTAACGACCACAGCTTTCTGGAGCTGTAAAATTACCAGATCTCATTAATGCTTGGCTATATCATTCATCAAAGTGCTTCTTATGCCTCATGCTGGCTCCTTTTCTCTCCCCCTCTTAGTCTTTCTCTCATTATAACAATGTGTCTGCCCTTTGGACCTATCTGCTTCCAAGGAGCTGACACCTGCAGAGATATTATACGGGGAAGACTTGTTAACTCTTTCCGAGTTGAAATGCTGAGCCCCTGGTTAAAAAAGAAACCCAAGCTGGTGGACGCTGCTTTGCGGAACGAATGCAGCTGTAAATACCCCAGTAACAAAGAGCGGGCAGATGATTGCACACCACAGAGAGGAAATTATTTGTGTACCTCACGGCGCTTTCTTCTGATCAGCTATTAGTCTCCTTGTCAACAGGTTCCTACGAATGCAGTTAATGGCTTTTCTTATTGCAGAGCTTTTTCTCTGTTGCTTTGGAGACCACTCCTGATGCGCTCCCGGAGAACTCAAAGAATAGAGGTTCCGAAAGAAGCCCAAATGCCACCAAATTAGCTCTCGCTGGGGACAAGATGCCTTTGACACGCATTATGGGGAAAATCTAGTTCTCCAGATGATGCTAATAGTTCTGTAGCGCCTTTTATCTGAAGAACTGAAGCACTTTGCAAACACTCGTGCTACAGAGGTGCTGCACTGATCAGGTATTTTAGCCAAATAAATACTGTTTATAAAGGGATTTTCAAAAGAGCTTTCAGAAATACCTGTCACTGTTTCGGCATCTTTATTCAGAGACTGAAGCTCTTATCTTTCTCAGTAGGGGATGCCAATTTACTGATGTAGTTTTCAGTTAAAATACAAGTTCCACAAGGCAGATGAGTAGTGAGAAAATGCAGGTCTCTTTGGGGAGAAGTAAGGAGGAAAAAAAGAAAAGGAAAGAGCTTGAAAGTTGTTTTAAAGTCGATTCTGTAATAAATGAGCCAATTTAGAAGATGTATTTGGTGCCACAATAAAAAAGAGTTGTTGGAAATTGCTTGATCGGTGTTGTTCCAAGACCCCCACCTATCACGTGAAGCAGTTGAGAGTTAACCGTGTTCATCCTTTCTACTCTCCATCCATCTGTTCTCACCTTAAATTGTGTTTCCTTTGGAAATTCCTGGGGGATCATGCATGTTTTTTATCATTTTTCACTGACAAGCGCTCTCCTGTTCCCATCAATACCTGGACTCTTAGATATTGAGAGTCCTGTCTTTAATTGCTTCATTAAACCCTGTTATTTCTCTTGTAGTATTTGTCAAGCTCCTGACAGTGTGTTGGTCGCTGATATTTACAGCTGATGGATCTTAACAGTTGTGAAAGAATATTAACTTGTAGGAAGGGTCACATAGCACTGGAACGGGCTGTCCAGATAGGTTGTGGAGTCTTCTGCTCTGGAGATGTTTTAAACCCACCTGGCTACATTCCTGTGTGACTTGATCTAGGTGATCCTGCTCTGGCAGAGAGATTGGACTGGATGATCTTTCAGTGTCCCTTCCAATCCCTAACATTCTGTGGTTCTGTGGAAATTCTGCAGGGAGGAGGTTGAGTAGGAACTATTTAGTATTTCCATTAGTAAACTGGGATTACAGGAGTAGAGGGAAGTGATTGAATCGCTGTCCCTGGGCGTGCTTCAGAATTGTGTAGACCTGGAGCTTAGGGCAATAGTTTAGCAGTGGCCTTGGTACCTTTGGGTTAATGGTTGGACTTGATGAGCTTGAAGGTCTTTGTTAACCTGAAGTCCTCCTTCCAGCCCTTGCAGTCAATGAACCACACAAGCAGAGGAACATATTTATCAAGACTTGGTTTTATTTCATCCTCCTCCTGAGAAACAGTCCAACACTTCAGTGCTTTGACATTTATAGCTGTCACTTTGAATATCCTATCTGGACTTTATCAGGCTTCAATTATATTCCATGTTTCCAAATAATTTCACTGAAATAATAGCTCACTGTTTCTAAGCAATTTCTTCTCTTCCCTTGTTTACATCCCTGGTCTTCTGATTTCATTAACCAAACAATCCATTATTTTTTTCCTTGTAAGATCATTCTCCTGGTGTCTGAACAGCCTTTCTGTCTCTGCTCTAATTTCTTCTTTTCCATTGGTATTCCTTATGGTGTCTTGGAAGTTCCTTAAATATTCCCAGTATTCCCCTCTTAATCTTACTGGAAATAGGAGAGCTGCTGATGCTGTGTCCTGATGAGATTACATCCTGTAGGTGGCCCCAGATACTTCTGTTGCTGATGGATAGAATGGATTTGTCTTCTAAAGTTTAAAGCCGTGACGTCTCTACCTTATGGCACAAACGATGATGAGTACCCAAGTGTACTGAAATATGCAGACTCAGAGGATATTCCCCTCCTCCAGTGCTCATGTGTAGAGTATCAAGTTTTCCAGTGTGTTGGGTAGTAATTTCCACATCTGGTTGATGCACATTAAGTTTTGTGCAGTTGCTATTCAATAATGAGTAGGAATATCTCTTCACTCATCCTTAAGGATTTTAATTTATAACTGTTTTGCAGTCCAGAAGTTCTTTCAGCATAAGTGATTCGTTTTTCTCCTTTCATTCATTAACCCCTGCACAGTATTGTTACTGGTTTCCACCTTCACCTGTGTCTGTCTTCCTGTCTTACAGCTGTGAGGTCCATAAGATACATGTTTTGGGAATCTACACTCAAAAATGTGTTTTAAAAGATGTGGATGCTAAATTCTTTCGGGTTTGGATGCTGGATTCCCCCAAATTTGATTTCAGGTGATTGGATGGGTACAGAGAAGAGCTAATCATGGCTAAAGAAAGCAGAGACTAGTTTCTCTGTCTCCAGGGAAAAGAAAAAGATTCAAAGGAAGATGAGGTAGGTGCCCTCAGAGGGAGAAAATCCTCACTACTGAAGGGTTGTTTCTTTCTTTGGTGCACAGAGAAGTGAGGAAAACCAGCAGCTCGAAAGGAGAGTGAGAGATAGTCGAACTAGATGCGGTCTTTAAACATGCGCTTACATAGCACAAGACAGTAGTAAGAGGAAAGACAGTCTCTGGCTACTGAATCATCACTAGATGCTGTGTAGGCACAGTTAAAAACAAGCTAGTGAGTAATCCCTGACGGGTTCTTGCTGATAAGAGGCCAATCTTGTTGATAAGAAGCTAATCTAAATGATCTAACGATCCCTTCCAGCCATAAACTCCACGAATACATTTGGCTTCATGAATTTCCATTAGGGATTCTTGTTTTGTCAGACTTAAGGAGTTACTTCTAAAGGATTATTCTGTAATCTCATACATTTCATTGCCTCCTGCTCTACTGCAGCGGGGCTGTTGAGACAGATTAAAAGCAGTTAGCAATGTCTGCAGTTCTCATTCTTCTTATTAGAAGATTTGACAGTTCTCTGCAGTTACAGAACATCCCTAGGTGAATCCATGTAGCTGGTCAAAGGGTGAGGAGGAATCTTGCTGGATGTGGATTTTCATCGTTCGTGTTCTCAGAGTCCTTAAGTTCAGCACTAAATGTCTGATTCTGATTTCAGCCGGTTTTGCTGCTCCTCAGTGACCTCTGTAAACTCTGATCAAGTCCTTATTGCCAGCATCCTTAAAGTTCCATGTAGCCTTCTGATTCTGTGAGGTTAGAGTGAAGGTCATGTTCGGACACAATGATCTTGGAAGTCTTTTCAAATCTAAATGATTCTGAGATTCCACAGGGTCATCAGCCTTGGCTGAGGCTGCTCAGGCTTGAATCGCCATCTCCAGATGTGTTTTGGAGTTGTGAAGATCTGGATGTTAGGGCTGTGCTTCAGCAGTGGCCTTGGGACAGCTGGGTTGGACTCAGTGCTCTTGAAGGGCTTTTCCAACCTGAACTGTTGTAGAATTCTCTCGCTGTGCAGAACAGGGGATGGAGGACAAGCCACCCCGTATAAAAACACGGTGCACTACCTGAGCTGCACCAGGGGACCGTCACAAGATTTCCGGCTGCTGTTTGCTTCCCAGCCACTGCTCACCTTCTCAGGTGGAGCGTTTGGTCGTGTTTCCCGTAAGGGCACTCTGCTCTCATAGTCCTCAACTTGCTTTCTCTTGGCAGCCAGTCTGGCTGTGGTTGACAGATTCTGTCTGAGAAGGGCTTCAGTAATTGCTCGTTCTGCTCGGTGACTCTGTCAATGACAGATGGTCACACTGAATGTTTAAATTGTTCGGGACCCCTGGATGATCCTGGCAACCAACTTGGCCAACATTTCTGTTGTCTATTCACAGAAGACTTTGCGATGTTTCCTTGAATTACTGTCCCCCCCCCTTTACCTCGGGCGTGCTTTGCTGGGTTCTACTTTCCTGAAATACTCTCCCTTTAATTTATTTCTTTTCTTATTAAGGAAAATCTCAAGATGTCGGTGCAGACTGCCATAAGTAGGTGCCAACTGCTAGTGCAGACTTGTTAACAAATTTATTTTTGCCTGAGAATGGCACATATGGCCCAGAGCGGAAATATTAGGGTCTGTAGTCTTTGTGAGCGCTGGCAGATACCGTCTTTGATGAAATAGCGCTTGGGTCACTCATAAATCTCATCTTTATTTTTATTGCTGGAAAGACTTCTCAATATTTGATTTGTTTTTTCTCCAAGCGATGGGCTTCAATCATTTATCAGCCCCGTGACAGCTCCAGAGCTGCAAAAATAGAGGTGGTGGAGAGGTAGCCAGTGTATTTATGGCGTCGCTTCAGTGCAGTTTAGTAGGTGCAGACTAGGTAAATCTGTCGTGTGACCCATCTGAACTTCACGGACCACAAATCACCTGCAAACCTTGGTTGCGGATGGGTAGGCTGACCTGTAGGATGTAAGTTTAATACTTTTTAGTGTCACGTTGCATCATTTTTTATGAAAACCTGTGGAAGCAGCATGCAAGGAAGATGCCGTTGCTCTTACAGACTTGTTTCTAATTCTTTCCTTCTTCAAAGCATTGTTGTCTTTTCTTCTTGATCCCTCAAACTCAGTGCAAACCAGCATATATTGGGGTTTGTGGTTCCTTCATCCCTGTGCGGTCTGAAGGAGGTAAACTCTCTGGTGTTGGTTTCGTGGCCGGTGTCTGTCCATGTTCAGGTGGATTCTTGGGCCATTCCTGTGTGTTGGTAACACAAGCATAGCTTGGGGTTGTAAAAAGCTTCCAAACCCTAAAAGGGGCTGGTCTGAAGGCTAGAGAAGAACTATTCCATGGGGCAGGGAACAACAGGCTGAGGGGTCCTGGTTTGAAGCTGGAAAAGGTCAGAGTGAGGCTGGACCGGAGGAAAGAGTTCTTGAATCTGAGGGTGGGGGATCCCTGGACCAGGCTGCCCAGATTGGGAGTGGAGCCCCCATCCCTGGAGCCATCCAAGGTCAGGGTGGATGGGGCTCTGGGCAATCTGTTGTAGGTAGAGTTGGCTGTGCTTGTTGCAGGGGGGTTGGACTAGATGACCTTTGGAGTGTCCTTCCAATCGTATGATTCCATGATTCCACAGTCTTTCAAAACACACCCAGGTTCTGCTACAAGAGGAGGAATCATAGGAGCATTCAAGGTTGGAAAAGACCTTGTCGCAGCCAACGGACACGGACCAGGGTGGACCCAGGTTGGGTGTAGGCCAGAGTGGTGGAGCTCTAGGCAGCCTGGTCTACTGAGAGGTGTCCTTGCCCATGGCAGGAGGTTTTAACTAGGATGGTCTCTGAGATCTGAACTCAACCATTCAGAGGTTCTACGATCATAGAATTGTTCATGTAGGCAAAGACCGAGTGTCAGCCAATGAGGACGGAGCAGGGTGGACAAATCTTACTGCCGCTATCTCGGATGTTTTGTGTGTTGTGGTGAGACTGTAGTAATCTCTGTCAGGTTTATCACACGGGATCAGGTTTGTGTACTCAGCTCACGTACGCCGCACACTGGCTTAAAATGAGCTGCTTGCTGTTGCAAGCCGCTCTGATGGATGTCTGGATAATTGTCCTATCTGCATATGAGATGAAGAAGGAGATGATTACAGCCCTGGCCTTCTTTAAAGGGTGAAGGTTGTCCTGAGGATCTAGAGGGAGGAGATTGATTCAGCCAGAATGCATTTAGGTCCAATCAGTTGATTAATCAACGTCTTGTTGCGGTTACGTAGCGCTAGATTTAATTAGGGGGTAAAAAAGGAGTTGATGGGTGTCTGTGTGTATATATACGTGTGCCTGTGTGTGTCTGTATTTGGAGGGCTAACCTGGTACGTCTGGACTACATGAGTGAAGCAGGACAGAGAATGGATGTGTGGCACCATCTATCAGTGGGAGATGCAGGTGGGTTCAAAGCTCCAGAGCCTCTGAGCACATTGACAGCTCTCACTGCTTTTCCTCTGTGGGTAAGTTTTGGGATTTTGCTGGTGTGAAAAGACCTGTGCACCATTTCTCTCTTGGTTTCGTTGATGAATTTCTCAGTGCTCTTGCTTCTCATTACAGATTCTTGGAATTTTCAGTCTCTGTGTTACTGTGGGCAAACACCGAAGCTGGAAGGAGTGACCTTGGGTGCTTCTCTCAGCTGCTTTTTTGATGTTTCTTGTCTTTTGCAAGTAAAGGGCTTGGATTTCTAAGTGGCTACTGAACAAATGCTTCAGGTCAGGACTTCCAGAACAGTCCAGAAAACTTCCTGTTGCCAGCCTGGACTTAAACAGGCTGAGACAGATCCCTGGCTGGGAGATGAAGAACATTTTTGTGTTTTCCTGCTGTTCACAGCTTTCTTGATCAGAACAGGTAAAAAGTACAGGAGCTTTCCGCTGTTAGGAAGGTAATTGTGCTGTTGAGATGCTCCTTAGTAGACCAGTGCGTTGGCCTGGCACAGCCCAGCCAGGCAGCGATAATCTTGCTGGGCTCCTGGGCACATCTGGAGAATGGTGTGGCCTGTGTGTGAACATCCTGCCTGCTTCTTGCGGCTCAGTACCTTCTTTGGCATCTCTGTACCTGGCTGACTTGCGTACTGCAGCCATGCCATGACTCCAAAGCCGAAGGGATGTACGGGAGAGTCTGATGGAGAGCTGTTAGGGTGGTGAAGGGACTTGAATATCTCATATGAAGGCTGTTCAGGCTGGAGAAGAGAAGCCGGAGAGCGATCTTACTAATGTCTGTAAATACGTGAGGGGTGGGGGTCAAGACAGTGGTGCCAGTGACAGGATAAGGAATAATGGGGGGACAAAAGCTAAAGCATAGGCAGTTCCACCTCAGTATGAGGAGAAACTTCTTTCCTGTGAGGGTGACAGAGCCCTGGCACAGGCTGCCCAGAGAGGGTGTGGAGTCTGCTGCTCTGAGGGCTTTTGAAACCCACCTGGGTGTTCCTGTGCGACCTGCCCTACAGGATCCTGCTCTGGCAGGGGAGTTGAACTTGATGATCTGAAGAGGTCCCCTCCAACCCCTCCATTCTGTGACTGTGATTCTATTTTCATCGTTCCCTCCAAAACTCCAGTGTGTGGTGGGATTATCAAGGGTGAAACTTCCAGGGAAAGGGGTGATTGTGGAAAATACTTACTGTATGGAAACCCTGTGCAGCTATAGTAACCAGCGCTTGTTTGGTAGTGCCAGGAAGGATCTGCTAGTGATACTCATGAGGACAGGCAAAGCAGCCATGATGAATCTCACCAGGAAATGTCTGTGTGTGCCAGCTTCAGCAGCGACCGAAGGCATTGGCAGGGCAGCACAAAGAGGCAGCAGTTATTGGCCTCCTTCCATGGTGTCTGTGTTAAGCTTCTTTGTATTGGAGGAGACTTGAAAGCTTTCGGAGTGCTGTTGAGAAACCCACTATGGTTTGACTGCCTCAAGAGCTTGTGATGCTCTTTTCTTCCTAGTGTAACTGCTCCAGATTATTTGATCTGCTGTTTTGAATAGTCACTCAGGAGAATGATGGCGCTGCAATAGTGACACTTGCAGTAAAGTCTTCTCTATTTCAGGATGCTGCTCTTCATTTTCTAAGGTGTCTGGAGAGATTAGTGGCTCTGGAAAGTTACTTTTGTCCCCTTTCTATTGAAATTAGACTAGGTAAAGACAAGGAGAGGGGAAGGATGTTCCCATTTGCTTTATCTAGCAGGACATCACTACTGCCAAAGACTGCCAGGCTCAGTCCACGTCAGGAAAGTCCAGTAACATCAAACCAAAGTTGGACTCAAGTGCTTCAGGTGTGTAGCAACCACCGGGACTGTCACTTGCATCTTGGTGGCTAAGTGGTGTGACATAGAAGATACTCCATGTGGGAAGGTCATGCTCAGGTGAGCTGAGGGCACTGTAAAGATTTCAAACATTTACATTTCTCTGCTTGCTACCTGGAGCTATCTGCTGGGATTGAAACAGATTCAAGTTGCACCAGAGGAGTTTGAGGTTGTCCTTGAAGAATTAGCCCCATAGAGACCTGGCCCAGGCTGCCCAGGGCGGTGGTAGTCCCCATGTCTGGGGGGATTGAAAAGCCATGAAGATTTGAGGTGAGGGACCGGGGTTAATGGAGACAAAATGATCTCTAGGGTCTCTTCAAACGAACAAGATTCTCTGCTTCTCTTCCCTCACCATGTTATGCTTTAACACAGGTAATCTTGATCCCAAACCCATTTGATTTTAAACCCAGAAGTACTTTTTGAGCTGCTGCTTGAGCTTTCTGTAGTTGTAGGGTATTTTGGCGGCTGGTTTCTTTCTGCCAGCAGCTGCCCACTCCTGGCTGAGGTCCCGGTTTGCCCTTTCCTTGCTGTTCTGTATGGCATCATTCTAAAGGAACAGCAGTTGTGTCAAATATTGTTCTCAAACACTTGCGTAGTTTAATAGGGAATCCGATACTTCATGCATTTCACTGGCCTCCAGGACTTCTCCTTCTCATCATACTGGGTTTAGGACATATTTTAATGACTCTTTTAGAGTAGTGACTACTGTGGTGGTGATGAAATAACCTACAGAACTTGGATGACCTTAGGAACTGGAGTAAAAGGAAGGGGATGACACCCAGGAGCACTAAATGCGGGGTTGTGTGCTTTGGGACTGAGAAAAGAAATTTCAGCTTTAAAGCAGGAGCTAATCAATTGGAGGTGACAGGGAGTAAGAAGTGGCACGAGTTGATTATAGAAGGACTTTATCTGCCAGCGTGATTGTGCTCAGTAAAAGGCAAATGTGACCCAGGCAGGGTGTTCCCAGTAGAGACTGGGAAGTATTAAAGTCACTGTTCAAGTCCCTGATAAGGAGTCATCTGAAATATTTGATTCCATTTCTGGCTACTTATATTGGTCAGGGGAGGGTTGTGGTTAAATGGGAGAGATTCCAGAGCCGTCACAGAGAAGACCTGGTGCAGTAACGCAGAGGTCTCAGTCGTTGGCTGTAGCTGCAGATAAAGAAACACCACATTTATTGTAGAAACCAGTCTGCTGTCTGTCACAGAAAGCAAGAGACTTTTATTGCTACTGGAGCATTCCTGAAGTCTGAGGAATGATGAAACCTTTCGCAGCCTGCCTGTGTGCTCTTGGACTTGCAGCAATTATCCTTGGACTTGTTGATCTCATGAGGTCCCTTCCAACNCAAAACCTTTCTCAGCGTGCCTATGTGCTCTTGGACTTGTTGATCTCGTGAGGTCCCTTCCCTCTGATGATTCCGTGGGTATCAGGGGGTGGCAGTGCTGTCAAAATCAGCTTGTGTCATGGGGTGACCCCTGACTGTTCCTACATGCAACAGCTGGATTCCCTTCCCATACCCCTGCAAACCCTTGGAATGTGGAAGACATTCTCTTTCTGGCTTCCAGCTCAGCGTGGAGTGGCAGCCTCTCGCTGCTGTCCTGCTTCACAGACCTGGTGAAATAGAATTCTTCCTCCATCTCTCTCTCTCTCAGAAGAGTGAGATAGGGGGTGCAGTTTTAGCGTTAACTGTAGTGGGTTTTTTGCCCCAGGAGGGGGAAAAGAGGAGGAAGAGGACTGGGCTTTATCAGCACTCTGCAGTTTTTTTAATTCACTCTCCTTGTAACCCTTTTTTTTACTCTCTTTTCATAGAACTTGGTGTTTCCCCCTTCGCTATAATATCATCCGTGGTTTTCTGTTGTGTGTCGATGACCCTGGGAAGTCCAAACCAGTGCAAAATAACCTAAACCAGGACAGCTTGTAAAGAGAAGATGTGTCCTGCCAAAACAGCCCCCAAACACAATTCCTCCCCGGCTGCCAAAGCCAGGAGAGGGAGATGACATTGATGTGGTCCGTAATGACTGGTGCTGTAAGTGGGAAAGTGTTGTCTTGCTCTCCAGAAGCTGAAAGAACCAGCATTACATAAATAATGAAAGAGCTCCAACCGCCTTGGTTTTGTAATGTAGATGAAGGCAAGGTGTCACGACAGGAGCACATTTCCATATTAAAATTATTTAATTACCGTATCTTGTCCTCTAAAGAAACAAAGCCACCATGAATATTCATGTCTTCAAGTGAAATATTAATGGCAGATGGAGACATTGGGGTTTAGGTCTCCAAACACCCATAAACACTTTTATTGAAATGCAATGAAGAGTGGAGGTCAAAAAGGAGCTGCCTATTGTTTTGGGCTTAGGGAGAGGCTGATGTTCTCCACCAAGACAGAGGGACTCTATTTGCTTCTCCTTTGCTTAGTTTTTGAAATGAAGCTTGTAGGTGCTCTGGTGGGTCTCTCTGTCTGCTTGTAGCAAGCAGCAGCCCATTGCCTTTCTGAGAACTTGGGGGAGATAGGTTTCCCTTTGAATACAGACCTGACAACACGGTCAGGCACCTCACGGTGATGCCTTCTTTGTGTTTTCGGTCTGTAGGTGCACGTTCAGATCGGGACAACCTGGTGTCTAGCTGAAAAAGTGCCTGTCTGTGGCAAGGGGGTGGACTGGATGATCTTAAAGGTCCTTCCAACCCAAATCATCCTGTCATTGAGGAATTTGCCATCTCCATCTATGAGATCTATGCAAGCCAGCGTTTTTGCAGCTCTTTGATGATCTGTAATGTCACAGAACATTGTTTACACTGGAGAAGACTTCCAAACTCATCAAGTCCAACCCAGCTGTCCTAAGGCCACTGCTAAACCCTGTCCCTGAGCTCCAGATCTCCTGGACTGGGAAACTCATCCAGGGATGGCAATGCAATCCCCTCCCTGGGCAGCCTCTGCCAAGGCCATATGACCCATTCCAGGAAGAAGATCCTCCTCAGGGCCAGCCTCAACTTCCTCTGAGGCAACTTAAGGCCATTTTCTCTTGCCCAGTCACTTCTTCCTTGGGAGAAGAGACCAACCCCCACTTCTTTCCACCTTCCTGCAGACAGCGAGAAGGTCTCCCCTCAGCCTCCTTTTCTCCAGACTAACCAGTCCCAACTCCGTCAGGTGCTCCTGAGAAATAGCAGCTGCTCCAGGGCCTTCCCCAACCTTGTTGCCCTTCTCTGGACCTTCTGCAGCCCTCATTGTCCTTCTTCTAACTAAATGCATCCCATTGCAGGCACCTGTGAAGTATTTCCAGCTGATAAATAGGTGTAAGAGGAGAACGGACAATCTTAATCTAGTAGAACATAGAGAGTCCTTGCTTCAGAAGATCTCAATTAACACTTCAGACTGATTTTGCTAATAAGGGGAGGGACACACAAGATTCAGACATTTTTGCTAGCAAAGAGTTAAATGTGGCTCTTGACAGCTGCAGCACTGCTGCCTCTGCAGTACTGCATTTGTTCTGAACTTTAAAAAAACAACAGTCTGATGAGCTGGCAGCAGCTTTGCCCTGAGGGAACACTGTGGAGTGTAATTTCATTACAAACTACAGTGCTTGGAGATGAACTGGAGTTGCAATATATTAGTAGCCCCCCCACACCCCCCCTCTAAGGGCTTTGACATTTCTATTTCTTGACATTTCTCTCATTGTTAGACCAGCTTCTTTGTGCTGCTTTTTGTAGTTCTGTTTTATTCTTTCCTCTCCCCTGGTGCAGCAGTCGCTGTCTCCTTGAAGCTCGGAGTGTCTTTTCTTGCAGGTGGCACTGGTAATAATTTTAATTAGTTCAACAAGCAGGCAGTTGGAAAGCGGAAGGGTATGCTGTCGTGTACGAGTCTGTGGCACGGGGATGTGTGATTCAGTACTGAAAGCTACGTAGAAAGGAGACACTAGTCCCTGGAACATGGGTACATCAAAACCTGTGATTCGAGAAGGGTATTCCATGGTAAGGGGGATGTGAAAGTAGTCACGGGTTACTCCAATCTGACTTAAGGCACTTGAGTTACATCAAGAGTATCACTTGCAACAGTCTTGTTCCTGGAGCCCATTATTTTAAGAATAATGGATGTTTCTATGATGTTTTCCTGATTTCAGCTCCTCCAGCTGCTTTTTTTTTGCCTCCTGCAATCACTGAGGTAAGTGGTAGCGCAGCGGCACGTCTAATGCATTGGAGGGCTCTGCCATTTAGTTGCAGGGGAAAGGAGCAGTTATTTTTCCACCTTTATCTGTGATGATCCCATGCGAGGGAAATCACATCTTGTTCTGGTAATGGGTAACAGTCTTCAGACAGAGTTTACAGCACCACAGCTCTCTGCGGGTTTCCATGTCAGTTAGGGATGTTGAGGAGTCATCTTCTCCTGATCCACACCCCAAGTCCCAGCTGGGTTGGCAGCTCCACAGGCAGAGCTGTAGTTTTAATCAGTTAATATGTGTGGGTTCTTCACAGAGAATAGCCTTTCTTTAATGGTGTACTGGTGTTACAGAATCAGTGTGGTTTGAGTTGGAAGGGATCTTCAAAGCTCATCCAGTCCCGCCTCCTGCAGTGACCAGGGACATCCTCACCCTGAGCAGGTTGCTCAGAACCCGGCAGCCAAGCTGACCTGGGATGGTGCCACAGATAGAGCTTCTCCCACCTCTCGGGGCAACCTTTGGAAGAGACTGGCAAGCGAGAGGGTGGAGACACTGTCCCTGAACCGATTCAACAAACAGGCAGACAGGGTGTTTCAGGAGATGGTTTAGTGGTTGGGAGTTGTAGGCTGGATAGTTGGACTTGATGATCTTGAAGGTCTTTTCCAACCTTGATGATTTGTGACTGGCACCAGTTTCTCAGTTCCTTGCCCTAGGAGTGTGACAGAGATCTCCAAAGGTGGTGGTATGTGAGAAACCGTTTAGATCTGCACCTTCTCCCGTGTTGTGGGACCCTTTGCATTACCAGGTGGCTCCGAACAGAGCAGCCTGTGTTCTCCTGTGTTTGAGTTTGACTGCTTCCTCACTCGTGAGTAGCCCTTGGAGGGGAAAAACGGAGATGGGGAAGTGCTCTCTGAAAACTCTCTCCATCACACAGCCTGTCTGTGCTTCTGATTTTTTATTTCTTGATGAACAGTAGTTTTCAAAGTCAGTTTTGTGGCTGTTTGAAGCAGAGAAGGTTAGGACCACAGCAGAGGGGGACCTCTGAACTCACCACTCCTTTCAGATGCTGAGCGACTTCCATCTAGTTGTGAAGGGAGAATGGTGGGTTTGGAGACTGTAGTTAGAGGAGGTACAACATAGCTCTGAGATAGGGATGTCCAGGCTTTGCAAGAAGCAGCTTCCAAGCTTGGAGAACATACTCTGAGGTGTAGAAGAGCCCAGTTGTCTGCCTTCTTTTTAAACTTGATGCCTGGTGTGAAGTCTACTTTTACCGTTTGGTGTTGCTTTGTCCTAGAGTGGGCGCTTCTTCTGCTTGTGGTTGAACACCTGAGCACATACTGCTTTCAGTTGTGAAATGATCATAGAATGACTGACTGGCTCAGGTTGAAAGAGACCTCAGAGACCATCTACTCCACCCCCTGCCATGGGCAGCGACACCTCTCAGCTGGGCACCTTGACCTGCTTGCTCGAGGCCTCTTCTAATCTGGCCTCAAACGCTTCCAGGGAGAGGCAGCCACAGCATTTCCAGGCAGTCAATTCCAGAGTCTCCCAACCCTTGCACTGAAGAACTTCTGCCTAAGATCTAGTGTGAACCTTATCTCCTTCAGTCTCAAACCATTTCCTGTTGTCCTATTGCGAGGTGCCTTTGGGAAGAGCCCCATTCCAGCTTTCCTGGAGGTTCCCCTCAGGGATTGGCAGGAAGCTCTAAGGTCCCTCTGGAGCCTTCTCTTTCCTAGGCTGAGCAAGCCCACCCAGCTGTCTCAACCTGCCATCACAGCAGAGGTGCTCCAGCCCTTGGATCATCTCTCTGGCCTCCTTCCAGCAGTTCCACATCCTTCTGATGTTTGGGGCCACCAGAAATGGCAGCAGTAAAAATGAAAAAACAAATAACTTATAAACGAAGTGTCAGTAAAATCGAACTTGGAGGAGTTTTTGGTCATCGATTACGAGAAATCTTGACTTTCAAGTGAACCATACATGGAGAGGACTGGTCGTTCTTTGTGTGGTTGGTTATATTCCATCCAGCCTGATTGAGACACCCTGACTCCATCGAAAGGGCGTTTTATTAAGCCAGTGGGTTATTCTTGTGCTACCGGTGGCTTTGATTAAGCACCGTATTAGGGACCATGACCTAAAACGCCAGCCTTTCTTAATCCCTCGGCTACGTTTGAAGGAATTGTGATTAAAGTTCTGGCTGTTTTCCTGCACTCGCTGATGGCTGCAGAGGGCTGAGTATTCCTCCTCATTACTAGAGCTTGAGTTCTGTTACAGCCCCACGCGGCTTCTGCCAATATCAGTGACAGTCTCTGGGGTGAAGCAGTTTTGCATTAAAATGCAAGAAATAAAAGCTGTAGCAGAATTAACACGGGGTGTCTAGAATTTCAGTGTGACTTAATAGCCACAGAGCTGGTTGATTCTTAAAGTCTTAATTCATCTTTGATTGAATTTTGAGCAAAACAAAGGGAGGAGGTTAAAGGAGGTGGGGAAACCCATCTAAATGAGATTATGGATGAACAGGTTGAAAAATGCTGCCTGACAGGTCGTACGCTGAGCGATCTGATAATTTCTGCTGGCACAGGGACTGGTTTTGTGCTCCTTGTGCGCTGGCACAGACAATCCGCTCCGGTTCCCTTGGGGAAAACCCCTGTTATTAGTGGGGATGGTTCTGCATATTGCTGAAAAAGGAATTAGTCTGCCCCAGTATGGGCACAGATGAGGAGGAAGGGCGTTCTTTTGTTGGTATAAATTGACAGAGGCATCGCGGTATTGAATCACTAAGTCGGATTTATTTTGCCATGTTTTCCGAGCCACATTTGTAAAGGCTTGTCAAAAGACTGGCAATTGTGTCTTCATTAGGACTGGTGTGCTCGTTAACTCGTGCAAAAGCCGGTCTACAACAGCCTTCTTGCACGGTGAGCTGATTGCTTTGGTCTCAGCTGTGTATAGTTCCTAAATCCTCTGCTTCCTTCATAGAATCATAGAATACTTTAGATTGTAAGAGAACTTCAGGTTCATCAAATCCAGCCCTGGACCCAGCTGTCCCAAGGCTAAATCCTGTCCTTGATCTCCGGATCTCCATGACTGGGAAACCTGTCCAGGAATGGTGATTCAGCACCCTCCCTGGGCAGCCTCTGCCAAGGCCTGAGGGCCCTTTCCAGGAAGACGTTTCAGCTCGGGGCCAACCTCAGCTTCCCCTTGACTCCATTTCCTCTTGTCATAGCATCATTGAATCACCCAGGTTGGGAAAGACCTTCAAGACACCATTTTCCTATCACCTGTTCCTTGTGAGAAGAGACCAGCCTCCACCTCTCTGCAGCCTCCTGTCAGGTAGTTGTAGATCTCCTGCATGATTATGTTAGGAAGTGGAGTGTTTCTGTAGATGTAGGGCTCTTCTGGAAGCCCACCCAGCGTTGTACACTTTATTCCAGAGTGTCTCAGGTCAGGCCTGTACGAGCAGCCCTGAAAATCTGTCCCATCTCTGATGGGCGATGGAGAGGCAGCCTTGTCCAGCATTATGCCAGCCTCGCCTGATGTGTCTCTGTGCAGCTACAGAATCCTTTGTCTAAAAGTGCCGTAAACTTTGTAGTATCAAAAAGAAAGATGAGATGTGAGACATTTTAGAGTCCAGTTTATGAGAGAATAAACCAGTAAATGGCCGCCTGTCAGGATCTATCTTTGTGTTATTTCTCTTGCTCTCTGTTTGCTCACTGGTGGTTTCTTGTTCTGACATTAAAAGCGAATAGAGAACACGTAAGAAATATAAGTAATGGAGGTAGGAGCCATTTGCCACTGGGGGAGATGAGATAAAGAGAGCAAGCTTAGAGGAGAGAACAGTTGAGAACTGAATGCAGGGTGTAAGTATTCACAGTTCATTAGCTGTAGCCTCTTCTCTGGCTTTGGATAAGGATTTATGCCACAGCCGTGCTTTGGGAGAACTTCTCTCTGTACCTGGTGGCTTCAGGGGAAGCAGCAAAACGGTAAATACAGGAGCTGACAAACCCATTAATCAGAGTCCTGCTGCCTCCGAGTCGTGTGGCCAGGAAAAACTACTTTAAAAGGGGAAAAGAAAGAAGGAAGAAGTCTGCAAGTTAACCCATCTCTGAGGCTGAGAGGACACTCCATGTGTGTGGCTGACACATTGATCCAGTGATAAAGTGGAGTCAAACTGAATCTCAACCTTTTGTACAGGCTGCGAAAGTGAAGACACACTGCAGTTTTTCAAGGCAGATGGAGTGTGAGCAACTAATAAATCAGGTTTTGAAACATTAAAGAGCAACTGATTTAAATGCATATGGTGTTGGATCTCAGACAAGACGGTTTAGGGGAGAGGAAGGGGATTGGGCACGGGGACATCAGCAGAACAATATGCCTGTGTACCAGTGATGCAGCTCATCCAAATCAGCCTCTTGGAGTGGAGTCCTGCTGTGGAGTGAATGAAGGGCAGTGACAGTTGGTCAAAATCAAGCAGGAAAGAGAGTTGAAGAGAGAAAATTCCAGGGTGGGGATGACATCTCTCAATTCTCTTCTCCCAAGTCACTAGCAATAGAACAAGAGGAAATGGCCTCAAGTTGTGCCAGGGGAGATTCAGATTGAAAATCAGGACAATTTCCTTCCCTGACAGAATGGTCAGGGGTTGGAACAGGCTCTCCAGGGAGGGAGTGGAGTCACCGTCACTGGAGGGGTTCAAAAAATGAGTAGGCGTGGCTCTAGGGGACAGGGTTTGTGGGGCAGGGTGGGATTGGGTTGGTGGTTGGACTGGATGATCTTGGGTGTTTCTTCCAACCTTGATGACCCCATGATTTTATGAAATGGGTGGTGCAGTCACTTCAGTAGGTTTGAGCCATATTTCATGGGATGCTGATGTCTAGGCATGAATTTTGTAAGACTTAGTAAAGCCTTTGTTCTACAGTGTTTACTTGGAATAGCTTCACCAGGGTGTTATAGTTTGAAAATCATCTCCATTTTCAGGCATTTGATTTTTATGCTGAAGGTGCATTTTATTTTGAAGCTAGAGATAGCTCTCCCATCAGACCCCGGGTCAGTGTTGTGACCCCAGAGGTGGCTGGTGAAAAGAGCCTATAAAAGGGGGTGAACTTCCAGATTTCAGCCCTTCTGCTTCTGTCTCTTGGCAGAGGGAGAGCTCTGCTGGGCTGAGAGCCTCCCCCACCTCCCACTCCTGGATGGGGGTGAGCAAGGGCTCTCAGCCTAGCCACCCTACCAGGGTGGTGAAAACCGCAGCCCCCTTGGCAGCAGTTAAGGCCTGGCTGTGAAGTCAGTCACTGCGTTCCCACAGGGGACCAGCTCTGGCCTAGCTGCAGCTGGCCACCACAGAGGGGCCAGCCATGGCTTCCCCTTCCTTGAGGGTGCAATGCCAAGGGAGTGAAGCCCTTGGACTATAGCTGATGCTCCCAGCGCAGAATCGCCTGCAGCAGCCCACTGAACTGTGATGGTGTAGGAAAGGGAGTGCCAGGACGGCCCTTAATTCAAGCACATCCTGCGCTGTGTGGGCTCTACCAAAGCAGGCAACTCGAAAAATGTCCTGAAATCAGTGAAGTTGGATGAGTCAACGCACGAAGAAAGAGTTTTGAAGATGATCAATTGTGCTTTTCCTTACAAAAAGAAATCAAACTCGTTTGCCATTATGTTGAGTCATTGCTGCAAATCACTATAAACCAGGGCTTGATGCTTCTGCTCATCTCTGCTTAAGAGGCTGTGGAACAGAGCCCTCAAGTATAGTCCTGTCGCAGAGCTTCCAGTACAAAGCTCCATAGTTGTTGTTGGGTAATAGCACAGATCAATCACTTCTTTTTGGTGGTGTATAATAACCTGCTTTGCTCTCCTCGGGCAGCTTTTCCTTTCTTCCCTTTCATGCTAAATGAAAACCTATATTTCCTTACCTTGAGGAGGGATAACTGTGTCGTCAATGTCCACGTAATCAAGAAGCTGCAGGAAGGACCAGAACATCTAAACTTACTCCTTTGCTCCTCCAGCTTTGCTGTGAGGCTCAGGAGTGGAGGAGGCAGCATTGATTCACATGCTGTGTTGATCGATTGGTTATTGTGGCTTCAAAGCTTGTTCCTTTATTCTTTTTAGGGTTACACAGATGAATGTGAAGTGGTTCGCTAGGAAAGACGCTTTGATCAGAGAGAGGCCCAAGAATTGGTCACTAAGTGATTGGAACCTGCTTAGCTTCCTCAGGGAAAGGGTGATCAGACCCTGGAATGGACTGCCCAGGGCAGCAGTGGAGTCCCCATCCCTGGAGGTGTGTAAGGACAGACTGGATATGGCCCTTAGTGCCCTGATCTGGCTGATGTGATGATGTTAGAGCTGGGCTAGATGAGCTCAGAGGTCTTTTCCAGCCTCAGTAATTCTGAGCCAGCCTCTGTAATTCTGTGATGTGTTTTTGGCACAGAGGAAATTAACAAACTAATAGAATCATAGAATTGTTCACACTGGAAAAGACCTTCAAGCTCATTGAGTCCAACCATTAACCCCACTGTCCCGTTCCACCACTAAACTCTGTCCGTGAGCTCCAGATCTCTGTGACTGGGAAACCCATCCAGGGATGAGGTGTAAGCCCCTTCCCTGGGCAGCCTCTGCCATGGCTGAAGAAGTTTCTCCTCGGGGCCAGCCTATACCTCAAGTTGCAGTGGGCAACTTTCGGCTCGAGTTAATTCATGGCAGAAAACTTCCAGGCAGATCCTGTTTGGAACAAGAAATCTTGTAATTGTGCTTCTGAGATCTGCTTTGCATGTAGGACATTAGCAGGAAGTGTAGGATATCCATCATAGATATTTTTAAGAGACCAGGCAGTCTGGCAAATTGGAAACACTCGGTGTTTGTTCAGACTTTAAAATCAAGCAGAGATTGTAGCTTCCTTGGCAACCTAATGCTTTTTCATATCAAAGCCTGACATTTTAGGCTCTGTTTCAGCTGCATTACTAATGGCCTCGTCTCCAACTCCCCCTTGAAGTGATATTCAGGTGGGCACACTCCATTGCCAGCACAGCATGAGGATATCATTAACTCCGTGACAAATTTCACTTCTCCTCAGAAGTCTTGTCTTCTTTCCTTTTATTTTTTTCTAGGGTTTTTTGTCTCATAATTCATTACTAGACAGATTAAATCAGCAAGCTGCTGTTCCTGGGAAAGAACCGCTACAACAATAGGACTTGGAGAGCTGTGGAAGTTGGGGGTTATTTTTGCCTAGTGCCACTGAAATGTGGGTTTGATACTTATTTGAGTTCAACTTTAAAAATCTAACGAGAAAACCCTACACCTTTCAACCCGGTGAAACGTTTCCTTGCTGTGGCATTGCAAAAGCACTGATGGGTGCTTGGTCCGCATGGGTATCAGAGTGCCGTGTCCATCATGGTGTTGTACATCAGTGAGCAGGGCTGGAGGAGAATCCCATGGTTGGTGCCTGTAGCAATAAAATTGAGGACATAGAGCTGAAACTCTTTGCTTCTCGCTGGGAATTAGGCTTCGTGGCAAGATGGGTGGTTTTCTTTTCTTGGAGGCTTCTTACATGCCTGCTGTGGGTTTGCGACAGCCCAGCAGTACAGTGTTCGTGTGCTTAGCTCTCGTTTGAGAAGCTGCCCAGTCTGCCTCTCCGGTAATTGTCTTGATAAGGAATTTAAAAAATAAACAGTGGGTATTTTCATCCTCACATCCTTCCTGTCTTACCTGTTTAGGAATATTGGTTGCTTCGAGTGAATGATTTTTCACCTCCCTGCAGAAGATAGTGAGGCCATACCTCAAGTGTTGGGATCAGTTCTGGGCACCACAATACAAGAAAGGCATTGAGGGGCTGGAGCAGGTCCAGGGAAGGGCAACAAGGTTGAGGAAGGCTCTGGTGAACAAACCTTGTGAGGAGCAGCTAAGGGAGCTCAGGCTGGTTAGTCTGGAGAGAAGGAGGCTGAGGGGAGACCACCTCACTGTCTGCAACTCCCTGAAAGTTCAGGGGAGAGGAGGGGGTTGGTCCCTTCTCCCAAGGAATAAGCAATAGGACCAGAGGAAATGGCCTCAAGTTGCCCCAGGAGAAGTTGAGGTTGACGTTGAGGAGAAACTTGTGTCTTACTCTGGTTTGAGTTGTTTTCCAGTAACTATCAGACTACAGCTACTGAGTTCTGGTTTGTGGAGGGCCGATGCAGAGTCATGAGAGTTAAAGGTAAGAGCACAGTGCCGGTTGCTGCCATTAGCTGAAGTTGAATGCCGAGTTGTACAAGTGTGAGGCATCATGGAGATTTACAGCTCGGTGTATTTTTTTCAGGGTAAAATATTTAAATCCAAACCAAATTAGTTTTCCTCCCAGCGTGCACCTGTATGCAGCACATTCATTATTATTAATTGAAAGCTGAGAGCGGGGAAGGTGTAAAGAACATGTTTTTCTGTTGGTGTCAGTGTTCCCTTCTTCTCAAATCTCAAATAATATGGCCAAGCAGATAAGACAGATTGTTTTATTCCTTGCTGTGGAGTTCATCCCAGTCAATAATATTGATTAGTGCAGGGTGACTTGATGTAACTAGAACAACACCCCTTTCTTAATTTGAGTCTGTATTTCCTAGTTCATGCCTCAGTAAGTTCCTTCTTGGATGAATTCTTCAATATGTCAGTTAAGACACAGACCCCAATGGAAACTGCAAAGTCTGACATGAATAAGGGAAATGAATAATTTTCTTTCCCTAGAAGCCAAACCTCCCTATTTTTTTTCCATGGCTCAGCCACCGCGCTGTGCAAGCTCCCTTTTTAAAATGCAACACAGAGGTCCTAAAGTTGTTTAAAATGTACCTCTTCCGAATTGCAATCGATAAAGGTTTGTCAACTCTCTTCTCAGCTGCTTCTTTGTGCTTCCCGAGGCCTTATGTGAGTGTAGAATTTCAAAGGCATGGGTACCTGGAGCTCAGGGCCGTATTTTAGTGGTGGCCTTGGGACAGCTGGGTTCCTGGTTGGGATCGATAAGCAGAAAGACCTTTTCCAGCCTAAATGATGCTGTGATTTAGCGAGAAGTGTCATGTCGTAATGTTGTGTTTAGGGAGCTGGGTCAGCTTGTGAAAGTACCACACTGCTGGTCGGTAGAGGATGGATTTCCCACTCCACGGGGAATTTAATGTCACCCCTTTTACATGTTATCCTTGAATCTGCACCAGTGCTCTGAGGTCTCGTACCAAACACTCACAATTCGGTGGGACCATAGGGAAGAAGTGGTGTCGGTGACATGTTTGGTCCTTGGACGTTGAATCATCAAACCCATGTCATCAAAGGTCTTTTTTTCATGGAATCACAGACTAGTTCAGGTTAGAAGGGACCTCAGAGATCATCTGCTCCACTGCTCCAGCCTCCCTGCCATGGGCAGTGACACCTCTCAACTAGACTTGGTTGCTCAAGGCCTCATCCAGCCTGGCCTTGAACTCCCTTACTGGTAGCAGGTAGTGGCCTGAAGCACATAAACTTGATCTGGAAGGGAAGATCTGAGTCACTTACTGGGTGTGTTACTCCTCTGACACTTCCCAGTTGGGAAACATTCATCTCAATTTGAGGCAGACAAATGTCAGGGTCAAAACCACATCAATAATTTGCTGGTGGCATTTTGATTTCAAGTACTTTGTCGTTTTCCTGCCTATAAATCCATCCTAATAATGTGATTACCTTCTGTATCTATTAGAATTCAATCACGAAGGAGAGTTCACATGCCAAACGAAACCGGCTCGGTATTTCGGATATGCAGGCTTTGCCCGAGTTCATGTTTTGGGTTCTTAAGTAAGAGTTTATCAAGTACATTTGTATCTGAATTGATGCCAATTTCACAAGGAGGTTTTGCTCTGATGCTGACATTGGCTTTATGTGGCTTCTTCTCCTGAAGCTGCTTTCTTCTGGAAGGGTAACAAGTGCACTTGTGGCCAGTGGGAAGTACAAGAGCTTCAGGAAATATTGAGCTTTGCCATCCTCCCTTTTTTAAATTAGTATCCTGATTTAAAGGGGTTTGGTGTTGGGAGCAGCCTGTGGAAGTGATTTTGCTTTGGGTGCCGTCACGTGTAGTTTGGTGTTTTCCTGACACTTGAATTTCCTGTCTTCTGAGCCCGAGATCTAAAACATCATAGAATCCATGACGTGATTTGTATTGGAAGGGATGGACGTTAAAGACCATCTAGTTCCAACCCCCTTCAATGGGCAGGGTCACCTCTCACCACACCAGGTTGCCCACAGCCCCATCCAACCTGGCCTTGAACAGAGATGGTGAAGCGACCACAGCCTCCCTGGGCAACTGTTTCAGGGCCTCAGCAGCCTCCCCGGGAGGCATTTCTGCCTGAGATCTGATCTAAATCAGTTCCACAGTTCTATAACTGGAACTGGAGCAAATGTGACTTCTGTTCAGGCGTCCCAGGACTCGGTGTAGGACATGAACAGCTGAGAGACTCAGTGGTTTTAAATGTAATCAGTAAATTAAAGAGTCCTGTCATTCACAGTCAAAACCTATCTACCTCCCAAGGGATTCCATGGTGGCGTCAGAGGGGCAGAAGCCTTCTACTACATGACCATATGTTAAGTTCTGCTATTAAAAGCTTTTCTAGGTATTCAAAATACACGGTCATGACTTCAGGTGTTCATTACATAAGATGAAGGCCCTTGTCCTCTTGAGAAGGGATTGATGAAGTGTGTGCTCATGGCTTGAACGTTTGGCTTTGGGCTGCTGGAGTCACTTGAACTGCAAGGCTGCTGGTCCCCACCTGTCAGTAGGGTGATTCTTTGAAGATCTGTGAGGTTTCAGTCTCTTAACAGTACCTGGGCATCTCTCATCTGTGTGATGGGTGTCATGTTAGCATCTCCAGTCCAGTCCATTTGACTTCAGGTCAGTTCGTCTGGCGTGGGGAATCTCATATGTGGTTGAAAGTGGGTGGCTCCTGTGCCATGGGAGACTTGTGCCTCCCAGCCTTTCTGCAGGAGTGTCTCTATTGGAAAAGAAGCCTGAAGTAATGTGTGAGCACTGCCTGGGATGCTTCTGTGAGGAGGACGAAATCGGGAAGAGCCTGTGGTTGCATTAGTGATTGATCTTCCACCAGCAATGAAGCATCTCCACGCAGAACTAACTCTTTCATTATCACTTGCTACCTAAGAAACAAGGGATGCTCAGATTTGTTAGACAACTAGTTTCATCTTCTTTTCCAGGAGGACCAGATGACAACTTAATCGAAGGTGGAGGATCCAAGTTTGTCTGCAAACCAGGAGCCAGGAACATTACCATCATTTTCCATCCCCTCCTGAGGTAAGAAATACCTTCTGTTATCTTTCTTTGGCACAAGTGGTTAGAATAAGGAGAATTAATCTTCTTTATGGACACATTGCCACTTCTGAGAGAACATCCCACAGTGATGGGGTCGCTGTAAAGCTGTTGGTGTTGTCGGTGCTCGTTGTTTTCAGAATGACCGAGTGGGGTTGCTGGCCTGGGTGACCGCGTTTCATTGAACGGTGTCAGTTGTCATTGACCCAAGCTGGGAAAAGTTGAGTTGCCTGCTGTCACAAATTGTTTATCGCCGAGTGTCTGTGATGCTGAGTAAGAAGTCAGATGGCTACTTTATGAACTGTGAGGGGAGTTCATTCTTCTGTAAAACAAGTAGAGGTAGGCCACTACAAAAGAATCTCCTGCTCCAGAGTGCTTTACTGAGCCCTTCACAGCCCGTCAAGGACCATGGGAATTACAACAAACCCCACCAAGCTGATTGCCTCTGATACTTTAATTTTGCTCCTTTTACCTTTCAGTCTAACAGTTTGGCTTCTTAGTTTTGTGGGAGTGAAATAATAGGATGGTTTTCTTTTGGTTCTTGTCAGTTTCCACCTCTGCTTTTTCCTTGTGGGGTTTTGCTTTACCATCAAGTGTGTCCTTTCCTACTCAGCGCTGACAGCCTTTGAGACCGTGTCCCTACTTGGCTCTGTGTTACTCACTGTCATGACTCACTTAGGCAATGGGGGGCACGTACACTGAGTTCTAAAAACAAGCAGTGACAAAACCAGAACAACTAGTAATTGGAATTTGATTCTTAGTGGAAGAAATATTGTGACTGACACCTTGGTAGCCAAGAGCTGTGATAATCTGTGACTTCTCAGGACATTAAACTGCAGTCAGAAAACGTGCACATTTAGATTTACATCCCTGATATCATGGCATCAGATACTGGAATAATGTAGAGGACAGCAAGGAGGACATACTAAAGCTCCTTGTGGTGCTCAAGACCTTTCCTTGGAGAAAGGATTGTGTCCATTGCTCACTTTTCATGTATCCCAAAGACAGGGATCTACTGGAGAGACTCCAGCAGAGGGCTAGGAGGATTTGAGTGTCTCTCCAATGAGGAAAGGCTGGAAGAACTGGGGCTGTTTAGTGTGGAGAAAAGAAATCCAAGTGAGATCTTATTGATGCCTATAAATACCTGAGGGGTGGGGGTCAGGATGATGGGACCAGTTTCTTTCCAGTGGTGCTCAGTAGCAGGACAAGGAATAATGTGGATAAGCTAGAACATAAGAAATTCCTTCTCACCATGAGGAGGAACACGTTGTCTGTGAGGGTGACAGAGCCTGGCACAGGCTGCCCAGATTGGGTGTGGAGTGTCCTGCCCTGAAGACTTTAAAATCCCACCTGGATGTTCCTGTGTGACCCATCCTGGGGGATCCTGCTCTGGCAGGGGGGCTGGACTAGATGATCTGCAGAGGTTCCTTCCAACCCCTGACATTCTGTGCTTCCGTGCCTGATGGCTGTTGTTGAAAGGGATCATTTCATAAACCTCTTTTGTTTCGGTCTCTTTTAAACCCATCTGCTAAAATTTAAATCTGCTCCAGCTCATCCTACAGTTTCCAACCATTTTCCTATAAGAAAAAAAGGACTGTGCTTAAGATGCTCTGTGGTAGAGGCAGACTAACGGTTGGGCTTGATGATCTTCAAGGCCTTTTCCAACATAAACAATTCTCTGCTGTTCAAGTTATGACCACTATGACTTGGACTTAAATCTCTTAATGCATTTCCAAGCCTCCTTCAAGCACAGAGGGGGCTGGCGATGCTCTTGTATTTATTGATGAGATACTTCACATTCATTTGGAAGCTACTGAAAATACTTCTGCCTTTCCTGCTTAATTTCCTCTCCCCCCCACCCCGCTTCTTTTTGCTACCCTAGTCAAACTTGAGTGCTCCACTTGAAATGGCACTTCTCACAAACACTTCACCTTCATTACCAGCCTGCAAGGTAGGCAGGAGAAATAATTGGCCTCATAAAAAATAATTGCATCAAGATTAAGGTATCTGCGTACAATGTATTTTTCATGCCAGCCATCTGCATCATCTTCATTTCCTTGCACCGCATAGTTCATCAATGGCTGCGTGAAGAGGAGGAAAATACTCCATGGCCCAGCTCAGCCTTTTCACGCTGCGGAATGATGGGAGTCTGGGGGTCGGTGGAGATTGCAGAGACACTTACAATTGTTATTTTACCTGCTCGAGTGATGGAAATTGGCTACGTGATGCTGGCTGTGGCTGGAAGATGCCATGTCAGGGAGGCTGAGTAAATGATCTCAAAGGTCCTTTCCCACCAGAACCACTCTTTGATTCTGGGGTTAGTGACTGAGGTTGTTCAGTCTGGAGAGCAGAAGGCTGAGGGAAGACCTTCTTGCTCTTTACAGCTGCCTGGAAGGAGGTTGTAGAAGAGGTAGGGGTCTGCCTCTTCTCTCAAGTCACTAGAGATACGACAGGAGGAAACAGCCTCAGGTTGTGCCGGGGTGGGGGTTAGATTTGACCTTTGAGAAACATTTCTTCTCTGACGGAGTGGTCAGGGATCAGAACAGACTGCCTAGGGAGGGGGTGGAGTCGCTGTCCCTGGAGTAGATGTGGTGTAGTGGGCAGGCTGGGGTTGATGGTTGGACTGGGTGAACTTGGAGGTCTTTTCTGACTTTAATGATTAAAAGATTCTAAAGTGTTGGATATGGCGGATTTGATAAAATACTGCTGTTTGCCCTCATTCTGAGCACACAGCCTTACGTTCCTTGCTGGTCAGATCTTTGTCACTCTCTTCTAGACGTTGTTGAGCTCTCGGGGAGGTGATTGCTGCAGAGGTGTGAAGTTTTCACTCCATTTATTTTCCATTTGTGTTGAGGTTCTTTATGGGCTGCCTCAGTCGTCTTTCATTGGTGTTGCTCAGACAGGCTTAAAATGAATCTGTTTGGAATTGAAATTATCAATATTTTATTATAGAAGGGTGGAGGAGGTTTTTTTTTCTATTTATCAACCACACATAACTATGTTGACAGTGAAATTTTAGCCCTGTATGGGCTGAGCTGATTTTATTAGGAAGCTGAGTGCTTCTGAAAGTATTTAGCTAACTGGATCACTGAGAAACCAGATGCTGCTGGGATGATTTGAAGCCTGAGCATTGCAATAAGTGGTGGCTCTAAAATATTATTCAGCACAGCAGTGTTAGAGAGCTGTAACCAGAGCATTCATATTCATCAGTCTGAATTCCTCTTGATTTCATACTGCTGATATGAAAAGTGTCACTGTCTATCACATCAGAGAGCTGCACAATCACAGCCTTCAGTTTATTTGCTTTAATAGCCTTTTGGGTTTGATCCTCAGCTGAGTGTGAGCCTGGCTCCAGGTCCTTTTGAAGACCACGGAGTCAGCAGGTTATAAACTAACCCTCACGTCTCCAGTAATGAAAGTTTATTTGGAGAAACTTTAATTTACAACATCTTCCTTCCCTCAGATTCATTTAGAGCATTGAGACAGAGTTGGGGAAGTGAAATGCTGCATAGTTTGGGATGTGGGTCCCTAATTTCCACTAGGGCAATCGAGATACACCAAGTCCCAGATTAATTACCTGGATTTAATGACACCACCACGCGCGTAAGAAATGAACGGTGAAGTTTTGGAAGGCAAGTGGGGTGTTCTAGCGGCAGTGATTCATGGGAATAGATTTCACAAACTCCATGTGAAAACTAATTGCGCTTCCAAATTGAAGAGGGACGTGCAGTCTGATTGTCCTTAATTACATAGTGCAGGAGGTGTCAAAGCATAGAACTTGCCAAAGAGAGTCCAGTTGTTCTCTTCCTCCTTTGCCACTACCCAGCACTGTCTTAGAGCACGAAAGTGCTGGTGTTACTGGTGTGTGGGTTAACGTCTCCCGCTGAAGGAAGGACATGTGCAGGATCGCTGTGCTGTGGAATGTTGAACAGCCTGAGTGATGTCTGTTGTAACATTTGCTTGGTTGGGATTTTTATGTGTGTTTTGTTGGTTTTTTAAGTGTTTATTTGTTTCAGCTGGCATTTTGAAAGGCTCTTGGCTCTTCAGGGTAATAATCATTTTGCATATGCGTTATAGACAATGTTTATTACCAGACAATTGAAAAACAGATGTCTGCAGTCTTGAGACTTAAGGGTGAGAGACAGCAGGAACTAGTGATGGAGGGGGATGATGGTGTTTGGAATCACCAAAGCCCTGCTGATGCTAACTCAGTTGAACATGGATGGGATATGGGGTATTAAGGCCGCAAGGGTATCTATTTATTACTCTCAGACACACTTCATTAAGATCAAGCAGCAATTAAAAGGGTAGTAGGAGGGAAGAGGAAGCAAAAGGCTCATTGATTCGGAAGAAACAGGCATTTCTGAGCCAGACTGTCCTTGGGAAGAAGTGGATAGGGAGACTGGGTTGACTTGGTAGCTCCATGTCCTGAGGAAATGTCCCTTTGGGGAGGGGTCATCCATGGGAGGAACTGCAGTGGTGTTCTAATCCCTGCCTTGGATTTCGAAGTCTGGAGAGGAAGAAAGTGGAAAAGCAAGGTATTAGTGTATAAAAGTCCCGATAAAATAGGATGAAGGAAAATCAGAGTTACTAGTTTGGAGTTGCAGAGTTTTTCTGTTCCAGGTTGTTTCAGATTGATCGGAGTGGGACGGAAAGAGCAGGTCATGATCCAATATTTCAGTTTAACCACTGAGCGGTTATGTTTGGTTTTGCTTGTCTTTATCACTTAAAGCAGTAGCTTTTCAATTAACAGCAATCTAAGAATTTCCTTCTTCCAGTTGTATCTGTGCTAATAAAAGAGCAGCTGCTCCTTTAGGAAATAAACCAGTTGGTTTAGGGATTAATCGAGGAGGACAGTCATTTACTTTCGCTGCCTCTTGGTATCAGCATTTCCTCGCTGACTGGTGATAATTGGCTCTGAACTGCTGAAAGTCAGATTCCAGCCTCTGCGAGTACCATGGATGTCCACAACATCAACGGCAGGACTCAGTGACCTTGAAGGTCTTCTCCAGCTTGAGCAATCCTGTGATCCTGTAAGATGTACATGCATACAGGTATTAGCAGCCATGGTTTAGCGCTTTGTGCTTGGGGGAGAATCGTGTAAGACATCTACTTAATTCTGGATGCACCAAGATAGAAGCTGCAGTGTGCAGAATTTCACTCCTCTCTTCATTTCGAAGATGTTGGTAGCGGGTGGCAAAGTTGCTGTTGGTCTCTGTGGGGCATCCAAGCCCTTTGGTCTTGGTGAGCATCAGCCACTGCTACGGCTGAGCCTTGCTCTTCAGTACCTCCCTGTGCTAAGGGCTCATCTGTACCCTGTGGGTAATCCCTTTTATTAGAGTATTTGTACAGCTGCATTGATTTTAAAATATGTAGTTGTGTACTGTAACGTGACTGCTGGATACTACTGGGGATGTGTTCTTTGGGAAGCAGAAGGAGCGTGAAAACCAGACAGATGTGTTCTATGATGGGAAGTGTGCTAGGAAAAGTATGCTGCATTTTATCAGTCTGAGGGGTATAGATTATTATTGAAGGAGGTGAGAAATGTCAGAGAATCCTAGAAGCACTGATAGTGCTACATAATGAGAGCTGATGCCTTCAGCCTCGTGAAATCAAACCTCAAATACTCGATTTTAAAGGAATCAATAAAGGCGCCTCGTGCTGGGAGAGGGAACTTAAAATATTGACTGCAGAGAGTTTGTATTTCAGATTGAATAATGTTCAGAGGATAAGGGATTAAGTGGGGAGAAAAAAAAGGCCTGAGTTACTGTTATGTACGCAGGGAAACATTATTTGTGAACTTCTCAAGTCAGCGACGCCTTCAGAATTCCTGTTGGTTTTGTTTTCAAGTCTTACATTCAGGCACATCCCTTATCTTCGAGGAGAGGAGAGGAGAGGGGAAAAAATATCACTTGGTTAATCTAAATCTCTCTCATGCAAGGTAGGCAGTAGCTTCCCTTCGGAGAGGAAGGCAGGGAGGCGGTGCCTCCAGGCAAGCTTTAAGCAGTGTTGAGATGAATGGGGCTCAGAGCAGGGGACCTCGACTCCCGCTCTTCTGTGCAGTACAAGCAGCCACCACGGTGCTTCACACACCCATCGTTTATTTTGGAATCATTAATCCTCGTCCTCGAGCATGATAGATACTTGATGCAACTTCTCATGCGCTTGCTGTTCTCTTCTACTGACCTGAATTGAAATCTGAAGGGAACAAGTTGATACCCACCTACTGGATGGCTTCTTCCCCCTCCCCTTGGTTTAATGTGTGTTTAGGGGACAGTGAGCCAAGGTGTCCCTCGCAGCTGACATTTAGTCCTTAATATCTGTCAACAGCAGGAACAGCAGGTTCTTGTAGGTGAATCCCAGCTCTTCTCTCTTTGACAAGCCCTGTCAGGGAATTGTAAAGCCGCCTTTCAGAAAAGCTCCTTGTAGTGATACCACTGAGGGGTTTCATTCTGACCGAGGCCGTTCCACCAGCGGGGCACGCAAACAGGAAAGGGATGGGGAAGGACCTCACATTCTGTGCTGTTTTTTCATCCTCCCACCCCGGTGCTTTATGAGGACAGCCTTCCTGTGTGTGTTTGACGACACTTCATAAAACCCTTACGGTGAGGCTGTTCATTTTCCATGACAGAAAATAAAGCAATGCTCCCCGCTCCTCCTCCCTCCCTCCCTCCTTCCCCACTGCTACCTCCCCCACAAACAAAAACTCTTACTTGTCCCCCAAAAGAACCCTTTTAACATGTGATGCATTGATTTTTAGATTGTCTGTCAAAGAATGTGCTTCAGCAGCTCAGTCAGGTTTTCAGGTTTCCAACGTGCTTCATCCATACGGAAAATCAACAGCCTGTCAGAAATTTCACAGGTTTCCAGCTCCTCCTTTCCTGAAGGAACGTCAAAGTTTTGACAATTGCAGGAGCTTAGGCTGGGCATCTGAAAAGGGTGTTAATTCCGTGAGCATGAGTTACTTCTAACCCGGTTTGTATTCATCAATCCAACCAACAAAAGCTCAGTCCATAACTGAAATGCTGCCTCAGTTTAGTTCTGCTCTTTAAGTCTGGCCTGGCAGTGCTGGGGGAATGGCTGGGCTCCGTGAGCCTAAAGGTCTTGTCCAATGTAAATAACTCTGGGATTCTACTTGGGTGATGTAGTCAGCTCTGAGGACGGCATCCAGCATGATGACATTGATGACACTGTGAGCTACAAGCAGCTTTCTTCCCCTCATTGCATTCCTTACCGTCATGTTCCTCTGCTGGCTTTGAGAATGGGAATGTTCTTTCTGGAGACCACTTCTGAAACCTAGATGAACTGGTGGGAGCCTCTTAGCACTGCATCGATGGCCCCACACTCATGGCCAAGTGGAAGTGGTCTCAGAGCACATCTGACACCAATGTAATCACTTCTGCCTCTGTTTCTTTCCCTGTGCATGGGAGCTAACCCTCCCTCCACCTATCAGGTCAGCAGTTTGCCAGCTATAGATGGGTTGCGCTGTTGGAGAAGTGACTGTGGGAGGATATTGTGGGTAGTCAAGTGCTTCTGCACTCATGGGACTGCAGAAGGATTGGAGAGATCTGTGCTTGTGTAGAGGCGGACTCCGCATCTTGTCCAGGTGATAGGGGTGTTTGTCTGAGTATGTGGACCCCACCACATAGTTTTGTGCCTGGAGAAAACCCAGACAGTGAACCCAGATCCCTGTGAATTTGGTTTCTGAAAGGGACCTTTAGACACAATTGCAACTTGAGATTGTAGGTGTCCAGTAGAACCAGCTGAGGCCGTGCCCTGCCTGCTCCTTCAGGTAGGTTGGTTTCTGGAGTGGTTGGGTTTTTGTGCTGAGGAATAAAATACGTTACAGAACAGCAGAATCTCTTAGCATCTCTTTTTTCCCCAGTCTTTATTGTGACTTAAGAACCAATCTGTGCAATAATACTTAAACCTAATGGAGCGAGGGTACCAGGGATGCTAAATGATGTTATGATGCCTCTGTACACAAACCTATTTCTTTTTATTTAGGTTTTATTTTGGCTGCCCCAGCTGATTTATAACCAGATAAAAAGACTGTTGAGAAGGCGGCACGTTAGCAGAGCTCTGTACACTAGAAAATGTCATGATCAGGGAATCACAGGATGGTCTGGGTTGGAAGGGACCTTAAAGATCTCGTTCCAACCCCCTTGCTGCTCAGAAGAAAGTCAGCATCCTGCTGCTTCTGGAGGAGGAGTGACAGTCATGGAGAGACATGGTCTGGTGGATAGGAAAATTTAAATGCCCTGATGGTTTGTAATACTCTGGGAAGGAAGGAAAACTGCCTTCTTCTGATACATCTTGGCCTTGAGACAGTCGGGTTCATGGTTGGACTTGATGATCTCGAAGGTCTTTTCCAACCTAAACTATTTGATGATTCTGTGATCTGCTGCTAAAAATTTTCCTTCAGTCTCTCCTCCCCAAAGTTCTCACTGCTGACTGATGTCAGTCACATGAGAGCACCCACTCCAGTCGTGAAACAGACGTTCTCTGGTGGGAGATCTGCCGTGTGTGTCCCCCAAGAGCCTCCTAAAAAACACGCTTGGCACCTTTCCCATATTAAAACCCAAAAAGCCAAAACCAAACAGAAGCTGTAAAGGATGGACAGCTATTGTTTAAGGGAGCAGATTGAGGGTTTATGACCAGTTTTACATGCGCCCAGGCCAAAAGTTAAGTGTCTTCTTCTGGTTAGGTTGATGAGAGGAGGCAGCACTGAGTTTAATTACTGGTTGTCACTGTAGTGTATGGAGTATTCGCGATATTCTAATACCCTCCATCAAGAGTGTTAGTCTTACACATCATAAAAATATGAGCTGCAGTACCGTATCTGAGTTCTTGGACTTGAAGGCTGTAGCTGTTCAGAGTGCAGCATCATTTAAAAACGTCAGTTAAGTCAGGTAACAGAATGAAGGAGGTGAGTTGGGATTTCCCCCCCCCCATAAATTCTTCTGTACCCTTAAGTCTTACCAAAAGCTTGGTGCAACAACATTCTAGAGGGCTGAAAAATGGAAAGTAATTGAGAATTTGAAAAGTGTGCTGTGAAAGAAAGATTGTAAGACCAGCGGTGTGATGACAGTGACATTTTTCTTATCCAAAATGAAGATACAAAATCTTTCGGATACACCTTTCAAATTCCTGAGGTTTAGGTAGATCTTCTCCGAGATGTCCCTTGCGTTCGGGTGACCTGCCAAGTTCTAAAGGCAGTTTGAAAGCATGTGCTCTTCCTCTCCTTTTTACACAAAATCAAACTGGGGTAACTGGAGCTGACAGTAGATTTTTACAGAGCTTAATAGGCATAAATCTCTGTCTGGATGGAATTAGCATCGGGCATGAAGAGCCTGGCTCGGGGAGAAGATGATGTCCGTGTCACTAACGGGCATTTTCTAAGCCTTCCCTGTGCTCGCTGGCAGGTCCCAGCAGCTCCCCACAGACAAAAGTCAAATTGTCAGAAGTCATTAGCGGTTGTCACTTCAGAGACCTTCACACTGGAGTTCCCCCTTCGGAATTTCCACAGAACCTTCGGGTTTTTTTCCTTCTTTGAGTAAGTAGGACAATCGCCTGTTGTGCAAAACCGCTGGCATTTAACCCATTCAGAGCTTCTTGGTGATGGCTGCGGAGAAAAGGTCGGTGGTTTTAGACATTTGAGGTTCAGCTCCTCGCTCCTCCAGAATCGTGGTATCATCAAGCTTGGAAAAGCCCTTCAAGATGACCAAGTCCAACCATCCTCCCTGTAACCCCCCAACCACTAAATCATCTCCCAAAACACCATGTCTACAAGTTTTTTTAACCCCATAAGGGATGGTGTCTCCACCCCATCTGTAGACAACCTGTTCCAAGGCCTCCCCACTCTTTCTGGGGAGTTTGTAAGATCCAACGTGAACCTCCTCTGCTGCTACCTGACCCTGTGTCCTCTTGTCCTGTCACTAGTCCCTAGGTAGAAGAGGCCAACCCCTGCCTCACTCCAGTCTCCCTTCAGGTAGTTGTAGAGAGCAGGGAGGTCTCTACTCAGCCTCCTCTTCTCCAGGCCGAACAGCCCGTGTACCCCAATCTTTCCTCATAGCCTTTTCTGTCTCTACTACGTCTCCTCTACCTTGAGGTCATCAAGGCTACATTTTGGAGTTTCACTTCTTCAGACCTGCGGGTCCTTTGGGTACGGCTGGAGAGTGTGTACTTCGGAGTTTCCAACTTCACTGCATCAGTCCTGGTCATTTTTGTGCTTCTGCAGCGTCACCTGTGGCTCTTCAGGTAATCCCCAAATTCTGTGGTAGTACAGCAGCAACGGCCCAGGGAAGGGCTGTAGCTGTAGTCCAGTTGAGAGGCATCATTGCCCATGGCAGGGAGGTTGGAGTAGATGATGTCTAAGATCCCTTCCACCCTGAACCAGTCTATGATTTTATGTTTGCTGCTCCAACATAGTCACTGGAGCAGAAGCCTGAGAGGGGAATTTAAAAAATAGATATTAATATTCCATTCCTTGCTCTAGAAGAGCTGAATTTTGGGAGCCTTAGACATTTGTTTGCCCAGATTCTCAGACACAACGTGATGCTGCTACCCAAGGGGGTGTTGAAACTCTGGTTCATAGAAAGCTCTTTTTATAGAAGAGGCTTTTTGCATAGTCCCCCAGAAATAGAAAGGCTTGGGTTTCACGGCTCTGCTTTGAATTCCCAAAATTTGAAGGAGATATTAATAGTGCTTTGGTGTCCTAATTAAAAGCCTAATTATATTTAGCAGCTTTACAGTTTTCCCAGCTTCTGGTGACTTTTACTGTGCCGATCTTTGGTGTTGGTGACATTTAAAGCATATGTTTGAGCTCTTCCCTCTCCCGTGTCTCCTTGTTGCGTTGCTCTTTTCTAGAAGAGATGTGGAACTTTTACGTACTGAGAAATGCAGTGGAGTGTGCTCCCAAGATACTGAAGCAGTAGGGATTCTCCCCAGAAACACTAGAGAAGCACAGTGCACGTGTGCCGGGAACAAGGATCCAGCTGGGTTTGTGAGTTGCAAAGTGGTTGGGGGCATCTAAATCCGATTGTTTTCCTTGTGGCATTTGGTCTGTTCCAAAACAAAATTTATTAAAGGAAAAAAAAAGAAGAGCAAACCAAGTCACCTTAAACTTGGCCTGGAGGTGCTTTACACAATAAATCTGTTGTCAGATTTGATCTCCATGTCGTAACTACGTCGGAGGGAAAATTCCCACCTTGTGTGACAGGCCACCCCAGAGAGAGCAGTTGTGTCACGGGCCGTAAACATTTGTCACTGCAGAGCGGAATGTGGCGTTGTCCTTCATTCAGCTCATCTAGGAGGTGACATTGTCCTTCATTCAGCTCCTCTAGGAGGTGGCGTTGTCCTTCGTTCAGCTCATCTAGGAGGTGGCGTTGTCCTTCATTCAGCTCAGCTAGGAGGTGGCATTGTCCTTTATTCAGCTGATCCAGGAGGTTCCCAAGGGCAGGAAAGGAAGTTTCACGCTCAAGGGTTGTGTCATCTCAAAAGCACTGCAAGCCCAGAAAGCACCAAATTGTTTGCCAGGGCTGTGTGAGTTCATGTCACTTTGGGTTTGATTTAAAATGCTGGTTTATGGAGATAGAGAAAGCTTGAATGCTTCAAGAGAGCCTTCCGGGGCAGGGCTGGGGCGTGGAGTTGGATGAGATGGGGGATGGAGTTGTTGAGATGGAGGCCTCGGGCCTTTGTGTTGTCACAGCTTCCCTGTGGGGCCAGCAGCGATGGTCAACTTTCCTCAGCTGGAAACCCAGTGCCTCTCACCATTTGCTCTCCTTCCGTGCCCAGGGTTGGGGTTTACTCACTCTGTATCTGTTTGCTGTGTAACAAACAGCACGGCAGCGTGTAGGCCATGGAGAAGACGTAGAGACAGCTCCTCTTTTCACTTGTTATCCCTTTATTTTGAGTACTTCTATAGAAGAATTTCTCAGTTGCTCCATGGATGCTGTAAACACAAACCCCAGCTTCCAGATTCTTTTTGTTATCATACAAGTCACTGCAGGAACAACTAAACCTGTTACAGGCTGGACCATCTGCATGGCATCCGGAGCAGAAGGTCAGGTTGGATGGGGCTCAGGGCAATCTGTTCTAGTGAGAGGTGTTCCTCCTTGTTGAGGGGGTTGGACTAGATGACCTTTGAAGAGTTCTTCCAGCCCAACGTGTTCAATGATTCTGTGCTATTTGTGGGTTGCTAGTTGTGTGAGAGTCAAACCAGCTTTGCCTTTAGAGTCCTCAAAGAGATTCTTTTAGCTGCGTTATCAGACCCCCACATATATTTGAGTTAAAAGACAGAGGTGATTTCAATGAGAGCATCACCCAATAGATGCAGATGTTCTGAGTGAACTGAGGGAGCAGAGACCCTGGTTCATGTTGCCCAAAGAGGTGAGAGAAACCCCATCCCTGGCACCAGGTCAGGTTGGACACTGGGGCTCTGAGCAGTCTGCTCTGGCTGAAGATGTCCCTGCTCACTGCAGGGGGGTTGTAAGTAGATGATCTTGAAATACAGCCCCCAACACAAACCACTTATGAATCTCCTCCATTCAGTTGCTGCTTTATAAAGGTGGCAAAAACAAGCTCAGCTAGAGCGATCACAAAAAATCTTGTCAGAAGGTGTGACTGGGAGGGGGAGCAAGACCACCAGACAAGGTAGTTTTGTTTGAACACTCACGAACAAACCTTGTTCATACAAAGGAAGCAGATGGCAGAAACTTCACAGCTCTGCTTTAATTAAGATATTTTTAAGCCGACTTCTTTCTTATTGAACTTGCTATCACATGCTGTTCTCTCTCCTGTTACATAGGTGAGGGTCCAGAATCCAGAACCATAGTCAGGAGCAGATGCCCATGTAGGAATGGGCTTTAGCAAGGGCTCGTCAGGCTATCGCATCCTCAGCTCCTGCACAAGGGCGAAGTTCAACCTGATAATGAAATCTGCATATTTTTCCTTTAGGATATTTATAACTACGTTATAAATGAGAACTCTGCTCTTGCTTTGCCTGTCAGATAGGTGGGAATATCTATTCTCAAAGCTCAAGTTTTTTAGGCTTGAGATTGATTTGTGTGTAGCTCTTAAATGACATTTGGTTTGAGTCTATTGTCAAAATCGTCTGCAATGGCAGCACCAGCTCTGTTTCTCCCCCTGTCCTAATGAGTTTGAGCATCACAAGCCTTTGAGGTATCAGCGAGGGCAGCACCATCTGTATTCTTTGCCGTACAAACTCTGTTCCTCAGGTTTAAGCAAGTGGACACCCTTCAGTGACAATATGTGTCATCTTAACCCCATGAAATTCAGCACATGATCAACAAAAATAACCCCCTTGTTGAAGACGGATCAAAGCCGCTGAAGGGTGAACAGTGCAATCGCAGCCTTCCAGCCTGTGATGTGTGAGCGCAGTGACAGATCTCCAACCCCCTGCTACTTCTTCTCTCTTTCATAGACCAACTTCAAAGAGTGGGGCAGTTTGATCCTTGACTTTAAACACACTTTAATAAGAAATCCTTTCCTTCGCTGCCTTCCCCACCACTGCACATCACGCATAAATCACTGAAAATTCGCAGCCCTTTCACTCACTCACTTTTCATTCACTTTTCTTATGTTAGGACCATTCTAATACAGACCAGCATCACAATGCCCCTGTTGTTTCACTTCTCCAAACGTCCTGTGCCTTCGCTGCCACATGGAAGCAACCAGAGGAAAAGGGAGGGGGAAGCAAACCTTATTTCAGTAACTAATTCACTTCCAGAAGAGTTGCCGTTCCTCCTCTCTTTAATGTCACTTTAATGTCACAGGGTGACGTGGTGCCAAGATGTATTTGCTTCACCCCCCTGACACATTACAGAAAATACTGACCTGACCTTTAAAAAGATTTATTAACATTTATAAATCGTATTTCACTGGGTTGTCTGGTTCCAGCTGGACAAGAGGAACTTGGCCTCTCTCACTGGGGTAACAGCACGTCACAAACACCTTCCTTTCCATCCCACACCACTGTCCTCCTCTCATCTACCTTGTCACATTGATTTTGTCTCTAGTTGCTGATCTTGGCAGATTAGCTTTAGTAAACTGGTGTTTACAGTAATTATCTGGTTTTGCAGCATCACCTAAGACACAGCAAAGGTAATCCCTCTGTTGCCTGTGCCGTCTGGTGTATTTTGGGAAGGAGGAGACATTTTCTTGATCAGTGTAATCACTGGGTTTTCCTGGAAGGGCCAGCTCCTGATTAATCTTGGAGGTCTCTTGTGGTTCTTAATGATTCTGTGATGGAGGTATGTGATGGGGCTTAGGATGGTCCTGCCCACCCGCAAGCGTAAGTCATTGCGTGAGTGTCCTGGCTTTACTTGGGGTCTAAGCTCAAGCCTTCTTTCCCAAGGGAAATACAGAGTCAGAACTGTCTCTGTACAGGTCTGGCTCAGAAGTGGAAAACTCTACATTTCTCTTCACCCCTTCTGATTTCAGTGAGGAATCATAGAATCATTTTATCCAGGGGGAAGAAGCTGACTCCACAAAACCCATCCAACAGATCACAAGACTGTAAATGTAGCGTCTGCAAGTACCAATGGAAGAATGTCTCCAGGCTCTCCTTTAGAACTGTTGCACCTCCATCTTCTGTGGCCTTCAGAAATGTGCTGTAGCACGGCTGTAGGATTGCTTCTCCAGTAATTCTTCCTGATAGTCATTCATAAACTGGCTTTCCATCTTGTGTTCGTCTGTTACGGGATTCTCTACAAGCATCACCATCCAGAAGTTTTCTTCAGGTTCATGGAAAAACTGCCTGGTCTTTGGAATGTGCAGGAGGTTTGGTTTGCAGGTTTCACTGCACTGGAGGACCCTGTGAATTGTACTAGAGCTTCGCATAGTCACACATTTCTAATGTTTTCATTCGTTTCTACTTCATTTCGGTAATTAAGGAGAGTCTTTTTCTTCCTCTCCCTCTCTGGGCCCCAGCGTGGGGTTGTAGATTCATAGATTCATAGAGTGGTTCAGGTGGGGAGATCATCTAGTTCCAACCCACTGCCATGAGCAGGGACACCCTCCTCTACACCAGCTTGCTCAGGGCCCCATCCTGTCTGGCCTGGAACACTTCCAGGGAGGGAGCATCCACAACCTTCCCTGGGCAACCTCTTCCAGTGTCTCAGCACCCTCAGCATGAAGAGCTTCCTTCTGACATCCAGTTTAAACCTCCCCTCTTCCAGCTTGAAATGAGGAAGCTGAGCAGGGTTGGGGTGAGCTGCTTGTCCTGTCCAGCCACTTCCCCTGCTGCCATCATGCCTAGTGCAAAGCGAGCGTGCCTGGCGCCGGCAGCCACCACACATCAGGGAGTGACCCGGGGTGACGAGGTTGCGAAATACTTCGAGGTGGAAATAGTTGCATCACTCACTGTCTTTATATTTTCACCTGATGCGTAGGTTTTTCTTAGCCCAGAAATCAAGCAGCCAGGCAGTCGTTGCTTAATCTGTGTCTTCTAATAACAACTGAAATGAATTTCTTGGAAATGACAGCAAAATAATTAGTAGAGGCCTCTTGGGCTGCCTGCGATAGACATGATCGGAGGGACCGGAGATATTAAAGCGTCGTCGTCCTGCTCCCCTCATGCGAGATGTCGTCATCAGTTCCCAGCACTCGCTGCTTTATTACGGCCGTATTCAAATGAGTGTTGTGCTCATCTTGACAGAGCAGCGATTAACAGCGAGTGCTTGGTCTAAGAAACGGCCCTGGGATGCGACCGCAACCCATTTCCGTGAATACATTTAACACTTTAATGCTGTTTATTTACTCCGCACTGTAAAATGTAGTAAGATAAATAGTAGGTCCCACAGGGGCATGGAGTAAGTTGGTGATCAGCATCTCAGCAGGCAAATGAACACAGGCTTGGGTGAGGAAATAATGA
The DNA here is from genome assembly GCA_013397515.1 of Upupa epops. NCBI lineage: Eukaryota > Metazoa > Chordata > Aves > Bucerotiformes > Upupidae > Upupa > Upupa epops. The sequence goes on from VZRI01003570.1 coordinate 221,048, forward strand.
TCAGAATTCACTGGGCTCCCTGAGCTGCCGTTTGTAGACCTGAATCTAATAAAGAAAGAATTACAACGCTTAACAACGTGCTTAGCGCTGGGATCTCGGTGTAATGAGATCTGGCAGGGAGGAAGGCACAGCCGTATCAGCTGCATCCCAAGCATCATGTCGGGGGTCTGGAGATGATCTGATGTCCCATCAGTGCATCAGATAGTGTTATCTACACTTCTGTCTTTATTGGCTAGCAAAATGCAGCCCAGGGCAAGCTTTCTGCTCTCTATCCAGAGCACTCTGATGAAGATGTTTGGATTGAACCTGTCAGAACATACTGGGATTTTCTCTCTGAGCATAGTGCATGATTCTGGCAGTGCGGAGTGGACATGAAGGTTGTAGAGCTGGTCAAGATTTAAATAGGAAGCAGCATAAGGCTGGCAAGTGATTTATTTGTGTATTATTCACTGGGTTGGATTCAACTCCACTCACAGAATTGTTGTAGTTGGAAGAGACTGCTACGATCATTGAGCCCAACTGTTAACCTAACACTGCGACTCAGTGATCTTGTTCTGGTATCAAAGCCCAGACTGCTGAGGCTCCAGGGGAAGTTGAGGCAAGACAGGAACCTGTCTTGGTTGATGAGGGCTGGGTTAGGGATAAGCTGAGCAAACCAGATGGACATGGGCCCTGATAGGATGGGATGCACCTGCGCGTGCTAAGAAAGACAGCGGAAGTCACTGCTAAGACACGTGCTGGAACAGAAGGACTCAGTCCATTAATACCTGCCTGCGAGACTG
>VZRI01003570.1:221992-280447 GCA_013397515.1 Upupa epops
CTCTAGGTCACGGAAGGAGGGCATGGCCACTTGGGGTGATTAGAAGGTTTTGGTGAGAGATTGTAGGGATGCCAAGGCCTCCTTGGAATTTAAACTTTGCAAGAGAGGTCAAGGGTAACAGCAAGAGCTTCTTTGAATACACTGCAGGTAAAACCCTAGAGGCAGTGTGGACCCCTGGTGAATGAGGTGGGTGCCCTGAAGACAGAGGATATGGAGAAAGCAGAGATATTGGACACCTTCTGGTTTTACCCTTATTTTTCAGCACAGATTTCTACTCACAGGGAAATACCAAAGAATTTTACACTCAATTTAGACTGTCTGTCCAGGAAGTCTTAAAAAAATACCTAGAGAAGACTGCAAGTAATATTTCTACCCCACAGTTCAGATACCTTTGCTGTAGGCAGCGATTCGTCGGGTAGAAAAGCAATAACAAACCCTCCGGAGACTCTCTCCCGATTTCTTGATCAAGCATTTGGAAAGTACAAACATGACTAACAGGATAAAATGGTGAAATGGTAACAGAGTGATCTGTGCTGTGTTTTTCACAGGCTTTTAAAGCTGTCAATAATTCAGCACGCCCCGTGTTTTAAAAATAAGATGTGCTTTTCTGCTGATTGCGGGTCTTGTAAATAAATTCCTGTTCCAGGTTAGGGAACAACTGCTTTGGTAGCATCTTTTTTCTTTCCTTTTGTTCCCCAAAATAATATTTTTCCTATTTTGGACTGTGGGGAAGGCAGGGAGACCCCCACCCCAGAGGGCTTCCCTACTCAGAGACCTGGGGCTATTAAGAGCTGTAAGAGCCCGTTTGAATTGAGAGTCCCCAGCCTGCCTTACTTGTTGGGACTGGAATGGACCCCACTGCATCCCCAGAGCCAGATGCGGTGGAGGGGTCTCCCCCGAATTTCAGGCAGTTGCAGACAAAAAGAAAGTCCTTTCTCAGCCTCCTTTCTTCCAAAATAACCAGCCCCTGTGCCCTCAGCCGCTCCTCACAAGGTTTGTCCTCCAGAGCCTTCCCCAATCTTGTTGCCTTTCTCTAGACCTGCTCCAGCCCCTCAGTGTCCTTCTTGTACTGAGGTGCCCAGAACTGACCCCAGTTGTCAGGGTGCTGCCTCACCCATACGCAGTACATGGGTCCTTCTGAGGTTGGCAGTGGAACTGATAAAATACTAAAAGTTGATGCTGTAGGACTGAGCCACCCTTGAGCATCCCGCGAGCATCCGGTGTGATCAGATCCCGCCTACGCCGTGGAAGTTGCAGCGTATCTGGGTAGTTTCCAGAGAAGGAGAAGCAATGAAGAACAGGGCACACTGACAGAATCTTCAGTTAGTTGAAGCGTTTCTATTTTCAGGTACCTGCATGCATTTCCTGCCAGCCGTCGGCTTTTTGTGGAGAGAATGGTTTCTTCTAATGACAACAAAAGCTTTTAGTAGAAAATTCATTCCAGGGAAAAAGCTGGACTGTTTCAAAGTTGTTGATTTAAGTCATCAACCCTAGGTGACTACCCAGGCCACGAGCACAGCAGTTACCCTGAGTGAGAAAGGGGCTGGATTTGACTCGGCCACTTGGAATGAGGTCCACACATTAAATAGGAATGGAATTTGCATGTCATTGATCCGGTTGGAATTCCCAGTTGTACTGGAGGATATGTGTCTTCCTTTCAGGTTTTTTTTCGTTCTAGTTGGATAAATCCTTTGCTGTGCGGGAGAATAAAGCTTCCCCTCTGCTTCGGCATGCAGGAGCTATTTCACATCAGCTATTCAGGCAGCGCATGAAAGGCTCCTTGCAGGAATAGCCTCAATTGGTTATTTTTAGGAGGGGGGAGGATGGCATCAGCAAAACCACTAGAGAGATCTCTGCTGCTGCTGCATCCACAGCCCTGAATAAAAGAAGCGAGTTGCTGCCTAATGAAAAGAGAAATTGCAAACCCCACACAAGCTGATTGCAGCGGCACGGATGCTTTTGCCAAGATTTGCACCTTCCTGGGCAAAATGTATTCGCTTTTTCCTCTGCGGAAAACCTCTGCCGCAAGAATTATTGGGAGCGGGACGAGGGGAAGCAACTGCTGGACTAAGTAAATTAGTCTGGGGACCCTGTGGGTTTCCCTTATGGCATATTGTGGATTCTGGATGTTTGGGGAGGTGCAGGAGGGAGCGAAGTCTAATTGCTCCATGGCGCGAGGCTGTTTTCTGTGTCTGCATCGGCTTCATTATCATTTATGGAATCACATAACTCTGCAGCCCTGTTGCCGTCATGGTAGGACAACGGGATGTGAAGAGCAGGAATGCAGTAAAGATGATTGAAAGGGTCATCAGGTGTTGGAACAGGCTGCTCAGTGCGGGAGTGGACCCACCATCCCTGGATGCGTTTACAGTTCCTGCAGATGCGGTGCTCAAGGACAGGGTTTAGCGATGGCCTTGGGACTGTTGATTAATGGTTAGACTTGATGATCTCTAGAGTGTTTTCCAGCCTAAGCAATTCTGTGATTCTATGAGCTCTGGGATCACCAGGATACCAAAAGCCTGGTCCAGGGTCTGTTGAAGGAAGTGCTCATCTTTCCAGCAAATTCACCTGTGGTTGAGGGTTCTTACGGGTTTTTTGCAGAAGGTTGCATGAAGAAGAAGAGGGTTATTCGCTGTCACAAGTGGGGTCATAGATCTGGAAACAAGAGCGGAAAATAGTAATGCTGGAAGTAGATTGGTGAGCGTGGGACACTGCCATCAGTGGTGTTTCTGGGTGCCTGAGAACTCCTCAGTGTGCAGAATCCTAGTTAGAAGATCATTTGTCATTGCAGGCAACAAAGCGGGTTCCTTGGCCTGAATCAATCCTGATTATATTTGTATTTTAGAATGTAAATGTGACTCTTTTGGGGCGATAAAGACTCTTTTTGTTGTCATCTTTATTTCAACTCATCGTTAGCTATTTCTGATAGTCTCCTAAAGTCCCTATCATTTCTGTTTCTCCTCTACCTCAACTAAACCAGAACTAATGAGGGGGCTTTATTCTGGCCATTTGCAGTCACACGTTAGGATCTGACTGGATGTTGGTATCACTCCAGGATTAGCTCTGCAGAGTAGGGACAAAGAGCGGCGAGAGCTCTGCTGCTCCCCCATCAGAAATCAATTTCATTTCCCAGCTTTTCCCCCTCAGATCCAGACAAGCTGGAAATACATCAAAGGTCAAAGATTGGTGTCAGAAAAAGGGGAAGTAATCTTGGCCTTTACATGATTTTCTGCTTTCAGCTGCTCCTGAAAGTTACTCTGTGTTCTCTTTAATACTGCTGTTCTTTAGTAGTGCTGGAGATGGGCTGTAGAAGTCCCAGAAATAAAATCACAAATCAAATGAAAACTTTCCTTTTAACAGCTTGGCTCAATTGCATTTTTTGGCCTCTCTTTTTGCCGAGAAAGATGCTGGAAAAATCTGACTGTGACCAGTGAACCAAGACCTAAAAACTAAGGCTTTTTTGTGCTTGCTCTCCAAAATCTTGTGTCTTTCCCTGGGCAACAGACATCTCGTTGTCTTGAAAACTTAGGGTTGTGTTGAGACAAATCTATCTGCAGATAGGATTGCAGACTACAGCTTGACTACTGGGTTCAGTGTTGGGCACCACAATACAAGAGGGATGTTGAGGGACTGGAGCAGGTCCAGAGAAGGGCAGCAAGGTTGAGGAAAGGTCTGGAGAACAGACCTTGTGAGGGGTGGCTGAGGGAGCTGGGGCTGGTTAGTGTGGAGAGAAGGAGGCTAAGGGGAGACCTTCTCACTGTCTATCTGAAAGGAGGTTGTAGAGAGGTGGGAGCAGGTCTCTTCTTACAAGAAAGAAGTGATAGGACAAGAGGAAATGGCCTGAAGTTGCACCAGGAGAAGTTGAGGTTGGCCCTGAGGAGAAACTTCTTCTGGAAAAGATTCCCTCAGGCCTGAGCAGAAGCTGCCTAGGCAGGGGGTTGAATTGCCATCCTTAGCCAGATTTCTAGTCATGGAGATCTGAAACTTAGGGACAGCGTTTAGCAGTGGCCTTGGACCACTTGAATTAATGGCAGGACCCCAGGATCTTGAAGTTCTTTTCTAGCTGAACAATTCTGTGATTCTATGATTCAACCTCAAGGAGAGTATGTGGGAATTTGACCTAAAGTCGTCCAAATCTGTAGTTTTCTATTCAATCTCGAGTGCTCCCCATGGAGTAAGGTTTTACACCCTTTGAAGAGATTCTTTGTGAGTAGTGTGGGCAGTAGAAGACATAATCCTTAAAACCTTACAGTGTTTGCTCTAACAGCTAATTTCCTGATCAGTGGGGCATCTGAGCATTTACATTTGTGCAGACAAATGACCAAGCTTATTGCCTTTTTACTGCAGATTGAAGGTTATGAGCTCTGTCCAGATGCGCCTTGTGGATGAGGAGGGGGGTAACCAGGGTATGGCAGGTGGGTTGACGTCCTCTTGGTACAAAGACATTTCTTCAGAGAATCAGAATCAGAGGACTGTTTACATTGGAAAAGACCTTTCCAGCGATCAAGGCCAGCTGTTTCCCCAGTACTGCCAGGTCCCAAGTAACTGATCACCCTCAGCAGCACATCTCCACAGCTCTTCAGCCCTTCTGACCATGGGGACTCCACCACTGCCCCGGTGAACCTGAGCCAAGCCTGAACAAACCTCTTTGGGGAAGAAATGGCTCAAGGGCAACCTCAACCTTCCCTGGCTCCTCTAATTATGCACATTTACACCAAATCACCATTACTGGGGCTCCTGGTGTCTTCATACATTAAACATTTTTATGCTCTTTGCTCCTGTGTTTAAAGTAGCAGTTGAATTGTTGCAGGGCTGAGGCGTTCTTGGTTAATATTGTTGTTTACAACATGCCATGGGACCTGAGAGTGCTTTCCAGCTTTGAAATCAATCTGTGAGTTCCCGCGTGCATCTTGCTTATACCTTCCCCCATGATGATTGATGTTAACTGAGTGAGCTGCCATCTCATGGAAAAATCATTGTGTGCTATTGATTTTTTATAACTTTATTTTCTGAAATATTTCACCTGGTTGGAGAAATTGTAATTTCAAAACCCATTTCGTTAGGCCTAATACGGAACTCTTCCCAAGAAGCTGCTGTACAGGGGAGCTCGATCAGATCTTTCAGTACTTATGTATAGGTGTAGCTGAGCCTTGAAGCCTTTCCTATCGCTAAATAAAAGCGGTGCTGAAGGATAAAGAAGGGGATGTCAACTACACGAAGACCCTCCTATGAAAAGTACCCTGGTATCAGCTTCCTCTTCCCTAATTTTGGCAGCTTAGCCCTTTGCAGACAGAATAACCAGCCACCTGAACGTGATCTGGCAGTGTGCATCCTGGGTTGGGTAAGACATCATGTCTCAAAGCAGAACTAGGGATCAGGCCTCCGTTCTCAGCGCTGGTGAGAAGGCACCTCAAATAGGTGTTGGAGTGAGGACAGAGAAGGGCAACAAAGCTGGTTATGGGATTGCAGAGCATGTCTTACGAGGAGAAACTGATGGAGTTGGGATTGTTTAGCCTGAAGAAGAGGAGGCTGAGAGGAGACCTTACTGCCTGTTCCAGCTCCCTGGAAGCAGGTTGTGGGAAGGCTGGTGTTAACCTCATCTCCCAAGTAACTGCTGACAGGCCCAGAAGAAATGGCCTCAAGTTGCTCCTGGAGAAGTTCAGATTGGAAATCAGTAAATATTTCCTTAGTGAAAGATTAGATAAACATTGAAACAGGCTTCCCAGGGAGGTGGTGGAGTCACTGTCCCTGGAGGTGCTGAGAAGGCGAGTGTATGTGGCGCTTGGGAGATGGTTCAGCGATCGTGGAGGTGCTGGGCTGAAGGTTGGACTCGATGATCTTAGAGGTCCTTTCCAACCTTAATGATTCTGTGATTCTCTGACCTAAGTGGTCATCAGGCTTCAGCTTGTGGCTGCTCAGGCATCATTTCTGAAATGGAGACTGTCTGCTGGGACCAAGTCTTGGAGGGTACTCAGGATTAGGAAGGGAGTGCAGCCCTGCTTTTCCAGTACTCTCAAGTCATAAGAGGGAGTCAAATTAAGGGATGCATCGTAAGCTTGGGTAAAACCACAGGTTCAAGCCCAGCTGGAAAAGAATTGCCTCTTTTATTTTTCCCACTGTTGTAATTGTTTTTACAGGTAGCAGTGTTGTTTTTGAACCTGGGTCATGCAGAGCTTTCATCTGTGACTTTCCATCCCTAGATGGGAACACTGTGACACACCAGAAACACAAGCTGAAACCTCTTTGATAGCACCACCCATGTGATGCGTAAGATCCCTTAGCTCTGGTAATTAACCCAGGGCCTGTTTCTTCCTAATTGAAAACGGAGTTTTGATGTCCAGAGTTGCCTTTGGCTACTGTTTGAATGAATTATGATTTCACTATTGCCTCCTATTTACTAACTCACAGTAGAACGAACTTGGAGTCAGATCCTCATTTAGTTAAAATAAATGGACTTCCGTGGTATTAAACAAATTTAAACCAGCAGACGATGTGGCCTGGGGGGGTATAAGAGTCTGTACGTTTTATCAGCTTCTGAGCTGCATTGTAATGAGGAAGAAATGTATAATGGGGTTGAATTCAAGAGAAGCTTTCCAAACACACAACAGTATGTGAGTAAGTTAGGAAGGAGGACCCAGGTAACTATAGACCGCTCAGCCTCATCTCCATCCCAGGGAAGGTGGTGGAACAACCTGTCCTGGATGCTGTCTCTAGGCACATCAGCGAAAAGAGGGTCATTGGGGACAGTCAGGATGGCCTCACCTAGGGGAAGTCATGCTTGGCCAACCGGATAGATCTTGCTAAATTTAGGGTTTTGAGAGCATCAAGGCTGTTCTGCCTGGAGAAGAGAAGGCTCTGGGGTGACCTCAGAGCAGCTTCCAGTTAAGGAAGGGGCTTCAGGAAGGCTGGAGAGAGACTTTTTCCGAGGGACTCTGGTGATAGGACAAGGGGGCTGGGTTCAAGCTCCAAGAGGGGAGGGTGCGATGAGATCTGAGGCCAGGATCCCCCCCTAGAGGGTGCTGAGGCCCTGGAACAGGTTGCCTAGGGAGGTTGTGGCTGATCCATCATCCCTAGAAGTGTTGAAGGTCAGGTTGTGTGGGGCTTTGGACAACCTGGTCTGTTGAGAGGTGTCCTTGCCCATGGCAGGGGGTTGGACTGCATGGATTTCAAGGTCCCTTCCATCCCAAACCATTCAGTGTCTCTGTGAATGCAGCTTTTTGATGCCAATTGAAAGCAGCTCTGCTCTTCATCTGTATGGGAACCAAACCTCTAAAAGTGTGTGCCTAATACTTTGAAAAGAAGACATTGCAGCTCAGGTCTTGCTGCTGAAAACAAGCCAGTCTGTGCTGTGGCTCTCTATTTCTGGGTTATTACTGAAACCCCGCTTGGCAGCAAAGCCAGAGAATCAAATCTCGTTTGGTTTATCGCTTTCTTTCACTCTGCTTAAAAACATAAGTTGGTTGCAGGGTATCATTTCTTTCGCCACAATTACAAATGTTTGGGGATGGGAGGAACCAGGTGAAAAACCATTTCCACTCTATTTAGTCTTTCGTGGCTTGGGATTCAATCTGCGAATCAACCCATCTCGGACGATAGCGGTATCTTCAGGCAACTGTGTGATTTAATAATGGCCCTCAACAAAGTAGATTTATCTCGGGGCTGGGCCGTGGTTAACCTTCGAGAGGTTCTGCGGAGAAATCAGGACGTGTTTATCCGTCTGCCTCCTTCCTTTCACGTTTCAGCATTGGTGGCCTTAAGAACAGCTTGGAGATTTCATGAGAGAGAGAGAGGGTTTGAAAAGGGATGGGAGAAAGGGTGGGCAACAGGAAAACAATCTCCCTGTGTATTTTACTGCATGTCCCAGCAGATTAATGATTGCAGTTTACATTAGTAGTGACAGTATGGAGATGATTACCCCTCCCTGGAGCCCGGCAGGGATGGAAATGATGCTCCATTATGTTACTCATTATTATTCTCGGTGCTAAGTGGCGCAGTGACTGTGAAGTCAAAGGGCAGAGCTAGCAGTGATTTTAAGCTAATAAAGATGTCCGAAGCAGGAGATGGGATTATTAAAACAAAAGCTTTGTTCCAAGGTGGCTGAAAGTAGCTTTTAATATTGGACTAAGCTGAAGAATGTGTGTTGGCCGTTTAGGTTTGGTGGAAAATTCTTCCCTTCCCTTTCCCTTTAGAATTGTAGAATCACAGAATGTTACAGGTTGGAAAGGACCTCTAAAGATCATCTAATCCAGCCCCCCTGTCAAAGCCACATCAGGCCACATCACAACACGTCTAGACAGGTTTTGAAAGACATCAAAGAAAGAGATGCTACAGCCTCTTTGGGCAGCCTGTTCCAGTGCTCCATCACCCTCACAGTGAAGTTTCTCCTCATGTTCTGTATCCCTGTTATTCCTTGTCCTGTTGCTGGGCACCACTGAAAAGAGACTGGCCCCTTCCTCTTGACACCCACCTCTCCAATATTTATAGATGTTAATAAGATCCCTCTCAGCCTTCTCTTCTCCAGTCTAAACAGCCCCAGTTCTCTCAGTCTTTCTTCCCAGGGGAGATGTTCAAGTCCCTTAATCATTAAGACTCTCTGTTGGATTCTTTCCAAACTGTAGTTGTGTTAAAATCCTAGAATGGTTTAAGTTGGAAAAGACCTGTAAGGTCATCAAGTCCAACCATTAACCCACCTCTACCCAGCCCACTGCTAAACCCTGTCCTTAAGCATCACATTGTGTCGAAGGGCATTTTCCTTTCCGATTGAGATTTCTAGTCTGGTTCTCACCCCTTCATTTAATATAAAGTTGTGGAGAAAGGACCAGCTTGAGGGTGAGCTTCTTTATGAAAACTCAGTAAAGTAGAATCAGAACTCCGGGGTGGAAGGGACCTCTCTAAAGCCAGAAACAGATCTTCTGGTGCTGCTTACTCCGGGGCCACATTGAACTTGTCTTTAGAAATGTAAAAATTAAATCCTCTTGGCTCTAATTAAATAGGGACCAAAATTCTGATGCAACCAGGGCTCCAGAATCTCAGCTTGAGATGGTAAACTGTTATATTTGTGATTTACGCTTACACTTAGCTTGTCTGTGGAAAGAGAGTGAGAGGGAGTTGCTCTTAATGACACGTTTGCCACGGTGTTCCAGTTAATTTATGAACTGACTTCAAATGTAATGTATTTATCCCCATTCCGTAAAACATTCCTCTACTCTTCATGTGAAGGTGTCATTGAGCTCTCTTGTCCCTCTGAACTGATTCTGTACTGCCAAGTCAGCGAATAGTCACTCAGCAGCAATGTCTCCGAGCAAAGGAACTCTTATTCTCCACAAAAGCTGGTGACTGAGCTGGTTCCCTTACTGTAAAGGCATTGCCTGGGTTCTTTAAATCCTCTGTGAAGCCAGAACTGGGTGAGATTAGCAGATCACAGAATCCCTTTGTTTGGAAGAGACCTTTCAGATGATCAAGTCCAACCTTCAGCTGAGCACTGCCAGGTTACTCCTAACCCTTTACATTACATGTTGATAATAGCAAGGGGACCACTAACCCACCTCTCTGTGAGCTGTGCTAACAGTAATTACTGCCTTAAGTTCCTTCTGTTTGTTCATTTGCACTGTAAATTAAGAAGTGAAGATTTGAGGCTCCCCTAACATGTATCTTGATGAGGTTTGCAAATAGAGAAGAGTCTTTGAAGAGTCATTTAGAGCAATTATTTCAAGGCAGTTCTTTGCTGATGAAGACAAAACAGGCTATTAAAGATAAGAAAGATAAGACCAGTGCAGCAGTTATTTTCCTAATGCATTTCACGTGATTGCTTTTAGTGTAGAATCACAAACATTCCCGCTTCCTTGTAGCTGGCTTCGTGCATTAGCAGCAATTCCAAATCACTGCACCCGTTACTTCGCTCCCCAGAAACTGGGATACGGTATCAGTTTATATTTAGCTCAGTCCTGCTGACTGCAGTGGGCTGACTTGGGATCTTCATTGTAAGGTTTCTGCATGTGTTTTTATTCTTAGAAGTGTAGCTCTCTGCCTTTTTAAGGGAACTGCCTTTCCACAAAGTGAACACAGCGTATGGCTGCCGCCGCTGCTGTGTGGGAAAGGCGGCTGCCGCGGGACATACAGATCCTTCTGCTGCCCTTGGATCTCAGGCTGGTATCTCACTGCAGGCAGATTGGACTAGGAGAGATGTTGAAGCATGGCTGTGGCTCAGAACAGAGATTTGGAAGCTGCTCCTTGCACCAGCTGATGAGTGGAGCCTTCATGGGAGTTGTAGTCTGAATTTGGTGAGTCTTGGCCTGAGGGATTGGGGATTTACTCTGGCAACTGTGGCATGCCTTCCCCTTGGTGAAGCCATGCTGGCTGTCCCTAATGTCCTTGATGTGCCTAGAGACAGCTGTCTCAGCTTTTTATCACTTGTTCTATTTATTATTACTGCATCTCCAAGCTGGTTGAGCTGACCTTGCAGTTTTCCCATGGTTTAGCAAGTACTGTTAATTTGTCAGACATGGGATCTCCTCCAGCTTTCCCCACAAACGCTCTTCCCAGCTCCATACTCTTGGTAACTCGAGCCGTCCTGGTGTCTTTCCCAGCGGGAAGCTGTGACATAGACTTCTCTTCCACCATAGCTCAGCTGTGCGGTGAGAACGCGATGGCAGCCACTGCAGCAAACCAGCAGAGACTCCCCGCTCTTTCAGGGTCTCCTGCTTCTGGGGCTTGTCAGCTTTAAGGTTAGCTCACCACTGTGGCATCTCCAGGCGTGCTACAGTCGGTGTAACTGCTCTGCCTGACGCAGGCTGGCGTCAACTTCAGTGGTTTCTCTCTGCACCCACATTTTGTCATGCAGGTGGGGCAGGGCTTGGAGCCACTCACTGGCACGGCAAGGAGCTGATTGTTCTGGCAGTGGATAGAGGGTAAGACGAGTTGCCACCATGCCCTGGCCCCCATCCACTGTGCCTGGCTCTGGATAGGCAGTGGGATCCTTGTGGCATCCTAGCCCCGGCAAGTGGGGCTGGCTGGGGCCACCCCCAGCTGGGGCTGCCCTGCAGGGCTCCAGGAGAGGGAAAGGGCGAGAAGAGAGGGCCACCCCCAAGCAGCATCTTTTATTGGGGTGCAGGGTNCCAGGCGTGCAACAGTCGATGTAACTGCTCTGCTTGACGCAGGCTGGCGTCAACTTCAGTGGTTTCTCTCTGCACCCACATTTTGTCATGCAGGTGGGGCAGGGCTTGGAGCCACTCACTGGCACGGCAAGGAGCTGATTGTTCTGGCAGTGGATAGAGGGTAAGACGAGTTGCCACCATGCCCTGGCCCCCATCCACTGTGCCTGGCTCTGGATAGGCAGTGGGATCCTTGTGGCATCCTAGCCCCGGCAAGTGGGGCTGGCTGGGGCCACCCCCAGCTGGGGCTGCCCTGCAGGGCTCCAGGAGAGGGAAAGGGCGAGAAGAGAGGGCCACCCCCAAGCAGCATCTTTTATTGGGGTGCAGGGTAACTGGGAATGCCCCTGCACCCCCTCCTCCAAACTCTCTGGAAACCCCATTCTGAGCTGCCTCAGTGGCTCCTGCCCAGAGCGTTGTCCTTTGTCCACTCCAATGGCCCATTTAGCTCTTCATGGCCCCAGCACCTCTGAGTGGCAGAGAAGGCAGCTGAGATGGGGCATTTCTCTCTGTGTCTTTCTCTCTCCCTCACAGTCTAACCCAAAACATTAATTGTTTTGGAAATAAAAGGGGATGAAGGGCAATACTAAAATCTGGATTCTTAACCTAGAACCCCCTGCAACTCTCAGGAGAGTTTTGGAACCCTTAGTTGTTTTTTATGTTTCACCCCGTTAGCACTAAATTAGTCGGTTAATCTTCTTTCGGGCCTGATCAGTGCAATCAAGGGGTGACAAGAGGAGTGCTGTAACCTCACGGTTTTCTTCAGAAAACCACACTGCGTTGTGTTACAGGATGTTATTGGCAACTTAGGAAGACATACGGACAGGGAGAAGTCATGACTCTTGCCACTTGATAGCAGAGAAGGGGATNCCTCTGAGTGGCAGAGAAGGCAGCTGAGATGGGGCATTTCTCTCTGTGTCTTTCTCTCTCCCTCACAGTCTAACCCAAAACATTAATTGTTTTGGAAATAAAAGGGGATGAAGGGCAATACTAAAATCTGGATTCTTAACCTAGAACCCCCTGCAACTCTCAGGAGAGTTTTGGAACCCTTAGTTGTTTTTTATGTTTCACCCCGTTAGCACTAAATTAGTCGGTTAATCTTCTTTCGGGCCTGATCAGTGCAATCAAGGGGTGACAAGAGGAGTGCTGTAACCTCACGGTTTTCTTCAGAAAACCACACTGCGTTGTGTTACAGGATGTTATTGGCAACTTAGGAAGACATACGGACAGGGAGAAGTCATGACTCTTGCCACTTGATAGCAGAGAAGGGGATGGAAGAAAAATATTAGCCATGATGTTGATGAAACCGTGTAAGATCTGGGATCCGGCCACGCAGCGGCTGAACAAAAGCAGTGGAAAATGAACTGTATTATTTCTCGCTCACTCAGTCTGTCAACGACTGAGGCATTCCAGAGCACAACCAGGAAAATAATAGGTTACTCTCACAATGGTGGAAGTTCTAACAAATGCACAATCATTCATCCAGCATCATTGCCGTTGTAGGTGAGAGCTTTACCTGGTGCTATTGATGCTTTGCTTCATTCTTATTGCCGCTCGCGTTTCGCATTCAATCTCCCCGCCATGGAGGACTGAACGTTTCAATTTGCGACCTGTAGAGCTCTATTGAAATGCTCGGGCGAGAACGAGCCGGATGATATTGGGTGAGGCGGAAAGCAGAGGCTTTGTGCAAGGCTTTGCCACACGCACAGACCCTCTGACAAGCCCAGGGGTTGCTAGCAAATGTCTCCTGACAGAGCACGGCACAAAGCGAGCGGCTGGGGTTTGCGAGCGGGATGCTCTCGGGGGGTGTTGATAAGCGGTTTGCCATTGTGTGCATGTCTAAATCCACGTTAACCCGCCATTCCCTTTCAATTGCAAAGTTGGATTTGCGGCCTCTCTGCTTGGTACAACTTTATTTCTGGTTCTGGTGTTCTTGAAAGACCTTGGTGGATGCAGTTTGCTCCGTGCCTGTTACTCACGTTCCCTTGGTTCACCCTAAAGGTGGAAACGCAGCAGATAGCCTCTTGATCACTTGCTAATAATTTGAAGCATCTCAGCTAGTTCCTCTGCTGGCATATGAAAGGGGACAGTGACAGAGGAGAGAACTTGATGGGGGTACAGACGGGAGAAAGGGAGGCTCAGGGGAGACCTCACTCTCTGCAACTCCCTGAAATCTGGGAAGTTGGGGTGAGGTGAAGGAAGGTCTTTTCTCCCAAGGAGCAAATGAGTGGAAACAGCCTCACTTCACTCCAGGGGAGGTTTAGGTTGTCCCTGAGGAGTAATTTCTGCCCCATAGGGGTTGTTCAGAGCTGGCCTAGGTTACCCAGGACATTGGGGGAGTCCCCATCCCTGGAGAGGTTGAAAAGCCATGAAGATGTGGGGTGAGGGACAGGGGTTAGTGGGGACCTCGCAGTGCTGGGGAGTGGTTGGACTTGATGACCTTAAATGTCATTTCCAACCTACATGGCGTGGTGACTCTGTTTCCAAGCCGGCTTCCATCTGAAGTTGTGAAACACATGGAAAGTTGTGTTTGGATTCGTTGTTCATGGGTTTTTTTGTAGTTGTAAAAGCAGAGGTTTAGGAGAAGTGATGAATAGCCTGGAACAGCAAGAAACAAACTCTCATCTCTTGGTACCCACTTCCTCTGTCTGGACTTTGTAGGCCTGCTCCAGGGCTGTGTATCAGAAGGCTTCTCAAGCCTTTGAAAACAATCACAGCAATCGGAAAAAGAATTTAACTGTTTACAGAAAACAAGTTGTTAGTGTACTGAAATGCATTTCTTTGCTTGCTTCTGCCTTGATCATCCTGCAGAAGCACTGGCAGTCTTCAGGAGAAACTTCTTTAAAGCAAAAGCCTTGTCAGTAGAGCAAAAGCAGCGGTAATGCAACACTTCCAGGTATTTCAGAGGTGTGTGGCCAAGATTTTAGCTCAGTTCAGCCTAAAATGGGCTGAAAAGAACTGTAGGTGATCAGCTAGCCCTGGCTCCATTAAAGCCCCATTAGCTGCCTCCTTTTACTTCAATTTGGATCTGGTTCAGTGTCCCAGAGAGTAAAGGCTGTGTGTGTTATAAGCTCATTCATTATCAAGTTGAGTCACAACTCATCTTGAGTCTCAGTCACCAGCAATGCAGTTTGGCCCATTAGGAGCTGCAAATACCTGAGCTGAAGTGTGGGGTTCTCCTCGCGGTTCACTTCTCCAATGTTTTAAAAAGTTAGTCTTTCTTGTATTTGTCCAGAGCATAACAGTCCCTCTTTGAACCAAATCTGCTTCTACCTTGATCAGCGCAGACCCTCAGAGGAATATATGAAATTGCTACAAACATTTGCTTCCTTTCTTCTTTTCCCCCCTGTTTTTTCCTCATTTATTTTGTGTTCCCATGGCTCTCTGTGTGCAAATTAATACAACAGCCCTTTGGTTCCAGTTGAGAACTTGGAGCTTTGAATGGAGGCATTAAATTATCTCAAAGAACCCTCTCAGTCTCAGCAATGTGGAGGTCTGTTGCTAATGTTTAGAGGATGCTGTACTCTAATAACACTTTGCACTGATTGCTTTATCCTCTCACTTCCATCTCAGTGTCTCTCTCTCTGTGTCTGTGCACATCGATAACACGATGCAGAGGCTTTCCCCCACAGTTTTAATTCATCCAGTAGCCTCTAAGCATTTGGCTTCTTCTAGATGAGGCCATCAGGTTCTGTGGTTTTCTCTTCCCAGGAGTCATTTGCAGCAGAGACTTTGTGGGAAGACACCTGGGTGATGGCTCAGATTCTGTGTGAATCAGTGGGTGTGAACAGAATCCCTCTACCCCCGTCTTGGAGGAATAACCCTCACAGCCATCAACACTAGGGTCCAAGTTGGCCAATCTGAGCAAAGGTTCTTCCATCCACAGCCAGCTTAACTGTTTTGGGGAAGCAGAGACCCAACAGTGACGTGGAAAGACACTGGGCCTGGAGAAAGTTGGCATCGGAAGTTCCGAAGCCTTGGAACAGGCTGCTCAGGGAGGGGTTGGAGGCACTGTCCCTGGAGGGGTGAAAGAAATGGGCAGACGTGCTGTTTCAGGAGGTGGGTTAGTAGTTGGGGGTTGTAGGGTGGATGGCTGCACTGGATGATCTTGAAGGTCTTTTCCAGCCTTGATGATTCTATGATTCTAAGTCGATGTCTGAACAAGAGCAACAAAACCTGTGCTAACCTTTATTTCCTACCAATCAAATCCCATGCCGTAGAATAATCAGTTGAAGAAGGAAAATTCTGGCCTTTCCTCTTATCTATGATTTGTGGGCTGTTTGCCTCATTTGTTCCCAGTCAATATTTTACCCACCGTCACCGGAAGCCTTGGCAGGACACGGTCACTCAATCCCGCAGCTGTTTCCATCGGCATCTCTTTAATAAACTCTCTCAATTTAATAGGCTGTGTTTTACATCTCCTCCCCATGCCCCCAGAGTTTATTGTAGCCGGCTATGAAGAAATGAGATATTGAGTTGTTACTTCTCCTGATGAAGTCAATAAAACCCATTTGTCTCCTTGAGCGAGTAGCTCCGTTTGGCAAGTTGAACAATCCTGGGTTCTACTTTTTGAGGTGAAAAACAATCTCCTAGACGGTGATTAATGACCCAAAAATCAGAACTGGCCAGTCAGTCCCTGGAACCAGCCCTGCTGGCCCACAGTTGAGCTCTAGCAAGGAGGCTGGACTACTAGATGGTCTCCAGAGGTGCCTTCCAACCTCCTGTGATTCTGTCCCATATTGCCAAGGCAGCAGAGCGTAGTCGATGAAGCAGCTTCAGCTCTGATTCCTGGGTGGTGGTCTGTAATTACTAGATAATGATTGCTCTGGAGAGGATGCTGTTATTTTTAGATGACAGAACTTAAATATTTTTTAAAAACCCCCACGCAGCATCACTCTGGGAGAGATGGGATGGAAGAAGAAAGCACCTAAATGGCGTGGCTGCATTTGGTTCATCCTGGGCCTTGTCTTGCAAGTGGTTCTAAACAAGGGAAAGCAGAGGACGGCAGGGAATGCATTGAGAAAAACCCATTCATCCTGGCACAGAATAAATGTTGTCATCCTACGATGGGGCATGGGCAGGTCGCACGCAGCCTTCCCGCATCCTGATTAAGATAGACATCCTCATTCTGCACCTTCAGTGTGTGCCCTATCGCTTTGCAATTTGCTGCTTCCCTCAGCTCCCGGGAGATTATAATAACCCACCTCTACAACATAACCTAGGCCAGGCTTTTGTTTTTATTTTCACCTGCTGTGAGTCTCAAATTGCACCTTAAAGGGCTACTCGTCAAGGATGCTGGTTCCAAATGTGGTCTGGTTTAATAATAACAACAGTGGTTGCCTATTAACTTCCCTCATGATCATGCAAAGCTATTAGACTCCCCCAGGAAAGGAATGGTATTAAAATCCAGCCTCTCTTAAGATCACTGGCACTGCCAGTTGCTACTTCAGGTCAGTGTGGTGAACTTGTTTGAAATCAGTATCTCTCAGATTCACTCGGTTGTCTGCATTTTGGGGTCATCATCAACAGCCAACTTGAGCAGAAACAGGAACCTCCAAATTCTAATGTCAAGAGAAGGGAATAACCTCATCTTGGTTACACATTCTCAATGCAGTTTGGTAAATACACTCTTCATTAGCTCGTCTTCTCAGGACAGCAAAGAGGAGCTCTGCTATATCCATCAGGATCCGCAGGGTCTAGTTGAAGATGGCCCTGCAGTTCACTGCAGGCAGCTGGATCGGATGGGCTTTAAAGGTCCTTCCCAAGCATTCTGTGATGATCTTAAAGGTCTTTTCCAACCTAAACAACTCTTTGAGTCTGTGATTTTCAGATGTGATGTCCTGTATAAACCTCAAATGAATTTTAGATTAATTGCCGCTTTTGGCCTTGTTTCTCAGTCTCTGTTCCTGTCTGCAGCCAAGCTTTGACGCAGGGGTATTATTGCATTTCTCCTGGCTTGTATAGCTGAAGGTTATCTGCTCATCTAGCCCATGTGAGAACCCTCCTGCCACAGCTTTGAGGTTTTAATAGCTTTGAAATATTTCCTAACTGAGCTGCTGAGCCCAAGGCTCAGTCTGATGAAGGTTGCATGGTAGTGGTGCAAGAACAGCGATCAGGTAGAGCCGTGGGATGCAGGGTGTGGAAAGACTGGAGCAATAGATTCCTCTGAGTCTTGGAAAGGTACCAGGCAGTCTGCTAAGAGAACAGTGCACCAACATCATGGAAGAGAATCACAGAATGTGTTGGGTTGAAAAGAATCACCCCCCTACAACAAGCAAGGCCATCTCTAGCTAGAACAGCCTGCCCAGACCCCCATCCAGCCTGACTTTGAATGGCTCCAGGGATGAGGCCCCCAACCCCTCTCTGGGCAGCCTGGGCCAGGGATCCCCCACCCTCAGATTCAACAACTTTCTCCTCCTGTCCGGCCTCAGTCTGCCCTTTTCCAGCTTCAAACCAGGACCCCTTATCCTGTTGTTTCCTGCCCTTGTGAACATTCTTAGCCTTCTGACAGCCCCTTTCAGGGATCCAATGGTTCTGAGCACCAGCAAGACCATCACGGAGGCTTGCCAGGAGCAGCAAGGGTCTACCTCCTGCTGAAACACTGCTTGCTCTGTTCAGGGCTCCACACGGTGCTATAAAACAGCCTGGGGTCACCTGCTTGTGGTTGCACCACCACAGTAGAAAGCAGAGTTTGGCTGTCTCTCGTGATTATTTGACTCGAGCCAGCAGTGCTGCTTCAAAACAGGAAGAGTTTTTATAGGCAAAACTCCTCAAAAAACTTGTGTTCACTTTGCAGCGCGTCTGTCGGTGCTTTACAAGGTAAACTCCCAAATCCCTTTTAGATTATAGCTGCTCAGATCTGTCATCTTGCGGGTTGGCATTGTTTTGCAGAGCATCTGCAGTGAGCTGATTCACAAAGCAATAAACCCCCAGGACTTTGATTTTAATCTCCAGAAACAAAGTACCATATGAGAAATGGGTTTCACCTTGCCATGATGAGCTCTTAGCAAGCACGGATTGTTTTCCCAGAGACGTTTTGAGTCAAACTGCACCCGTAGAGGCAATTTATCTTTCTTTGAAATTCCATTATAAATCAATAAAGACGTTAGTTTCTTAGCTTTAGTGGGAGATGTTACATCAGATGAGGCTTTTAGAGCTCTACTGGCACAGTCTCTGGTCCTCGCTACTCATTGCACAGTCATGGTAGCGTTTAGCCAGTTTATCTGGCGGTGGGTGGCACAGAGGCATCTGGCCAACAGAGATAATTCAGAGCTTCTCCTGATAAGGGAAACAAGAGAAGCCAGAAGGGAATAAAACTTAGCAGACTACTTAACCGATGCCCTAGCACTGTTGCTGCTAATGAATTGGTCCTTTGTCATCAGCCAGGGACCCAGCAGCGCACAGCTGGATGAAAAGAGGCTGTAATGGGGCTAAACAGGGCAAACATGGGATGAGAGGAGAGGAGAGGAGAATTACTCCCATTTTACAGATGAGGAATGAAGACCCACGAAGATTAAGGGCTTGCTCATGTAGAGCTCTGCACTCTATCCTTCATCTACCAGAGAACTTGAGCATCTGCTGATCTTTAATTACTGCTCTCGCCCTGGTGCTTTATGGATGGAGGCAGGAGCTGAACCAACCTTTCCCAGCTCCCTGGTTTGTGCTCTAAGCACAGTCCCACCTGCCAACTCAAAACTCTAATCGCTTTTCTCCCGTGTTCTCTGCTGCTCTGTTTGTAATGTTTTTGGAGGCAGCAATCAAAGATATTTTGGGGAAGAAAAAAACAGCCCCAGAAAGCTTCTTTAAGAAGGAAGAGAAAACTGTTGTTAAAGCTGTTATTGTTAAAGTTTCGTATACTTAATGCTAGTCTGCCTTTTAGAAAAGGCTTTTATTGATAATAAACCCGGTGCAGTGAGCAGAGATGAGAGCTGCTGGACTGTTTAACACACTTGGAGATTCGGGAGTCAAAGAGAAAGGGAGAAATCTGTGCACTATCAGAATGTTGCTGGCTGTTTATTTCCAGATCCCTGGGGGCTCTCAGCGTATCACAATGCAAACTGGCCCATAATCCCATAACCCCAGTTCCGAATTGTCCCGAATCATTACCTGTTGAAGCCAAGGTAGCACTGCTTTGCTGCTGAGGCTGTCTCATTGATTGGATTATCCTGGGGTGTCATCGTGGGAAAGGAATTTGTGTCAGTCTGGATGACAGGTTTCCATAGATTATTTAAGCCTCACTCTCTCCCTCTGTCAGTCATCATCTCCTGGCCCATCGCTCTAGTTTTAATATTCCTCAGAGCCAAAGGTTATGTTCCTCTGGAGCAGCACTTTGAAACCAAGGATTCTTTTAGCAGTGATATTGTTAGTAATTAATGATTAAGCTTTTGTGGATGTACATGTTGCCATCCTCACCCTCTGCTCTCTCCTGAGACCCCCCCGCAGGGCTGGGCTCCTCAACCCAGCAGAGACTTGGAGCTGGTGGAGCAGGGCCAGTGGAGGCCCCAGAACTGCTGCTCTGAGGAGGGAAACCTTGTAGTGTGGGGCAGGCTGGGAGAGTTGGGGTGGGGGGTTCAGCTGGAGAAGAGTGTGTAGTCCCTGTCCCTGGGAGGGTTGCAAAGGCTGCCAAGGGCAGTGGGGAGTCCCCATGTCTGGAGATGTGGGGTGAGGGACAGGGGTTAGTTGGGACCTTTCAGTGTTGGTTTGTTGCTGGACTTGATGATCCTAAAGGTCTTCATCTCACCTCACCTCATCCCATCCTACCTCATCCTGTCCCCTGCATTTAAAATCTCTGAGTTATCCTGAGGAGACTGTTGCATTTATGAATTACCCCTATAGATAGTATTTCAGTGTGACTACACCTGCTGATTCCTCTCCCCCAAAAACCAGGAATAAGGCATTAAAAACACCTTAATATTATAGTATTTGTTGTCATTGTATCTTTAAAATGAATTCATCTGGAAAAGCAGAGTAGTTGACCTGTACCATCCCTGCCACAGCTTTGCCCTCCTGTAGTCACTGTAGTGGGTGAAAATGCTGACCTATTCTGCAACACAAAACACAGTGTTCTCTTAACTGTGTAGAGAAGATGTTGGAGGCTTTGAATGAGATGACAGTGATGATGATGTGATGATTAATGAAGAACTTTGCCTCGTTAATAGACACTCAGAGTCTTCAACAATACATGGTGGTGATTGGGATCTAGGAGACCTAAGTGGTTGGACCGGTTGTGACCTGGTTTGGCAGTCCAGCTATGCCCGTAGAGCTGTTTGGGCAAGGAGAGTGTTTCTCATGATTCTGTGTTTGTATAAAAAAAGGAAGAATAAGCTTGGGAAGTAGGCATTCTGTGTGGCGATGTGACTGCTAGCCACAGCGGGAGTTTTTCACTGCGGTTTGCATATCCAGATCACTCTCTGTCATTACTGGTCTGTTTGACTAGGCTCGTTGCTTCAAGTGAGTAGACTCAGTTACAAGCAACCCTTGACTACTGCAAACTGTGTGGGGTGTTGGTCCTGCAGTGAGGTAACGGCGTTGTGGAGTGCTTTCTGCCCACAGCACAAAGAAGAGAGGGCCATTAGTTGAAAACATTAAACTACTGTGGAAGTGGAGTGAATTTTCAAGAGTGGCTGCAGCGCAGACGTGTGTGTGTAATGGAGGAGCAGTTATGCCAGTTCAGAATCATTACCTGAAAACAAAGGCAGTCAGACCCCGCGGTGGCTCCCCCTCCTGCTGTATTTTGTCCCCTTCCACCAAGCTGCTGCTGCATCCATTGGCAAGGTACAGCCCTGCGAGGCTGGAGCGAGATACTGAAACATCGTTCCCTCTGAACTTGGAAATGGCCAAAGTCAACAGTTTGCCAAACCTAAAAACTAAGAGAGGGCTGTTTTGCAAACCCCGTAATCGATGCCCTGTCAGGGCTTGCGTTTTATTTTATTTCTCAGCAGCACTCAATATATGGATTTTTATCCAAAGCGTTTACCGAGCACTGGTGGCTCTTTATCTTTGGCCGATCGAAGATGAGCGTTGTGGGGAGGGAGGAGAAGAAGGATGATGCTACTTTTACCTTTATTTATTCACTTCTGTATAAGCTGAACTGAACTGGGGCTCTGTGATGAGCCCCATCAGTTGTTCAGACAGTCCTTGAAACCTTTTCTCAGTGCTCCATCCATCCTTACAGGTCACTAACAGGTTTCCGAAGAAAGAAGGGAATGAAACAACTTTCATCTATTGTGGTCATTACCGTGTTAGGCAAGAGAGGGGCATTTTATAGATTGAATCTTTCAGTAGGATTAAACAAGAACCGACACCTTCTAAATGAGGTCTTTGGATGGAATTTACAGCATCTGTGTGAGCGCTTGCACACTTCTGGCTTTAACTTGTGCTTTTATCCAAGGGCACAGGTATCTTAAGTTCATGCTGCCTGCAGGGGGTAGAAAGATGAGACGTTGAGTTAATGAAGGGAGATTTTTTTCCTCCTCTCTTTCACTGGTTGTACACCACAACTGATTAGCAGAATCCTGACCCACAACAAGAACATGAAAGTCTTGCTTGAAGCGTGCTGGGGACTCTAATTGGTTTGAAATCATTCGTGAATGGTAGAAACCTTATCTATATCTCATTTACTTAAATTGAGGAACTTCCTTGGCCTGCATTGGTCTTGGGGATCTGCTAAGCACCTGGCTGGATCCATCCTCCAGCTCTCTGCTTAGTGGCAGCGTGCAGGTGCTGCCCCGTGAAACTGAAATTCTTGAATCTCTGTTCGTGTTCATCATTCTGTGGCCAGAGTCACACCAAAACCTGTTTGTGTTCCTCTGGTTCCTGATGTCACGCTGTCCGTAGACCGATGGAAGAGGACAGAGCTATAAAAGAACCTGCCAGCACAAACCTGGTCTCTTCAAGGCTGTCAATAAGTTGTTCTCAGGAGCGTTGTACACGGCTGCCTTCCAAATTAATCGCAGGGAACCACCCTTTTGCTTGTAACAGCATTTTATAACTTAATAGAATTCACATTATCTGCAGGGCTCAGAGAAGAGAGAAATAGCCTATTTTTCTCTGACCTGCTGTCAAGATCCTTTTTGAATAATGAGATGTCAAGGAGCCCTGTGGTTCAGGAGGCAGAGTAGCTCTGATGGTGGTCTGAGTTTGAAACGTGACATTAGATTTAAATGCTAAGAATTCATGTATTGGTTTGTTTTCCTTTTTTAAAAAGTCATTATTAGCTGGAGTGGAACAGGGATGAACAGAGCGGTATCTGCTAACTCAGTAGTTCTTCTCCACCGCTCACGTTTATCATATCTGAAAAACAACCCCAGAAATCAATTCCTGCAATCCCTGGCAACATCAAAACAGCCCTTATCAGTGTTAGCCTAATGGAAGTTGTCTGGTGTCTCTGAAAGCCCAGCAATCTCAGGGGGCAGGATAGAATTGCTTTTTTTCCTGTTAGCCCTGCAGATGCTGCTGTGGAATAAGGGGGGATGGGGGGAGGTTCCCCCCACAATGAAGGTGATAACAGTTGTTCCAGTCGAGGCAACTTTTTGGTTGTGGTAAGGACAGAACCCAGCGAGGTGGCGGGGAAAATCAGTACAAGATTCAGTTTGGTTTAGTGGTTGAAGTTAGGTTGAGCAGGTCAGAGGACTGGGTAGATCTAGGAGGAGGACAAAGGCAGTTAAAAAACCACCACAGGACCTCCTGTTCTGGTTTAGATGAGTTTCTGCTGGTTTGGATTGCTCAGGGAACGTGAAAACACACAGAGGCAGCGACATGGTCAAATCTTTTCTTAAGCACCTCCAGGGATGGGGACTCTACCACCTCCCTGGGCAGTCCATTCCAATGTCTGATCACCCTTTGCAAGAGTTAAGTGCTTCCTAACATCCAGCCTAACCTTCCCCTGGCAGCTTCAGGCCCTGCCCTCTTATCCTGGCACTACTTGCCTGCGAGAACAGCCTGATCCCCACCTGTCTAGCACTTCCCTCCAGGTAGGGAGCAGTAAGGTTATCTACTCCACCTTCCTGCCATGGCCAGCAGCGCCTGTGAACACCAATCCCAAGCGTCCAGCACAGTACCGGGTCACCTAATTGCATTCTAGTTTGTGCTGGCCGCTGTTCTTATCACAGCAGCACAAGACTCTGCGAGCTCAGGCAGTACTTGTGTATTCATGGGAGGCAATCAATAAAAGAAATTAAACAGGACTCGTGGTAATGAGGCCAGAGCTGCTGCCAGTGAGTTTTCAGTGATTACTTTAGCTTCCTCCATTCCTGGCTTCTCAAGAAAATGGAGTCTTGATTGAAGGAGGGGATCTTCTTGACTGAAGACATGTCAACATTCAACAAAGCCAAGCAGGAACTCAAATTAGAGCTTTTTGTTTGAGCACTTGAAGGGAGTTTCACAGGGAGACAGCAACAGAATAGTCTTGATTTTCAGATGGTGCCAGCTAGCAGCTGGGCCATTCTCTCCTACCTGTTTGTCCTTGTTTTCATGCCCTGTCACATTAGCCCCCCCTGGCACTAACCCAGGGGCTTGTGTCTCTCGTAAGAGCTCGGGGGATTTCTACCATCTGGAGGAAGACAAGAAGTTGTGAGGAATGTGTTGCTCCCTCCTCCTTGGCATTGTCACGGCCGTGTGTTTCTGAGGCTGTTTATTTCATATTCTGAGGTGCAGAAGTAACGGGGGAGCCCCTGGTTTCTCCACAACGGGGTTTCTGGGGATAGTGGTGCTGTTTGGACTGGGGATGGCAGGGGAAAACTCCATAAAGCCATGGGCTTCAGCACTGAGTTGGTATTTTCTGCATTAGCTGACAAATCTCTTTGCTCGGGGAGGCTTGAAGCCATCCTGACAGACAAGGGCCTGAGATCTTGGCAAGGGGTGGTGGTTTTAAACTGAAAGAAGACAACTCCAACTAGAGAGAAGGGAGGAATTGTTGGTGCTGAGGGTGTTGAGACCCTGGCCTAGGTTACCCTGAGAGGTAGAAGATGCCCTATCCCTGGCATCATCCCAGTTCAAGTTGGATCTTGGGGCTCTCAGCATCTCTATCTAGTTAGGGATGTCCCGGCTCACTGCAGAGGGGTTGGACTGGAGGAGCTTGAAGAGTTCCTTCAGCCCAAACCTTTATATGATCTTCATCCGTGCATCATCAGCACAGGTTTTCTGATGGTGGCAAGAATGGCTGGAGTCAAACTGTGATGAGGGTTGCAGGTCCCTCAAGTGCAATCTTTTACATCTAGATCCTGCATCATTTGCAGAGAAAACACACCATTGAGGAGGGCTCACAGTGCTAGAGACTGTGGTATGGCCATGCTAAACTCATGATTTAAGGGGAAGACTATCCCCCAAGCCCTGCAGTGGCTGCATTTAGAGCTGAGGAATATTTCAAGCAAAAATAGCACGAACTGAGCAGACCTGCCACGTGCAGGCACCAGAAAAACCCCACAACTCAGAGCATCACACTGGTCTTCCCTGAGAAAGGTCTGGTTGGTCTTTGGTGGAGCATTCTTTGTATCCTCAGAAATAGATCGTCAAATAATGTTCTAAGGGTGGGAAACCTGGATGCTCTTGCTTCTCCATCCTCTGTGGAGAGACATCATTTCAGCTCTGGAGTGTCCTTCCCTGCTGGGATCGGTTGAAGCTTTCTACGCTTGGTAGTCACAAAGAGAAAATAAGATCTCTTTATAGCCTCCATTTTTCTACAAAATTGGTTAGTCCAGGCTTCAAAAATTCTCGTGTCCATGAATCTCATTTTCCATGCTGGAAACCTCGTGGCTTGGCCCCAAGCCCCGTGTTCTTATCCACCAGAGATCCTACCCCGAGAGAAAAAGGAGCGGGACTTTTTAAACGTCACGTTTGAGTGGCTGAATCTGTCACACTTTCTTTTACTCTTGTTTCCAGGACTTTTTTTATCCGTGTGAGAAGTGCTGGAATTAATTTGGAAGTGTTACTGAGGAGTACTGGTAGACACAGCTGTAAAAGCACTAGGACCTGCAGAAGCCCCCAACGAGCTGTCAGAGCTTGGCTCTCTGATTTTTAGGTTGGTTTGGGGTTTTTTTTATACTTTCCCCGACTGTAAAGAAGCTTTTTGTCATTTCTCAAGATTCCAGGCAGCTTTTCTCAATTTTCCATGTTCTGGGGATCTGTTCATTGCTCTGCTGCCATATGGTGGTGACCCAGGCTTCCCTCCTTACTGTCAGTCTCGTGTTGTGTGTTCCTGGGAAAGGAGGTGAAATGGTAATGGATCTATGCAGCTCCCTTCCACCCTCCTGCCCCACTAGCCAAGGAATGAACCAAACGCTTCAAAGGCAGGATTTGAGGTACTGGTGTCATTCACAGGTTCACAGGTTGGAAGAGACCTGACGGATCATCTAGTCCAGCCTCTTAAAGCAGGATGCAGTTGAAATGAGCTGGCCCAGTCCACCACTGCCCTTGGAAAACCCTTCTGCTGTCTAACAGCTCTCATTGTGGAAAACTTGCCTTTTGAATCCAGTGGGAATCTCTCCTGGAGCGACTTGTAACCATTCCCCCTTGTCCTTTCTGCATGACTCCATGTGAAAAGGGAGTCTCCATCCTCCTGGTACCCACCCTTGATGGACTGGAACACTGCAGTAAGGTCCCCTCTCAGCCTTCTCTTCTCAAGGCTGGACAGACCCAGTTCTCTCAGCCTTTGTTCACATGGGAGGTCTTCCAGTCCCCTGATCATCCTGGTCACCCTTCTCTGGTCCCTCTCCAGTCTGTCTGCATCTTTTTTGTATAGCAGGGACCAAAACTGAAGGCAGTACTCAAGGGGTGGGCTGACCAGCGCTGCGTAGAGACCAGCTCACCTCAGACTGCAGCTCGCTCTGATTTTGTGCAGGGTACGGTTTATTGCTGCCTCTCTGCCTCATATTCTGTAGCACCTGGGCTTTTATCCCTGTAGGGGCTGTAGGAATCCAGTGGGAAATCAGAGTAATACAGTGTGTTGGGTTTCTATGGGATAGGGCTTGCTTTGCTCTGAGGGGTCACTAATATTTCAGTGGGAGCGACGGAAGGGGCATTGCAGGATGGACACTAGACCTAAGGGACAGCAGAGTGAGGCTTCACATGACCCCAGGGCTTTGCCCTCGGTGCTTGCAGGAAACACTGGGTTCCCCACCTCCTTCCTTTTCAGTGGGTTTCTCTTGTGTATGAAGCTGTTAAAAATGAGCTGAACCAAATCCTGCTGGGCAGCCCCAGTTTGTTTGTGTTCGCCTGTTCCATTTTTCCCTGCACATCAACATCTTTTTGCAACTCTGCTTCAAAATGTGGTTCCCCCCAGCTGTTCACCAGACCTTTGCTTCACCTGAAAATAATCCCATCAACTTGTTCTGAAGGCCAGTCCATTTCTTTTGCTTATATATATTAAAAAAGAGAAGCCAAGCCCTTTATTTGCTCCTGGGGAGTGTTTTCTTGCTTCGCTCCATCCCATCACCACGGTGTTCAGCAGCGTTTGCACGGCCATTCTTTGTGATTCCATGGCTGGACCTGCTGTTGTAATGAAATCATCGCAGGCTGTAGCTGCAGCGTGAAGCAGCTGCCCCAAGTGACGGTCAGAAACATCTGCTGGAAATAGCAGCTCCGGTCTGCGGAGTAACTGGGATGCAGCAGGAAGCAAACCCCAGTAAATGAGGCCTCAGATAGGCTGTGGCTGCCCAGCCTCGGATGTCCTGCCTGGCTGCTGTTTGCCCTCCCCATTACCTGCGTGGTGAGGGGAGCATCCTGATTTGTTCTGTTGTGTAAAGCAGATTGTAGAATCACAGAATTCCAGGTTGGAAGGGACCTCAAGGATCATCTGCTTCAGGCTGTCTTGGCAAAAGTCTGTCTAGACAAGCTGGCCCAGCCCTGTGTCATACAGGGCTGACACTAAGGGCTACTGTCCATGGCTGTGAGCTCGATGAGCTACAACACGACAGAGAATGAAGCAAGAGAGACAGACTTGCTTATCTGGAAGCCAAAGACTCTGGAAACTGCTCTTTGACTTGTGTGCTGTGTTGAAATTTCCAGTAAGGCTGGGTCTTCACACCTTTTGTGATGAGGAAACCAAACTGCTCCTGAAGAATCAGGTCTTAGGATCTTCACCTGAGAGTAAGGAGAGCCTGGAATGGGTTGCCCAGGGAGGTGGTTGGGGCCCTGACCCTGGAGGTGTTTAAGGCCAGGCTGGATGAGGCTCTGGCCAGCCTGATCTGGGGTGAGGTGTCCCTGCCCATGGCAGGGGGGTTGGAACTGGATGATCCTGTGGTCCCTTCCAACCCTGACTGTAACTTCTTCCCAGGGAGGATGATGAGGCGCTGCACGGGGCACGGGGTTGTGGAATCTCCTTTTCTGGAGACGTTTTAAACCGCCTGGAGCTGGTCTGGGTGATCCTGCTGTGGCAGGGGGATTGGACTGGATGATCTTTCAAGGTCCCTTCCGATCCCTGATGATTCTATGCCTTTCTCCTCTGTAGTTTCCATGGGGTAGGCTCTCAGCCCCATCTTTCAAACCACCCTTTTTTCCTTGCTTTTCCTTCCTCCTAAGCCACAGCAAGAAATTTTGAGCTGGTTAAACAGAGCAATAAAACGTTATTAAGTTCAGTAGCTTAGCGCAGAATCAAGTCTTGTCTCAGAAACAATCAAACCCTGTAGCCAGGATCCACTACCTCTCCTGCAAGAGCACAACAGATTGGAAGAAGCTGTAACCTCAGCAGCTTGTTAACACTTGCTTATCCTCTCACTCCTACCAGGAGAAGCCTCTGAGAGGCAATTTACCACAGGGATGTTCAGGAAAACGCTCCAAGGATTCTGGAAAAGCATGTAGTCTTTTGTTTTACCTGCTGTAAGCAGCCAGGTGAGCACAGAATGGGATAAATGGTTAATGTGCTTAGACCACACCTGAGTACTGTGTTCAGTCCTGGGCCCCTCAGTTCAGGAAGGATGTTGAGGGGCTGGAACGAGTCCAGAGAAGGGCAACTGGAATGGTCAAGGGGCTGGAAGGTCAGCCCTGCGAGGAGAGGCTGCTGGAGCTGGATCTGTTCAGCCTGGAGAAGAGGAGGCTCAGGGGTGACCTGATCGCTGTCTCTAACTCCCTAACAGGGGGTTGGAGTCAGGCGGGGGTCGGTCTGCTCTCCCTGGACACTGCAGACAGGACAAGNAAGCAAGGCCCCATGAATTCAGTACACTTCAGGTCCCGCAGGCACTGCACTACTGCAAATAATAAATTAAGAAATAACAAAGTGCAGAACGGCAGCGTTCAGCTGTAGGTCGAGGATGGCATTGAGAAGCCCAGAGTCCAACGTGAAGAAGGAAAACTTCCTCTGCGCTTGCAGCGTGCACGAGTTGTCGAGCATGAGGGAAGAAATTAGCATTTTTGGTGGTTGCTGTTGTTTACCGCGGAAATTTCCGAAGAGATGGAGAACGATCCGAAGATGCTCCAAGGAACCCTTCTGGACAAAGTCCAAGCATTGCAAACTTACACAGATGAATTGATTTAATTAGGCTGTATAATAACACTGCCGCCGCGGCTTCCGAAACAGGCTCGTAAAAAATATTAACGGATGCCGTCTGGGTACTGCCGATTTGTTTCCAAGATCCTCGTGACTCTTCCCTGTTTCTGAGGTCATAAACAGCTCCACAAATCAGACAGGTCCCTCCTATTTGTCATCCCCTTAATTTTCTGTTAGTACTGATTTAAAAATGTCTGTGTTGCAGCTGGAATTACTTAAGTGGAGACAGAGACAAAAGTCCTCTCTGTTATGATGTAGCTTGTGGGTGAGATTATGTAGAAGGAATCGCAGCCCTCTAGCTGTGTAACACACAGGAAGAAAATGAGGATGACAGTGGTGTGGAGAAAATGGGAGTTTACTACCCAAGGATGTTTTTCTCCCGTGTCTGTGTTGGGAACCAAGATGTCCTTCCAAATCTTGGTGACCAGTGACTTCAGGCTCTTGGGCAGCTACTAACGATGCAAAATTCACAGATGTTAACTCTACAAACACAAGAGCTTTGTTTTGGGATCTGCTGACCAGTGTTGAACCAACATCTTGGTTGGGTATTAGGGAGCTCTTTCTTGAAAGGGTTATCGACCATTGGAATGGGCTACCCAGAGCAGTGCTGGAGTCCCTGTGTCTGAAGGCATGGAAAAGCCATGGAGGTGTGGGGTGAGGGACAGAGGTTACTGGGGACCTGGCAGAGCTCAGTTAACAGTTGGACTTGATGAACTTAAAGGTCTCTTCGACCCAAAGCCAATCTGTGGTTGACAAACTTGTTCTTGACTCCAGGGATTTGTGGAGAAGCCACCTAGCAGATCTAGAAGTAAGTTATGATAAAGCTTGTGTTATGTGTTGTGTAATAGCTGCTTTCAGTTCACCATGATGGTCTTTCCTTGTGGGGGAAGTGTCTGAAGATCTTTGGAGCAGCACCTCCAAAGATCATCTAGTCCAGCCCCCCCCGCAGTGAGCAGGGAAATCCTCAATTAGAGACTTCGTGTCTGCAGGATGGAAAGAACTGATGATTGAAGTGCAGGAACTTTGGTTTCAGCATTCCTGTGGGCTTGTCAAATACTGGAGCAGGTTGCCCAGAGATGTTGTAGAGTCTCCATCCTTGAAGATATCCAAAACCCAGTTGGTCATGGTCTTGTACAACCTGCTCTAGCTTGGTCACGGTCTTGTACAACCCTGCTTGGGCAGGGGTTGAACTCAAATGATCCTCCGACCTCAGCTCTTCTGTACTCTGTGTCATGATGTCACCTCTTATTTTCTAGCCTGTCAGAACAAGATGAAAGGTCAGTGATGGCACAATTGGTGTTTGCCTTTTGTTTATTCTCCTCTGTAATCCTGAAAGCCAACACCATTCAATGTTTCCTGGTTAACTCTTCCAGCTCCTAGAATAGCAGGGGAGCGGAGCAGGGAGCTTGGCAAACAGTGCAGTCATTTGGCTTAAAGGAGTCTTTGCATTTCAGAAGGGCTGCACAGATCCTGCTCAGCCCTCCGTCTTTAAAGGCTGCTTTATAAAAACTCCGAGGTAGTAAAGCCCGCGATGGCAAGACATAGTACAATTACTTTGTTATGCATCGTTTTATGTTGGCGTATTTGTTTAATTAAACGCCTTGCTAATTAGGACTGTATGTACTCGCGTTAATTATTATTTGCTTGGCACAATCAGCGGCGTAATTCTTCTCAGAAAAGCCGCGCTTTCTAGTTAAATGAAAGAAGTGGCTTTGTGGGGCTTTGTAGAACAAAGGGTTGCTCTGTTTTGCTGTCGAGCGATCAGTTGCCTTCTTTAACGTGAATGAAATGCCATTTCGGCTACCTGAATCCGAACGGAATGCGTTGTGGGTTTAATTGGTGATGAAGCAGAGCGAGGAAGAGCTGGTTTGATTTGTCCCTCAGCACATGGGCATTTAGTATTTATTTGTCTTGGTGGGTTGCAAAATTGGAAGGGGCTGCTATTTATCACCCGCCGAGACCTGTTTCCATTTGACAAAGTGCATTTGTCTTCTTTGTGGCGAGTCTTTGGAAAGCAGTGGCGTCCTCAAGCTAGAAAGATATAACCCAGTGGAACTCCTGACCTTTTAGCAAGCCCTTAATTAATTTATAAACACACTCAGAGCCAGGGACCTTCTTCCTTTTGAGTGCCATCCGCCACGAGCTCTCCTTTTGCAGCGGATTTTTCCTTTTCTCTGAATTTTTCCGTAGTCCCTAGAATTTGGAGCAGTAACAGGCTGAGAGAGTTGGGGTGTTCAGCCTGAAGAGGAGAAGACTCCAAGGGGAGCGTACGGTGGCATTCCTATCCCTTAATAAGGCTGTCAGAGCACTGGGGAAGAAGTGTTTACAAGGGCAGGAAGCGATAGGAGTGCTGGTGTGAAGCTGGAAAAGGGGAGATTGAAGGAGATTGAGGGGAGATTCCATTCCTACCACACGAGACCCTGAACTCCACCATCTCGTGGTCACTGCAGTAGGGGAGTTGGACTAGATGACTCGTAGAGGTCCCTTCCAACCCAACACATTCTATAATTCTAACATAAATACCTCTAATCACAATCAATAATGGAGCTAATAACCAAGCTTCTAATGGTTTCTGTGACTAGATGCTACACAACATGGGTAGACCTTGTGTTTGTACACACACCCACACCCATCTGGATCGTCTGTCTCTAGATCTGGCAGATTGACTGCTCTGTCTTTACGGCATCGACTTCTGTAGGTTGGTTCTCATCTGAGCAGGGAGCTACTGATAGATGCTGCAAGCTGTGTTTAGTATTGAGGGATCAGTGAGCCGCAGTGTATTAACGTCTCCAAGTTGAGAACCTCAGGAAAGCCATAAAGACCAAAGCAACTCAAGAGACTAATGTGACGGGAGCAGATGGGGGAAATAATTCCTCTAAAGCAAAATATAAACGCAGCCAGGATTATGTTGCGAGATAGAGAGGATTTGTTCTCATCCCAGGAAGGGTTTGAATGTTTCTTTACATTTAGTTTCATGGCGAAGTGTTCCATTGAGTGAAAATCGTATCAGTGGAGAAGAATATTAATGAGAGTGTTGAGCCTCACCAGGCTTTTTGGTGGCTTTGGGACCACTGGAATGAAACTGGGCAGATAGTTCAAACACTCCTCTAGTCTTCCCCAGTTTATGTTCCCCCTATCTGTTCTTAAGTCATTTCATAACAAAATCAACAGATAAGTTTTAAAAACCATGGTTCTGTCCATCTGATCACAGCGTCTTGCCCTTCCATTTGAGTGTTGGACTGTGA
This sequence comes from Upupa epops, assembly GCA_013397515.1. Classification (NCBI taxonomy): domain Eukaryota; kingdom Metazoa; phylum Chordata; class Aves; order Bucerotiformes; family Upupidae; genus Upupa; species Upupa epops. Next base: position 253,864 of record VZRI01003570.1, read on the forward strand.
CCGAGATACCTTGTCAAGAGAGCAGCAAACCCAGTAAGAACGGCAGAGTGTTTCCGTGCTGCAGGGTTCAGTGACAGCAGCACGGTTGGTTGTTTTCCCTCGACTTCCTCACACGCGGCTTTGCTATTAATAATCACCATCACTGACCAGCTGGGGAATGAGCGTGTTGTAGGCACCAGTGATTTACTCCTCCAGACAGACTGAAGAACACAAGTCCACCGTTACATATTGTAATGGAAAAATAACAGGGGAGGGGGGAGTAGGGAATGGAAATTGAAGAATCCCAGGAGAAAAGGTAATAAAGAAGTGGAAAAATCAATAGGAACCTTAATGGGAGCTGTTGGGAACATCTCTCGAGGGATCTGGGCATCCCAGTATCGGGAAGCATTCCAGTCGAAAAGCAGAATCGTTGCTTTCCTGCACACAAGACGTGTCTCAGAGACATATACCCAGTTCTCTGAGAGCAACCTGATGCATTGGAGGGTTCTGCTTTATGACGAGATGTTTTCTCACATGGGCTGTGTGAAAAACATCGCCCACGCAGTTTCTCTGTTATTCGCCTGGAAAAGGGGCTGAGAACATTTCACTCTCAGAGCAGGAAGGAAAAGTTAAATAAAGGTGAAAAGAACTCCTCTGCTGGAGATTTCTGGAGTCACAAGGCAGTGACTGCAAAACAAGCCCCAGAGCAAGTGGTAACCAGGACAAAACCTCTCACAGGCATCACAAGCCTCTACACCAGTTGAGTGAAGTGCTAAAATAGACAACCCACCTACCTTCAGCACATGGCAGAGCTCTCCAGAGAGCTGAGGCTTTCTTCTCTAAGTTAGGATAGAAATCTTAGTACAAGTGGCACTGCATGTGAGTAAAATCAGGGCGAAGAACCAGATTTTACAGTCTGAACTCCTCTTCCTGCTGAAATCCATTGCAGAATCCCAGTCAGCTTTGGTGAGCCCGTGGCTTTTGTGTGGAGTGCCTTTGATTTGTAAGGAGAGTTTAGCTCAGGTGGCTTGTGCGTGGCAAAGGAGTGGAGGTGTTTTGGACTCAGAGATTATTTGCTGATTTGGTCCAGGAGATAAGGCAGAGAATGAGGTTCTATGGGTGAACATTATATGGGTGAACATAATACATGGGTGAATATAAATACGTGAGTCACTTGTGAAGGGAAGTAAATGAGTAAGACAAGACAGGTGAGGCGTTGTGAAGTGGAAGCATCCTCTCAGAGAAAAGACTCTAGAAAAGCAGATAAAACCCCACATTATCTTCTAGTTCCCAGAAATTACAGTACCCCAGAGAGACTGTGATTCAAGCCCCAACCTGGGCAGCCTCTTCCAGGAAGAAGTTTCTCCTCAGGGCCAACCTCAACTTCCCCTGGAGCAGCTTGAGGCCATTTCCTCTGGTCCTGTCTCTTGTTCTTTGGAAAGAGACCAGACCTCACCTCTCTCCACCCTCCTGATGTTCAGGCAGTTGTAGACAGCAAGGTGATCTCCTCTCCTTCTCCAGATTAACCAGATCCAGCTCCTTCAGGCGCTCCCCACAAGGTTTGTTCTCTAGACTCTTCATGACTAGATGACCTTTAAAGGTTCTTCCAACTGAAGACATCGAGTGATTCTGTGACCTACAACCACAAGGCCATTGTTTGTGTGGCTTCTTTAGCCAGCTGAAGGAAAGGAAGGAAAGCTGGAGATACCTGTAAATCACAGCACTGGAAGCTGTAAAATAGCTCCAGGCTTCTGCCTTGAGAACCTGGAGTTCACAAGGCCAGATGCAAAATCATGATGTTCAGAGCAAGTGCTGCTAAACTCGAGAGACTTGCAAGTAGGTTGGAACTAGGAAATCAAGATCTTTGATATCAGCCCTTGGGGCACCATAGCTACTTCTTATATTGAGCTTTAACTTGAGCCAGGTGCCATGGTTACAAACACCCAAGACGCGGAGCAGAGGAACGCGGTGTTTTAATGATTGATGGACTCTGATATCCCCCGAGTTGATATTCTTCACATATTAGATCTTCCTTTCTGCCTGGAGGCTGTGTCTGAGTTTCATTCCAGTTCTGAAACAGGGCTGTGAACACCTGAACCGCCGCTCAGTCCCAGCATGCCAGGCTGTGGGTGAACATTTCTGTAAAGAAATCACATTTGGATGGATTCTGAGCCGTTCCATAAGGCAGGAGCTGGGTTGGGAGAGGCACAGTGCTGAAATAACTAGTTTGTTGGGTTCAGAACCCTGTTGTGTGCCAGGTAATGGCTTAGAGCCACTGAAACAGAGCAAGAGAACCTCTCTTTGTTTGTGGCAGTGATATGTAGCCCCTTCAGATGATGACAAGAGGACTTGGGATCTATTTTCCATCCCCTTTTTCTTGCATTATCATAACAGTCCTTTAGTGAGACTCTTCCTGTTGGTCAGTTTTTAGCTTCAGGAAAGAAGTTGGAGGGTAAATTGAGAAACCTTCAGAGATTACAGGGTTTGGAGTTTCTCGTTCCAAAACTGGACTGCCCTTGCAGTGGAGGTCATTTTACAGTCTCACAGTACTGATGAGGCTGGAAAAGACCTTCGAGATCATCCAGTCCAACCTAAAACCCACCAGGTAACCCTAACCTCTGCCATCTAGCTCATGCCACTCAGCACCTCATCCAGCCTGACCCTGAACACCTCCAGGGACAGTGACCTGACCCCCTCCGTGGGCAGCCCGTTCCAAACTGGATCACTCTCTCAGGCAGGCTGTGCACGTGTCAACCCACGTTGGATCAAGTTGTGTCAGAGAAGGGGTTAGAGCCCCCTTAGCTGTGTCCCTTTCCATTCATCCCCCTAAATTCTGGAGAGCTGGAGAACAAGTCTGATGGGAGCAGCTGAAGGACTGGGATTTGTTTAGTCTGAAAAAGATGAGGATGAGGATTAAGAAAATAAGAAAGAAGGAAATAAGGAAGAGTTTATTGCTGTCTGCAACTGCCTGAAGGGAGGTCAGAGCAAGCTCAGGGTTGGTCTCTTCTCACAAGTACCAAGTGATAGAAGAGGAGATGGCCTCAAGTTGTGCCAGGGGAGGTTTAGGGCGGATATTAAGAAGAAGATCTTTACTGAAAGAGTAGCCAAGCAGTGGCGCAGGCTGCCCAGGGTTGTGGTGGAGTCCCCATTCCTGGAGTCGTTCACAAACTGTGTAAACATGGCACTTTGGGGCAGGGTTTAGTGGGCACGGAGGCGCTGACGGTTGGACAGGATGGCCTTAGAGGTCTCTCAATCTTAATGATTCTGTGATTCTATAATGGCCTGCTGCCTCCAACCTGACAGTTGGCTTAGGTTGGATGACTTTGTGCAGCAAAGGAGGTAGATGTCAGCCAGGAATGTAATGAAGAGCTTTCCCTTCAGCTCCTCCTTGGAGCTTCCCCATGCATGTAATACTTGCAGAAACAGAGCTGGATTCGTTTGTACTTGCTCTAATTAATAACAAAAAGAGAAGGAAGGTCTGCCTGTGCAGCACCATGGGAAAAAGAAGTTCCACAAGTAATTGCAGGAGTTGCTTCGATGTAATTGTTTCATTAGTTTTGCAGACAGACTCCACTTTCATGTAATGTTTGTGTTCTAATCCTTCTCTACAGTAAGAGAGGAAAAAACCCCAGTTTTAATCCATCATTTATTCTGCATGCTGAGGAAAGAGGACTGGGGGGGGGAGGGGGTAAGGCATGTTTAATATGACAACAAAATTCATTCAGCAGCTTGTTCCAGGGGGTTTTTAATATTCTGGAGCTAAATTAGACAGCGGATGCAGCCTAGGCCGCGGGCTTTGACATGTGTTCTATAATGACACTTAATTAGATGCTGTCTGCAGCAATTGTGGGCTGTCACCACTAATCCATGTCTAGGAACTGGAAGGACAGAAGACCTTCCTCCCCCCTCCTTGCCCTAATTGAAATCAGTTGCCAGAATTACGGGTGAATAAATGAGATGGGAGTTCAACAGTTACCGTAGCCTTTCTTCAGGTGCCATGAGCAGGACCACAGCTCCTTCTGTGCTCTTTCTGTGTGGAGACTATGACACAGTAGAAGGAATGTGTCTTCCTGGTGTCACAGAGGAGATTTCCCAGTTCCTCCCATCTCCAGCCTTTCCCAAAGATGACTTGTCCACAGCAGTATAGCATTCAAGCGATGTCTAATCCTGCAGATCTCCTCAGGTAGCTGCTTCTCCTCCACCACTGAGTCGAAGTTGAGCAAAATCTTAGATCTGTTTGGATTGGAAGGGACCTCTCAAGCTCATCTAATTCAGTCCCTTTGCAGTGAGTCTTCAACTAGTTCACCTTGCCCAGACCCACATCCAGTCTGACCTGGAATGCTTCCAGGGATGGGGCTTCTCCCCCTCTATGGGCAACAGCGTCTCAGAGTCTAAAGAACATAATCATCATGGTTGATGGTGCTGTTGAGCACGGATTGGTCACCTAATTATTGAGGTGTTGCCCCATTACTCAACTGTCCACTGGATTTGAAAATCAGAGTCATGGCATGACTAAGGTTGGAAGGAACCACAGAGATTGTCTACTCCAGCCTCCAAGCCATGGCTTTGGAATGAAACCTGTGGTTGAAGTGCCATCAGTTATGGTGTTACCTTGGGTTTGTGGTTGACTCTGTCTCTAGCATCCAGACATCTGCAAAGGTTTTGCTCCTCCTGCTTGTTTTGCCAACCCTTCCTTCCCATATTGACCCCTTTCTGTTGTGATTCAGCAGTGACACGGAAACCATTTGTGGGTCTGTAAAGTGCTGAACTGAAAGGTGTCCAGCAGGAATGTTAGGTTTGAGGGCAGGAAAATTGGCTGGATTGGATATGAGACCCTGTCTTGAAAACGCTGGCAGCTGGCAGGTGTCACTCTCTTCAAGAAAACTTGGAATTGGGGCTTCAAAGCAGCAGTGATGTCGACAAAGCTTCTGGCTTTTTGCATCATCAAAAGCAAACAACCCTCTGTGCGGTAATTGCTTCATCTAATCCCTTATTAGCCTGTAAGATGGTTCCTGTCATGTCAGACTTTCTAAAATTTAATTTAAAGAAAACGCTAACAATATTTTGCTTGTAATTTATCCCCATCCTGGCTGCTTCAGAGACTTGTAAGTAGATTGTTATGGCATTAATTACGATTTCATGGTCAGGCCCCATTCCTTAATAGGAGCAATACAATTTTGCCCCTACAGTGTCTTCAAACAAGGAATCCACACGCAGCCCTATGATGTCTCCCACTGCTTTGGAAGATTTGATATAATGGATGATAAAGCAATCAAACAAATCCTATTTACGCATCCCTGAGAGTATAATTCATGCCTCAGCGAGCAGTGTCAATGGAAAATTACCTTCAGAGTTTCAATTTCCATTCCAAAGTCACATTATCGTTTCTTTTTTGTAGACTACAAGCTTTTACAAGACCGTGACATTTGTATGCAGCTGCCGTTTATACTGTCCAGGCTAAGAGCTTCACATCCCTACCCATGGATTGATAGTTTCTACTAGTTCATCAGGGCTGCTGACTTCTGTGTTTTGTTTCTCCCTTCTCAACAGCTCTGACTCACAACCCTGTGTGTGAGTGGGGTTTCTTCTTCCACCTAAACAACAACAAAACAAGCTGGGAATTTATTTGCTGGGACCAGATGAACATCCTCATCCTCGTGTACTCTTTCATCGCCATTCACTCGGGGCTTTATTTAAAACAAAAATAAAGGCAAACTAAAGAATGCAGGAAATTTTAGCCCTGTTCCTTTGCCATCAAGAACTCCGGCTCAAGTTTGCAATCAGCTGGATGGCCATTGTAGGAGTTTGCCAATTACCTGGCTTTGGAGGTGCAGGTTCTTGCCCAGGCTGCAATGTGCTCGAAGTAAATGACTTCAAACACATGTGTAGATTCCAGGAGTTAAAGGTTGGGGAGAAGGATGAGAGTTAAGTTAGTTGATGCTTGGGCTCAATGACCTCAGAAGTCTTCTCCAACCTAAGCAATTCTATGACTGATGAATTTCGAGGGAACCACAGCATGGTAGTACCCTGCCAGTAAGGTGCCAGTTACTGAATGTGTGGTGTTAGATCATCTTCCATGCTCCTGTCAGCTTTGTCTGGGGCATAGGTGTTGTATGTGATGCTTTTCGGGGTTTCATCCATTCAGTAGTGTTTCTGATGCTCATCACCCCACTGACCCGAGGTCCTGGGTTTGGCTCAGTCCCCTGACGTTTCCACAGTGCTCCTGGACTGGCTGCTTTGACTGGTGCTTTGAGTGGTTTGACAGCCTCATACCCACTTGGTTTCAGAGTCGACTGTGAGTGACTCCCCACTTCCTTCCCATAAGGGAGACCCAGCTGCACTTTCTGTAGGTCTGGCTCTACAGAGACCTGTAGTGTGAGCTACAGACACATCTGAAGACCTAGAAACTCCAAGTGATAACAACAGTAGAGAAAGGAGCTTGCCCCTGGAAGACTTCAGAAACCAGAAGCAGCAGCCAGCGGCTCATGAGTCAGAGAGTTTTATTGTAAGGAGAGTTTCAGTGAGAGAGGGAGGGTGGAGAGAAGCTCTTCTTCTCCAGGGCTGTGGGGAGACTGCAGGGGCTTTGTTGAAAGCTGCAGAAATGTCTGGCTGAGAGACTGCTGAGGGAGGGGATGGGATTGCACCAGGCTCTGCTCCACTGGGCCTGTGGCTGCAAAGGGTAAGAAGGATACCAGAGGGACAGCCACCCTTATCTAGGAGGGGCAGCCCCTGTCCAGGACCCTGCCTGGATCTTGTTGCCTTAACTTTTTGTTAGCAGCCTTGCAGAAGGTAGTGAAGCTTCTGCTCATGTAGCCAAGGACAGGAGAGCCCCAGGGTCTGGTTCTGTCCCTCTGTGGCCTTGTGGCTGCAAAAGGGAAGAACAAAATAAAGGAGAAGATGCCCTGTCTCACCAGGGTCAGTGTTAGGCTGATGTTGCCTTAACTTGGTGACAGTGTCCTTCTAGAAGGCAGAGAAGCTGCAGCCTGACGCCAAGGGACAGGAGAGCACCGGGCTCTGCTCCTGTTTGCATCTCTGGGCCTGTGGCTGCAAAGGACAAGAAGGAAACTTCTTGTGGCAGCCCCCCTTGTTCATGAGGGGCGCCCCTTGCCCAGGGCTGTGGCACACTCATGTTGCCTTAACTTAACTGGCAGTGGCCTTGTAGAAGGCAGTGAAGCTTCTGATTGTGTAGCCAAGGACAGGAGAGCACCAGGGTCTGGTCTGTGCCACTGTGGCCCATGGCTGCAAAAGGCAAGAAGGCAACGGGAGGCGGAAGCCCCCTTGTTCATGAAGGGCACCCCCTGCCCAGGGCCCCGTCAGGCTCATCCATGTTGACTTAACTTTGTGTTGGTGGCCTTCTAGAAGGTAGTGAAGCCTCTGCTTGTGTTGTTGAGGACAGGAGAGCCCCAGGGTCTGGTTCTGTCCATCTCTGGCCTTGTGGCTGCTAAAGGCAAGAAAAAAACCGAGGGAGCAGCCGCCCTGTCTCACCAGGGGCAGCATTAGGCTCCCGATGCCTTAACTTGGTGCCCGTGACATTCCAGAAGGTAATGAAGCTTCTAATTCTGTAGCTGAGGACAGGAGGGCATCAGGGTCTGGTTCTATCCGTCTCTGGGCTCCTGCCTACAAAAACAAGAGGGAAACCAAAGGAGCAGCTTCCCTTGTTCATGAGGGCTGCCCTCTGCTCAGGGCTGTGTCAGGCTCATGTTTCCTTAACTTGGTGGCAGTGGCCTTCTGGAAGGTACCGAAGCTTCTCCTTGTGTTGCCAAGGATGTGAGAGCACCACGGTCTGCTCCTGTCCTCGTGGGAGCCTCTGGCTCTGGACAACAAAAGGAGGACCAGCCACCATCTGTCACGCTACGGGCATCTGCCCTGTCCCTACCCAGGCCCAGCAGCCCTACCCTGCCCTCTCGCCTCAGCCCTCACTCACCCACCTGCTTGCCTCCAGGCTGGGGCCACCTCAGTGGGCACCACCTCTCTCCCTGTCCCCTGCATGCATGGCACCAACAGTCTGTGTTGTGGCAACCACCCTGGCAACCAGCTGTGCTGTGTGACACAGGCACTGCATCAGCTGGGGGGGGGGCAGACAGGGCTGATGGAATCCCAGAACCATGGAGGCTGGAAGAGCCCTCCAAGATCATCTGGCTTCACCATCAGTTCAAGGCAACTGTGGCCACTGAGTCATGTGTTCAGGTGCCACACCTGCACCATTTTGGACACCTCCAGGGACAGTGACTCCACCACCTGATGGCTCTTTCCCAGAATAAGTCTCTCCTCGTGTCCCACCTAAACCTCCCCTGGGGCAGCTTGAGGCCATTTCCTCTGGTCCTATCACTTGTTTCTTTGAAGATGAGACCAACCCCCCCTCTCCACCCTCCTGCAGTTCAGGCAGTTGTAGACAGCAAGAGGGTCTCCCCTCAGCCTCCTTCTCTCCAGACTAACCACCTCCAGCTCCCTCAGCTGCTCCTCACCAGGTTTGTTCTCCAGACCCCTCCCCAGCCTTGTTGCCCTTCTCTGGACCTGCTGCAGCCCCTCGGTGCAGCTAGTCACAGTGCCATTTTTACCCAGGACAGCAAGTGAGTAACCATCCCTGAGCCAGTGTGAAAGCCTTGGCGCTTAGGGCAGGGTTTAGCAGTGGCTTTGGAATAGCTGGGTTAACGGTTGGAGCGAATGATCCTTTTAAAGGTCTTTTCCAGCTGAAATGAATCTGTGATGCTGTGTTCTCAGTTAATTCCGACCTGAACCATTCTGTGAATCTCTGAATCATGTCCTGATGTTCTTGGATATGTCCTTCAAACCAGGCACTCCCTAAGCATCTTCCATCGAGGAGTAGGTTATCTCCTTCATCACACTGAAACAGCTTGAACAGTGCTGCTGGAGTTCGCTCAGGTTGTTCTTACCTGTCGATTTGGGGGTTAAAGCTAGATTGTTTCATGTAATGTCTGTGTTTGGGGGCCAGTCTGGTGAAGGGGAGCAGCATGAAGAACCACAACAAACTAGTGAAGTAGTTTTCTTGCGGTGGTTGTCGTCAGTCTCCAGTCAGATTCGTCTGGATTGATGTCTAGAGCCTGAGTGGGATGGGTTGATCTTGGTGCTGCTGCTCTTGCCCTTCCATCTGTGGGGGAACCCAGGAGTGAGAGTGCAGTTTGGGTCTGCCAGACGTAGGCATACACTGTAGACCCCTTTTTCCATCTTTATCAAAGGGCCTTTCAGGTCAGATGTGAAATTCAGCCAAGTGCTGAGAGGACATCTTCCCGTTGTCTGACTGGTGTCACCTCTCATCAGCATGGGCAAGTTAATTGTCTCAGCCCTTTTTATTCGCAGGGTGGAATAATAGAAGGAGACCACTTTCTTCCTTAGTTTTTCCTGAACATGCCTCTCCTAGCATGACTTCAGTAATCCCTTTTTCTCATTAACTTCATTTTGGAGTCTTCACTTCTGTAAGGTCATACGAACGGAAGGAGGTGAAAGAACAGAGCAGCGAGAGGGATAAAATATGAGAGATATTATTATTTTTTAATTAACTTTTCTCAGCTTCATTCAGACTCTGCTGTCAACACGGGGCTTTGTCAAGGCAAGGGGAGATGAGAAATTGTTTGGATTGAGATCAAGTGTGGGTGCCTGTTTAATATTGAACGGGTCTTCAGTTGAGCAGTAAATCCCACTGCCTTCCAGTACATCAGCCTGTGATCTTCAGGTGGGCATGGACGATGTGGATGAAGGAATGCAGAAGGTTTTCTGTTTCTTTAATCCAAACCTTCAGCCAAACACAGATGATTTTCTTAGGAAGCTGAAGGATCTTGATGTGGGCTCCTTTCCTTGGCTGGGTCTGAAATGATTGCAGTTTGCTGTTTTCTCTTTGAGCATCCTTGCTCTGTGTGTGCGTGTGTGTCGTAGTGTCATGGAATGTCAGGGCTTGGAAGGAGCCTCTGGAGATCATCTAGTCTCCATGTCATGTTTTCTCACATAATTGTTATGTTTAGGGTTACTGGGTTGGTTTTAGGTTGGACTGGATGATCTTGAAGGTCTTTTCCAGCCTCATCAGCACTGTGATGCTGTGAGAAAGAGAAGGTGATGAAACTTAGAAAAACGTGTAAGGCAGGTGGCCACAGAAGTGGGATTTCCTCTCATAGCCCTGCCTGTAAGATTGGTGCTGATCCCATCTTCCCAAATCTCAGGATGTATTTCCACCTTTTGGAGATGTGGGGTGAGGGACAGGGGTTAGTGGTGACCTGGCAGTGCTGGATCGATGGTTGGGCTTGCTGATCTTAAAGATCTTCTCCAGCCCAAAGGATTCAGTGCTTGTGTGACTGTTTAAGACTCAGTTAGGGTAACAGCTTTCTGGCTGTGCGTGTGGGGTGTCCCTTCTGCAAGTAGTAAGATTGCTGAATGTGACACCACAGCCCAGCCAAGTCCATTTTGTAGCTGGGAAGATGAGATCCCAGAAAGCTGCCATCCCATTTCAAGTGGAGAGTGCGGAGTGGGGTCACCGTGGATGAAAGCCTGTTACATCAGCCCATCTGTCACGTAGCTTGAATTAGCGAAGTTCCCCTGCAGTCAGAAATGCGAGGTTCCCCATCCTTGCTGTGATTTTATGGGCATTTCAGAGGGGAGTTCCTCACTCGCTGCCTAATGGAGCAGGACCCCTCGGAGAGGTAGGGAAGCACAGTTCACGTGTAATCATAGAACAGTTCAGAGATCATCTAGTTCCAACTCCCTGCCATGGGTAGTGACACCTCTCACCAGATCAGGTTGCCCGAAGTCCAGTCCAGCCTGGTCTTCCATACTTCCAGGGACGATGGAGCAGCAACAATCTGCTGCTGTGAGCAGGGACCATGGCTGGAAAGAATGGTATTGAAAGTGGATCAAGTGCCATTCAGCTTCAAGATGGAGTGAGGAGAGGAGTGGCAGTGAACCTCATATCTGGGTGTACATTTGCAAAACCAAGCAGTGGTGCTTTAGTCCCTGCAAACCACACATTCCCATCAACCATGAGCCATGCTTCCAGGTCACAACAGGGATAAGGACATGTCCAAGCACTTGCACTGCTGGGCTGTAAGTCACAACCTAACCTTGCAGGTCACCTCTCCATACTACATAGAGATGCTACCACGACTTGGCATCTGAAGCCAACTAGTTGCATCAGTGGAACAGGCTTCCAGAGCAGAGCAGCTCTCTGCTGCAGTCCAGCTCACCCTATCATTGCGTTAAACAGAAACCGTACTATTTAACTGAAACCATAATATTTTACTGAAAAACACCCCCAAGTTTTGTGTTTTCTGTGAACACTGGTGCTTTCCCAGAGTAGCCACCTTCCTGGAAGTTTTCAAACCACCTCATATCTCAAAATAGCAGAAAACTGAGGAGAGTTTTCTGAGTTTTACTTGTTTTGCAGTCTGATTGTGCTAAGATTTTTACATGCGCTTAGCATAACCAAATCTCCCTTCCAGTGTCCCAGAGCTGTTTACACTTCTCCATAATTATAATTTATTCACACTTGCAGTCACCTAGAGAAGAGCTTCAGCCTTTATTTCTGCGGCCGTCCCCTGTACACAGCTCCCTTTGGAGTGACTTTGTACAGAGGCAGCTTTATTACCGTGCACATAGCCACAGTATTTCTCAGCAGAGAAATACCCGTCCTGGGGTAACTGACAGTGTAACGAAAACACTTCCCTTTAGTGGAGATTTTATGCAAAAGAATGGGATTTCTGTCACTTTAGTGTCTTTCTGAGTGGTCTTCAGTGACAGATGATCTCTGATCTACAGGCTGTAGTGAAATATTTCTGTTTTAATTGCATCTATTACATTCTGCATGTGTTTAATGGTCACTGTGGAGCTTCACTAAGACTCACTTAGCCCTGAAGAGAAAGACTTGGGGGTGTTGATTGATGAGAAGCTCAGCGTGACTTGTCAGTAAGCTCCTACAGCTGGAGAGGCCAGTGGTGTCCTGGGATGCGTCAAGAGCAATGTGGCCAGCAGAGCAAGAGAAGGGATTCTCCCCCTTTATTCTGCCTTTGTGAGACCCCCACCTCAAATCCTGCAGCCAGTTCTGGTGGCCCAAACATTAGGAGGACATGGAACTGTTGGAGCAAGGCCACAGAAGTTCTTCAGTGGAAGGGTGGAGAGATTCTGGAATCAGTTGCCTGGAGAACTTGTGGTTACCTCCTCCCTGGAGGTGTTTTAAGGCCAGGTTGGATGCAACCTTGAGCAAGTCCGTTTGAGAAGCATTGCTGCCCACGGCAGGGAGATTGAAATGTGCCTTGTTGGTTATCAAAGAGATTGGCAGGAGAACATCATATTCATTCGTCCTTTCTGTTGATGCTTTCCCAATAGGGCCATGGTTGAAGTGGGTTGGATGTGTAGAGGATAATCCAGGTTCTTCCAGGTGTCTCTTTTAGTTTGACTGTGTCTTTGAACCTTCAAGAACCTGTAGTCCTGGCTATTTTGTCTCGGATTTCCTTAAGTCTGAACAACCAGTTTGGGATTTGTTGGTATCTAGTACCTAATTCAAAGGATTTCTGATGTTTCCTTAACACTTCCTCAGCAAAAGCTCCATTCCAGGTGCCTGGAGGTGACTCAGACAGAGAAAAGAACAGTTTAGGATCATACAGAAACGAAACAAGCAGAGTACCTTAGTGCTGAGTGTCTGTATAACTTGACTTTGGAAGGTTTCACAATCTTACTGCTGTTTTTTTGGCTGTCATTCATTTATTTGAGGAGGGAATTTCAGGTACTATTACCATCATCATTAAGAAAAGCAGCTGACGTTACGCCCCTTCAATGACTTGTCTTGAGCTGCTTCTAATGATAATTGAGAAGACATCTGATAACAAGGAGGCAGAAGAAAGCCTGGGGAAGGCGTGAGTTGGAGGTTTCTAAATCAATCCCTACAGCTTTCTTAGGGTTTTGTGGGGTTTCATTATGCGCTTTCAGCCTGGGTAAGACAATCCTCGGGAAGCTGTGAAGTCGAATGAATTAGGTTTTCTGAAATGGTTTGCTTTCTCTTTCTTTCTTCGTACGTTCTTCTTTAATCCAGATGACTGTCATTCACAGAAAGATCCTTCATTTTCCTGGAAGTGCTTTTCTCTCTGAGGGGAGATGCTTAATTGCAGCCGCAAATCACCTCAAACACTTTCATCACAAGATAAAGCGAGTTAAACATTGTGCATCATTTCTCAAGGGCAGGTTCTGAATTCGGGATAAGATGCAGATTCCTGCTTTTATTTCCTCCCCACCGCTCTGGATGGGCTTTTCACTAATTCTGTCCTGATTAGACAGTGTTTGCAGGGCCGCACTAGCCTGGACAGGAGAGCTGGGCAGAGAGAAACTGAGTGAGGGACAACAAGGGTCAGGGGAGAGTCTGGCATCTGGACAAGAACAACCCCAGGGACCAGGATAGGTGGGGGACTGACCTGTTGGAGAGCAGTGCGGGAGAAAGGGACCTGGGGGTCCTAGTGGCCAGCAGGGTGACTCTGAGCCAGCAAGGTGCTCTGGTGGCCAAGAGGGCCAACAGCATCCTGGGGGGATCAGAAGGGGGGTTGTTAGCAGATCAAGGGAGGTTCTTCTCCCCCTCTANCAGGCTCTCCTCAAGGTTATCTGGTGACAGGTCAAGGAGGATGGGTTGAAGCTTGAAGGGGGGGACATTGAGATGAGATCTGAGGCAGAAATTCCCCCCTGTGAGGGTGCTGAGTCCCTGGAACAGGTTGCCCAGGGGTGATGTGGCTGTTCCATCATCTCTGGCAGTGTTCAAGACAAGGTTGGATAGGGCTCTGGGCTGCCTGGTCTGGTGAAAGGTATCTGTGCCTATGGCAGGGGATTGGAACTGGATGAACTCTGAGCTCCCTTCTGATGTAGACCAGTCTGTGCTTCTACGACTGAACACGTTAACCAGCAGTATTTGAAATTTAAATAAATAAGTAGAACAGTGTGTGACTGTGAATGTGCCTGCACGCGTCTGCCAGGCAGAAAATAGAGAGGATCTGTTCGGGTCTTCACTTCTACCCGGTCCTTCCCATTTCAAAATACTGAATTTGCTGAATCTTTAGTTGCCAGCTGGGGCAGGATATACTCTTTTCTGGAAAAAATATACCTAAAATACCTATCCCTTCTGAAAAGGGAAAGAACATATGAGTTGTTGGCACACTCTGGTAACCTTTTCTTTGCCTGGGAATTCACGTCTTCATGTCTCCTTGAGAACAACTGTTGTGTGACTTCTGCTCTTCCTCTGAGAGCCTCACATGTGGCTTCACTGTGCACCTTTGAAGAAGTGCAGGGGTCACACTGTCCCAGCCCATCACCACATCAGCCAGACCAGGACTCTAAGGGCCACAGCCAGTCTGTCCTTAAACACCTCTAGGGATGGGGATTCTGCCTCTGCCCTAGGCAGTCCATGCCAGGCTCTGAGCACCCTTCTCCTGAGGAGCTTAGGAACAGGGTTTAGCAGTGGGACAGTTGGGTTCATGGTTGGACTGAATTAGCTTAAAGATCTTTTCCAACTTAAATGATTCTGTATTCTGTGAGTTGATGCTGCTGCTGCTGTGTAAATCAGAGTTAAGAGCAATCCCAGCTCTCCAGGAGCTGGATTAAAACACCATCCACGTTCTCTTGGACAGCACATCTCAGTCCACAGTGACCCCTGGTTCTGAACTCTTCATTATTTTCCTACACTTTGGGAAGAAAAATAGATTCATTGCCTTACGTGTGAGTTAGGACCCACCAAGGTGATCTCTAGGAGAAAACTGGGGGGGGTGTTAAGCAGATGGCATCACTGCACGAAAGATATTTTGCGGGAGGAGGTGGCAAATGTTTTGGTGTTAAAATATTCCCTGAATCAGCATATGTGTGTTTGGGGATGGATCCTGGGGGGAAACAATGCTGCCTTATAAAAATAGAGAGTAACCCAGACGTACGTAACGCAGCGTGGTGTCAGCACAATGCGTCTGCATTGCTGCCTTCTGTGCTGCCTGGAAGACACCTCTGAGATCACCAAGTCCAGTTGCCAACTCAGCCCTGCCGTGGACACTAAACCCTGTTCCCCGGTGCCCCATCTGCGTGGTTTTTGAGTGCTTCCAGGGATGGCAACTCCACCTCCTCCCTGGGTTGTCTGTTCCAAGCCCTCACCAGTCTGTCAGGGAAGAAAGCTTTCCTGATGTCTTGTTGAAGCCTCCTCTTGAACAGCTTGAGGCTGTTTCCTCTTGTCCTGTCACTGGTGACTTGAGAGAAGAGACCAACTGCCAGCCGTCTGCACCCTCCTTTCAGGTAGCTGTAAAGAGCACTAAGGTCTCCTGTTAACATCCTTTTCTCCAGGCTACCCAGCCCCAGTTCCATCAGCCACCTCTGGTCAGACATTCACCAGCTTGGTTGCCCTTCTCTGGACCTGCTCCAGCATCTCAGTGTCCTTCTCAAGGACATGGAGACACAGTGCACTGCTCTCCAGTTTGGAGAGGGGGAACCCCCCAGTGGGAACGGTGTGGCCAGTCCCAGAAGGAAAGTTGCATTCTGAATGGAATCCTGGCATCCTGAATGCTTGGCTTTGAGATGTAGGAATGGAAATTAATACCTATAAATACCTGAAGGGAGGGTGCCAGGAAGGCGTCAGTCTCTTCTCAGTGCTGCCACGTGATGGCACAAGGTACGAGTTGGAACACAGGAGGTTCCACCTCAACATCAGGAGAAACTTCTTTGAGTGTGATGGAGCACTGGCCTGGGCTGCCCAGAGACGCTGTGGAGTCTCCAACTCTGGAGAGATCCCAGATCCACCTGGCTGCCATCCTGGACAGCCTGCTCTGGCTGACTGTGCTCTAGCAGTTAAGTTGGACTAGATTATCTCCCTTCCAGCCCCCACCAGGCTGGGATTCTGGGATTCTGTGAACAGGTAGCACCAGCACATGTAGATAACTGCGTGGTTAAAGACACTGAATTCTTCTTCCCCTTCTGGTTTTCAGATTTATCCAGGAGATAGAGCACGCCATGGAGCTTGCCCCGACCAAGCAGTGCCCGCTCCGCGAGTTCCTCACCATGTACATCAAGAACATCTTCCTCAGTCAGGTCCTGGCTGAGATCAATAAAGAGATTGAAGGAGTCACAAAGGCATCTGATCCCTTGAAAATCCTGGCTAATGCAGACACCATGAAGATCCTTGGAGTGCAGCGGCCTCTTCTGCAGGTAGGAGCTGAGAGAACTGCCATGAGAACCCTTTCTGTCCATGTCTAGCCATGACCTGGCTGTATAGCCACTGAGGAGAGACCTGGCACTGGTGGAGTGGGGCCAGAGGAGGCCCCAGAACTGCTGCTTTGAAGAGGGAATCCTCTGCTGGGAGGCCAGGCTGGGAGTTGGAAAGGTTCAGCTGGAGAAATGAAGCTGCAGGAGACGTTAGTGCAGCCTTTCAAGGAGCCCATCAGAAAGCTGGGGGGAACTTTACAGGAGGGGCTGTGGGACAGAACCAGGGGTGATGGCTAAACTGAACGAAGGGAGTTTTAGGTGAAATCTGAAGAAGAAATTCCTCCCTGTGAGGGCGCTGAGGCACTAGAGCAGACTGCCCAGGTTATGGATGCCCCATCCCAGTGAGTGTTTAAGATCAGGTTGGATGGGGCTCTGGGCTGGTTGCAGATGTCCCTGCCCGTGGCCGGTTTATAAGGCACCTAGTAGCCATCACAAGAAATTGTTCCCAGCTTCAAACCTCGACCATCAAAGTTTAAGATTGACGTTGGAGACGGTTCAGTGAGTCCAGAGAAGATCAGCAAAGCTGGTTAAGGGGTCGGGGAACACGTCTTTAGAGGAGAGCCTGAGGGAGCTGGAGTTGTTTAACGTGAAGAAGACGAGGCTGACAGGAAACCTTGTTGTCCTTAACCTGAAAGGAGGTTGTAGGGAGGCCGGTATTGACTTCTTCTCCCAAGTCAATAGAACAAGAGGAAGTGGCCACAAGTTGCAGCAGGGGAAGTTCATACTGGAAATCAGGGAAACAATCCTCAGTGAAAGAGCAGTTAAACCTGGGTACGGAGTGCCCAGCTAAGCAGTGCCGTCACCATCCCCTGCAAAGTGTTGGAAGGGCAACTGGTTGTGACACTCTGGGACATGGTGCAGCGGTCGTGGAGGTGTGGGTTGGACTTGATGAACTTAAAGGTCCTTTCCAACCTTAATGATTCTGTGGTTTTCCATGTGTGTTTCCGTTAGGAGTTCTAGGGACATTTCCAAATCACACAGCCATGCATCTGGGCTGTGGGTCCACAAATGGTTAGTCTGGAGGAAGGGGAGGCTTAGTTGGGACCTTAACTCTCTCTAAAACTCTTTAAAAGGAGGGTGGGTTGATCTCTTCTTCTAAGGAACAAGCAATAGGACAAGAGCAAGTGGCCTCAAGCTGCCCCAGGGGAAGTTGAGGTTGGCCGTGAGGAGAAACTTCTTCCTGGAAGGAGCCCTCAGGTTCGCAGAGGCTGCCAGGGAGGGGTTGAATCGCCGGTTTCCCAGTCCTGGAGATGTGGAGATCAGGTACAGGGTTTAGCAGTGGCCGTGTATTGTTGTGGATTGCAGCTTCATTTGTCCCTGTGAACATGTACTCCAGCATCAATACCTTTTCCTAACGTTCCTTTGGGTTTGAAGAATCAGAACAGCTTGGAATTTTCATGTCCAGCTCCTATAATTTATTTCTCATGATGGATGGAAGTCATTGTGAGCCAGGTTTGTTCTTGGTCCGAGTGTCTCCCTGTCTTCTTGGTCAGAAGGTCTCCCTGTTCCCGACATTATAGAAGGGTAATTTTGAGAAAGAGAAGAAAAATTGCTTCCTCTTTGAACCAAGTCATCCAAGTACCTCCCTGCAATGAATTTGATTGATTTTTACATTAAAAGAGAAAACAAATGAAATAAAGGCTGTTTCTGCACCAACAGGGCAGGAGCCTGGAATCTTTGCCCTCATCATCTCAGGGGTACAAGGGAAGTACAGGGGGTGGTTTGGAAGAGCCTTGCACCCCTCTCCCTGTCTTTGTTTTTCCCATGTCGTGTTGTTGCGGGGATGTTCACGGTTCAGCCGTCTCTGTCCTTCTCTGTCCTGAAGAACTTTCTGTGTCTTCGGCAGCAGGAACAACTGCAGTCATTTGAACACTGCTCAAGAATTTATCGGTCCCCGCTGCGGAGGCTGATAAAAGCAGCTTTTTTGATGGCTGGCAGCACGTTTGAACAGAATTAGCTTATAGATAGGAGGTTTTGTAGCACCTTGTGCCGCCGTGTTCTCACAGATGAATCGTCCGTTGCTGTAAATGCTTAAAAAAACCCAAGCTTCATGCTTTAAAAAACTCTTTGAAATTGTCTCTTTCCATTGGACTGGAATCAATGAGTAGGTTTGCATTCCTTCATCCTGAAATGCAAAAACATACAGTTTTATATAGAAATATGTGTAAATATCAATACAAATATAAATATAAACATAAAAATATACATGGTGTATATATACTATATATACTCTATATAAACACTATATATATACTATATATACTCTATATAAACACTATATATATACACTATGTACTCTATATACTATATATACTCTATAAACACTATATATATACTATATATACTCTCTATATATACTATAGTGTATATATATACACTCTATGTACTATATAAACTATATATATGCACTCTCTATATACTGTATATACTCTATATATACGATATATACACTATATACTATATATATACTCTCTCTATACTATATGTATACTATATATACTCTCTCTACGTATACTATATATACTCTCTCTATATACTATATATACTATATATACTCTCTATGTACTATATATATACTCTATATACTATATAGAGAGTATATATATACACTATATATACTCTATATATACACCATGTATAATACTGTAGTATAGTGTACTAGTACTACAATACTACTATTATAGTATATATATAATAGTATAATACTATCTAGAGTAATATACTATATATCTGTATAGTCATATCTATTTTTATATATAAACATTAATTTAAAACATATAAAAAGATACTTAAAGTCCTTCTATAAAATATAAACCTTCTATAAAATATAAACCACTTCTATAAAATTATTTAATAGTAAATTCTTTTCAAAATTATCTCACTAAAATCATTTTCTAAACCGTTCCTTTATACAAATTATTTTATAATAAGTAAATAAATACGGTCTGTAACCCCATTTCTTTTTAAGAGTGACTGAGTAATCGTGAAACTCATTTTGTTCCCCAGATTATTCTCCGTTAAGCTCCGGGCTGTAATTGCTTAAATCAATACTAAATCAGGCTACAAGCAGCTCGACAGCCTGGTCCTGTATGGGTCATGTTGAGGTGATAAATCTTCCCAGCTAGGTGGTCATTACTAATATTGGCCTTACAAATGTGCTGCCCTGTCTTTGTCCAGCTAAAAGAAGTCGGAATGTTGCTTCAGCCTCTCATTTCAGTAGCAGCAGAGTGGGCTTTTAACTCTCAAGTGTTGGCACAGCCGTTGTGTTCTGCTGCACCGTAGTGTCGATGAGGGGCTTGAGAGTTTCTGGCCGAGCTCCAGCGGCTGAAAACCCAGCGTAAACCTCCTTCTGAAGTCAGAGCGTGCAGCTGTCTGCAGGATAATGACTTGCTGGCGCTAATTATCTCATCTCCTGCCCCACTCGATGCCACGTGTGAAGTCACTCGCTTGTGACTTGCCAAGGAGACAGCTCTGGTAGCTCCGGCATGTTGTGTCCCATCAAATTCCTGGTTATTGAGAAGAAGAATGGTGGTAGTGAGTGGTGTTTAAATGGCTTGTCAGGAGCGATGGGAGCAGGCTTTGATGTGAGGGGATGGGAGTATTTAGTGATGTCAGCAAATGAGTTGTCCTTTCAGGCTGGTGGCCACCCATCAAAATCCTTTAGGGAGCCGACAGGGCTGGTGGGTTGAGTTTTTCCTGTCCAAGGATGAGTGTGACTTTTGAGGCAGCACCTCTGGTTCTGGTCCTCGTATTTTATTTCAGCTGGTTTTTTGCAGGCAGGGGTAGATTGAAATAGGATGTCAAAAAGAAGTCCTTTAGCAGGAAGGTGGTTGAATACGGAAGCAGGTTGCCCAGGGAGGTAGTTAAGGCCCCCATTCCAAGGCTCTGGGCAACCTCATCTGATTGAGAACGTCCCTGCTCACTGCAGTGATGTCAAACTACTTGACCTTTGGAGGTGCCCTCCAACCCAGGCCATTCAGTGATCCTGTGATGTCTAAAGCAGCATAAGGTGCTTTGCAGATGTTTTTCACCTTTTGCCTGGTGCTTCTGCTCCCAAGTTGTGAGGGATTAAGCCCGAGCGGCTGATTATTCCATGGTGGAGTTTCTAACTGAACCTACTTTCTCACTTTGAAACGAGAGGCAGAATTATCTCTCTGTGGGAGCCTGACTCTCCCTCTTGCTTTCAATATTTCTTCAGCTAATTCTTCCTCTGGGGGGAACATTTAGAGCAGTTACTTCCTTTTGTGGAAGCTTTTACAAGGCTCCCGTGAAGTCATCTGCAGATGTTTAACTTCTCCACGGAGGCTGATCGTGGAGCTCTTCACTTATAAACCCAATAAATTGCTAGCTTTAGGCAAACTGTTATGGCAGCACTTCAATTTATTTTAAACATCGAGTTGAACTTGCACATTCAGTAAAACCCAAGCAGGAGACGCCATGAAGTTCCATATGGACTCGAGGAAGCAGTACGTCTTGTGAGCAGAAGTATTTTCCTCTTCTCCAGAGCTGGAAAAGCAAAACCAGGTTGGAGAAACCATCCCACAGCCGTGACTCATGATTGACCTGAAGGGAACATGCCATGTTTGAGGTCTCTGTAGCCATCAGTGGCTGGGTGGCTCTTCCATAGGTGGGTGCGAGTCAGCCAGAAGCCGGATAACCCTCAGCCAGGACAGTGCTCCTCATCTCTGCTTTCATTGCTACAGGCTTGGGGGAGAGTGGCTGGGGAGCTGCCTAAAGAAAAAGGACCTGGAGGTGTCGGTTGGGTGACAGCCAGCTGAACATGAGCAGCAGGGTGCCCAGGTAGCCAAGAAGGCTAAGGGCATCCTGGCCTGCATCAGGAACAGTGTAACCAAGGAGGAAGGGGGTGATCATGCCTCTGTACTCTGCGCTCGTGAGACCACACCTAGAGTACAGGGTGCAGTTTTGGGCACCAGAGTGTAAGAAGGGCACTGATGTGCTGGAGCGGGGCCAGAGAAGGGCAGCACGGCTGGGGAGAGGGCTGGCAAACAGGCCCTGTGAGGAGTGCCGAGGGAACTGGGGTTGTTCAGTCTAGAGCAGAGGAGGCTGAGAGGAGACCTTACTGGTCTCTGCAGCTACCTAGAAGGAGGTTGTGGCAAGGCTGTGCTGGTCTCTTCTCCCAAATTACTAATGACAGGATGAGGGAAAAATGGCCTCAAGTTGTGTCTGAGGAGGTTTAGATTGGATCTTAGGAAGACGTTCTTGACCGAGAGTGGTTGGGCACTGGAACCTCCCTGCCCACGGAGGTGTTTATAAACCATCCCTAGAGGTGTTCAGCAAACTAGTAGCTAGAGCACTGGAGGCCATGGTCTAGGGGTTAGGGAGATGTTGACATAAGGGCTGGACTTGATGACCCTGGAAGGCTTTTCCAGCAGTGATGATTCTAGGATTCTCTGTTTCAGGG
Source organism: Upupa epops (assembly GCA_013397515.1). Lineage (NCBI taxonomy): Eukaryota > Metazoa > Chordata > Aves > Bucerotiformes > Upupidae > Upupa > Upupa epops. Next base: position 275,480 of record VZRI01003570.1, read on the forward strand.
TAAATTCACATTGGCTTTGCTTGCTCGGCGTTGTGTTTGTCTGCTGGGTTATTTTAGAAGGTGGCCTTGGTTTCATCATTGCTTCATTGGGCTGGCAGAGCACTGTTTCCATCCTTAGACTCTGGGTTTGAGCAAAAGCAGTGACCATGGCTCTAACATCCTTGAGCACCAGCAGGTTCAGGTTAGAAACGAGCTTGTGGTGCTGAGAACCCTGCTCGGAATGGGGTCAAACCTTGTGTTTTCAGGGTGGATTGGAGGGTGCAGACTGACTGCTGTGAGATTTTTGGGTGAACAAGCACAAGGGAAGTAATGCTTTGTGACACGTGTGCTGGCAGGGATTGAATTGCGTTAGCACTCTGTCAATCCCATCTTCCAAGAGCTGCCTTTTTTGGAGACCTTTCTGACATTACTGGCTATCAAAGGCATCCTCGGGTTTTGGCCAGCATGGGAAGAGCAGCAGGGCGTTGAGGGAGCCATGGATAGATGCATGGCCAACGGGAATCCGGGGGGATCAGCTGCTGTGTGGGAGCAGAAGGGGCATTAAGCCCCCAGGGTCACCCTGGGAGCCAGAGTGGGTGCAAGGAGACGTTGACTTTGTGCGTTTCCTGTCTCTCTCTGTTTTTAATGGTCATCGGTTTGATAAGCGGGACTCAAGCCAGAGTGGAAAGAGAAACAAACTCCAGTCTTAGAATCCTGCGCTCATCATAACGCTGCAGCTTCTGCCTTGGCCAGCAGTTCACATAGAGAGGCTGTGGGAGACGCATCAGTGGGGCACTGGGCATGCTGCTGAGGTGCTGGGCACGACAGTGAGATGTGGAAGAACACAAGAACACCCCTATCTTCCAGGATTAACCCTTTTAAGGGACTTTCAGTTCTGGCTGTAGAACAGGGAGATGCTGGAGCGGGCCCAAAGAAGGGCAACAGTGCTGGTGAAGAGCCTGGAGGAGAGGTCTGTTGAGGAGTGGCTGAGGGAACTGGGGTTGTTTAGTCTGGAGAAAAGGAGGCTGAGGGGAGACCTTAGTGCTCTTTACAGCCACCTGAAAGGAGACTGGAGAAAGATGGGGGTTGGTCTCTTCTCCCAAGTGATGGAACAAGAGGAAACAGCCTCAAGTTGTGCCAGCGGAGGGTTAGATTGGATTTCTTCCCTGGCAGAGTGGTCAGGGGATGGAACAGGCTGCCCAGGGAGGGGGTGGAATTGCCATCCCTGGAGGGGTTCAAATAACGAGTAGATGTGACAATAGAGAACAGGGTTTAAGTGGGCAGGGTGAGGTTTGGTTCACGGTCAGACTGGATGAACTTGGAGCTCTCTTCCTGCCATAATGACTTGATGATCGTGACTGTATTTCACTGCCAGTTTGAGCAATTGCTGGACCAGTAAACCCACACTAACTTTCTTCTAAGTTCTTTTAGTTTTTCTTTCTTGCTGTGAGGTTCGTTTCCAGAAGTTAGGAGTAAACTATATATATCTGCCTCAGCCTCACTCACAGGCCTTGATTGATCATTTTAATTACCAAAACAATCCCAGGCAGGTTCCTTCAGCAGTTGTGTTTGCCTCATAAATCCTCAGTTTTGCCTCACGTGGCCAAACCCACCCGGCTGGTGTCTGCAAGAGCCACTCTTCTCTTTGAGTCCAGAGGAGAAGCCATTGCCTTGACCACCCTCTCGTGCTTTTTGAAGTTTAAGCTGCCCTTTTCTCATCTGCTTTCCTGTCAAGTGGACCTGGCAGGAGAGCACATCCCTTGGATCTAGAGGCAGAGCTGGCCATCTCATTAATGCAGGGATGCTTCCCAAAATGAAGTGTCAAGGACCTGCAGAAGCAGTGCTTCTCTTACCCCTCTCTCCCTCCAGCTGCCTGTTTTTCGTGGGTGTTTCTTCAGGTTTAAACTGGTGCTTTGATTGCCCTGTTTAAACTGGAAGAGGGGAGATTTTTGCAGGTGTTTAGTCCTAAGGAGGAACTTCATCGCTGAGGGGGTGGTGAGACACTCCAGCAGGTTGCCCAAGAAAGTTGTGAGTACTCCATCGCTGGATGCACTCAAGGCTTTGAGCAGTCTGGGCTAGGAGGAGGTGTCCCTGCCCAAGGTGGGGGCTTGGAACTGGGTGATCTTTAAGGTCTCTTCCAGGTCACTGTCTCACAGTGCTGATGAGGCTGGAAAAGACCTTCAAGATCATCCAGTCCAACCTAAAACCAACCCAGTAACCCTGACATCAAACCATTCTGTGATTCCATGGCTTCACCATCAGGATGACCATCAGGATGAGTGTCCAGGAGGCTCTTAGCATCCACCTGAGAGCACCTACAAAGGTCTACTCTGATGGCTTCATGTAAAGGAGGTTGATGTTTCTCCACCCTCCCAGCTCTCCAGGAGCTTCTTTAATAATTCAGTTTTGTCTGGGAAAAATGTAATGCCTTCTGTTTTCAAAACCCAGCAGTAGTAGAGTTTGGGGCCTTGGCTTGGGCTTTCCTTTACTCTGGCTGTACTGATTAGCTGAACATCGTGCTTCTGGTTGCACTCAGTGATCTTGAAGGTCTCTTTCAACCTAAACAATCCCATGACTTGATGATTCCAGACTTTTTCCCTCCCATCTGCTTGACAAAGGTTTGGGCAATACCAGGCAAGGTGTTGTGTGAACAGCACAAGGACCAACTGCTGGTGAGGAAGGGAGTGTGAAAAGTGTTGGAGTTGGGGTGGGGCTGGAAGGGTGAGAAGAGAAGAAGCCAAACCAAGGTAGTGGTCTAGGTGATCCTGCTGTGGCAGGGGGATTGGACTGGATGATCTTTCGAGGTCCCTTCCGATCCCTAAGGATTCTGTGATTTGCTTTGTGATTCCCAGACCCAGCCTCTCTCACAAGCTGGTGCTTCACAGATGTCTTCAGGAGACAGAACCTTCCCGTGCTCTTGCCAGGCTCCTTGCAAGTCACACTCATTATTTTCCCCCTTGGACTTGAAGGCAGGGCCCGTTCCATCCCAGAAGAACCGCTCTCGTTCTCCCTTTTTGAAATATTTTCCCCATCACAAGTGCTCAGCGAGGAGAGCCATCACATTGTAAATAATTGATGGCTACTTTATTGAGTTGTCAGCACTAATTCATCCTCCTTTTGAAGAGCTCCCATGTTCAAAGGAGTCATCCTTTCACAACAAGCTCAGTTTTTTGAAGAAAAGTTCATTTTTATAATTACTTTATTTCCCCCCCCCGATTCTCCTGCAGAACCAGATGGGAGCAGTGCAGCGAGGGGGAGGGAGGCAGCCCCTTGCAGCTCACGCAGGCTCTAGAATGCCTTTTATTACTCTTCTGCTGCTAATTTCTGATGTCTCCTCCCTTTTGCTTTTGCAGGTGTTTAATTGCCCCAGGTTTCAAAGTGCTGTTTGAAACGTGACAGATGGTTTTCAGAAGGAACAAAAGAGAGATGAGGCTGTTGTTGAAGGGCAGAGAAGCTCAAGGCTTCTTTTTTTCCCTAATTCTTTTTTGCCCCTCCATGGAGCAGCAGCATTTGGTGGGAAGGTTGTGCAGTGATTTAGAAGGAAAAACCTTCTCACCAGGAGAATTGATTAATGAAAAACAAACACTGGGAGGGTGGAAGGGCAGGTTGGATGGGGCTCAGGGCAACCCCGTCTGGTGAGAGCTCTTCCTGCCCATGGCAGGGTGTTGGGATAGATGAGCTCTGACCTCCCTTCCAATCTAAACCAGTCTCTGGTTCATGCAGGGATGCTGCAGTCAGACTGTTCCTTCCTACAAGCTGGGTTTCTCCCCATCCCCTCAACCCACAGAGGGGAAGGTTCATGCTGGAGTGTGTAAACTTTTCTGGCAGCCCCAAGGTTATTAGCACTTGAGTTTACATCTGAAAGAAAGAAATGAAGTTTCTCCTCTTGCTCCTGATCTATAAATACGGTCATAGACTCTCAGAGTTACTGAGGTTGGAAAGGACCTGGAAGATCATCAAGTCCAACCATAAACCCCAGCTGTCCCATCCCACCGCTAAACCCTGGCCCTGAGCTCCACATCTCCACCACTGTGAAACCTGTCCAGGGATGATGATTCAACCCTCTCCCTGGGCGGCCTCTGCCAGGGCCTGAGGACCCTTTCCGGGAAGAAGTTTCTTCTCATGGCCAAGTTCTGGTCATTATGGACCTGGTCCAGAACTCTCCGGGGAGTTTAAACCATAGGGATGCGCTTTTAATTAAAACACTTGAGATCTCGTGTCTCTGCTAAGTGAACTGCTACTTGGAATGGAAATAAAGTGATGCAACTCCATGGGAGAGCCCTGCCCCGGGCTGTGTTCCAGTTTAATTAATTAGGTGCTGATTATAGCTGCTGGGAAAGATAAAGACAAGGGAGAATTGAAATTCATTGGAATTAAGAAGGTGGTATCCTAGATTCCCATCTCACTGACCTTGAAGCCAACAGAGTTAGAATGGATTTCTTGCAGTGCTTGCAAGGTGAGATCTATCCTGATAGCTTTAAATGTTGTCCAGACCCTGAACGGGTCCTGTCAGAAGGCTGGGGAAGAACTGTTCACTGGGCGTGGAACAATAGGATGAGGGGTCACGGTCTGAAGCTGGAAGAGGTGAGAGTTTGTTATGCCAGGAGAGGGTTATGGACATCAGGAAACATTTCTTCCCTGGCAGAGTGGTCAGCGATTGGAACAAGCTGCCCGGGGAGAGGCAAGGTCACTTGATTGTTCTCCCTCGCCGCCTTCAGTTCCATCATTTCTTGTAGGCATGGTGGCAGCACGAAGCTTCGAGAGAGTTTGCAATGAAGGTGGGGGTGACCTGGCTGGCAAGGGGAAAGAAACTGTATAACTGGGACTGTGAAATTATGAAAGCCCTCGTGCCTCCCACTGACATGAGTTTCGAAGAGAGTACTTTCTATCTGAGCAGGATTACGACTGCAACAACACATGATCAGCAGGGTAAAACTAACCTGTAGCACTGTGTTTAGGGGGGAGTCTGACTTAGAGGCACTTTGCTTG
>VZRI01003570.1:280611-300783 GCA_013397515.1 Upupa epops
AGCACCCTGGTCTAGTGGGGGGTGTCCGTGCTCATGGCAGGGGGGTTGGAACTGGATGATCTTCAAAGTCCCCTCCAACCTGACCCATTCTGTGAATCTGTGAATCTGGCCCCATGACCTGGACTGCAGTTGTGTTTGTGTGGCCAACACGATACTGTCTGTGCATTGGCTGCCTTTGAGACGTAGAAATTGGAGGGATGTAAGAACCAGTGTAAGAAACCCTACCCAGTCTTCCCTTCCATCTCAGGACCGGTCATCAAGTGGTGCTGTTGGAGCCTGCAGTGCAAAACAAATAGATGAAAACAGGCTGCGGGACGTCGTCCCTGTTCGTTAGGCTTCATCGTGCTCTCCGATAGTTCAGCTCAAAGCCCAACGGCTGCGTGCAGTACCCTTTCCAAATCACATTAAGCCTGACAGCTCTGGATTGCCTTGATGGATGTATAAATGGTTGTCCCTGTTGCGAATGCCAGCGAAGCCGGTGCCTCCTCGATACCCCCCATGGTCAAATCTCATCACCCACTCCCATGTAAGTGAATTCCAGGCTCTCATTATGCGTCACATCATGCTTGTTTCGGGTTAGAATTGCTGGTAATTATTTTAGAGTCCAGTGAAGTGTGAAAATAAGGCTGATCTCTTTGCTCTACGTTGGATTTAGAAGCATAAGGATGAGGGAACGCTTGGGTCATGCCATCCCAGTCGCTGTCATCAGATGCACAGCAGCATCGTATAATCTGCTTTTCATAAACATAGAGTTTGCCTTCAGACCAGCCAGGCTTTTGTTCCCAGAGCTCCTGCTGAAGGGTCCATGGAGATGCACTGCTGGAGCGCCTTGCTAGTCCTCTCATTCTGAGCCATAGTGGCACTCAGACAGGCTGCTGAGCTTAGTCCGCCTGGACTATGCCCTCTGTCCTCTGGGGCTGCTGTGGTTTAGGAAACACAGAGTCATAGAACGGTTTAGGTCGGAAGGGGCCTCAGAGGTCATCTTAGCGCTGGCTCTAACTCCCTAACAGGGGGTTGGAGTCAGGCGGGGGTCAGTCTGTTCTCCCTGGACACTGCAGACAGGACAAGGGGTCACAGTCTTCAGCTCCATCGGGGGAGGTTTAGACTTGACATCAGGAGAAGGTTTCTCCCTGACAGAGTGATCCGGGTTTGGAAGGGGCTGCCCACGGAGGGGGTCGAGTCACCGTCCCTGGAGGTGTTCAGGGTCAGGCTGGATGAAGGGCTGAGTGGCATGAGCTGGATGGCAGAGGTTAGGGTGACTGGGTTTATTTGATTTAGGTTGAGCTGGATATCTGTAAGGTCTTTTCTAACCTTATCATTACTGTGACACCGTGTGTGTGACACCGTGTGTGTGACACTGTAAGATGGTATGGACAGGAGACATTAGGGATAATTTCTTCACCAAAAGGGGCAGAACATTTGCCTAAGCTGCCCGGAGCCGTTGAGGAGCACACATCCCTGGAGAGATTTAAAAGGCAGATAGTGCTGAGGAGTTTAAGGGTGACCTGGCAGTGCTGAGTTGAAGGATGGTCTTGATCTCAGATGTCTCTTCCAACTCTGTGATTCTGTGCCTGAGTGCAGCCTGGCTTCCCAGTAAAGCTCACATCATCTCCTGCAGTCATGGGCAATATCACCCCTGTGAGCAGCCGCGGCACTGCCAGAGCCATCTCACAAATATGACAGCATTTGAGAGACAGATGATCTGCATTCAGAGTTAATTTCTGTTTCCCAGCAGGGCTCCGCGGTGACCCTGCTGGGCTTGGAAATGCTGCTGTTTGGATGAATGTTTTGTGGATGACTGTATCCGCGCTCCACTGGCGCCAAGTTTGGCTTCCTCTCCTCCCTCCTTGCCTTCTCACTTGCAGCCAACATTGTGAGGCCTAAGTGGTTTTATTCACAAGACGATGACTCGACTGTCATCAGCAGAGGGAAAATAACGTACGAGCAAGAGGCGAAACAAAATGCTCCTTCTCCGCCAGCCAGAACTGCCTGGGAGGTCTCTTAAAGACATGCGGTGGGGAGCCATCTGCTCGGGAGGGGAGGTGGAGGCTGTCAGGAAACGACACACAAGGTAGATGGGAAGAGAAGATCTGTAGTATCATCCAGATCATTTGCCGAGCAGCTCCGCTCATTATGGCTCTGCCTGCTCCAGCTGGGAGTTGAACAATGGTGTCTCTGCTGCTACTGGACACGTCTCATAATGAGCTGACCCACTGGGGCTTCTGTTTCCCAATCTGATTCCCAATTTTCCCTCCCCAAACGTGATTTGAGGGGGAAACCACCGTCTTTTCCACGTTGCCCTTCTCTTTCTCCCCTGTTTCGGAAGCGGGGGTTTTGCATTTCTTTGGGAATTCCCTGGTTCCGTGAGCAGATGGTTGTGAAGTGCTGACGAGTTAATACTGTTCTTTTTGCTCCTTGCAGGAAGCTCTGCAGAGTAGAAATACTCAGCACGTAGTGTGGGAAGCCGTGAAGTGCAACAGAGTGCTTCGGAGTCTGGGTTGGCTTGGGTTTTTTGATGGGTTGACATTGAGGTCTGTAGGCAGCTGGTGAGGAAATGCTGCAGCAGAATAGCTCGGGTCCTGTCAGCTTGGAATTGTGGATGTGAAAGAGGAGAAGGATAAAATGAGAGGAAGCAGGGGTTCCCCGACACAGCATTCAGGTAGTATCTGTAGGATAACGCGTGACGCAGGGCGAAGAGTGCGGCTGGCTCCTAACACAGACATCTGTCCCAGAGCTTGGCCCCCATCCAGACCCTGTTTGGTGCTGAGAGGTGGTCGCTGTAGCTCTGTGGCATGTTGTCCATCCTTCTCTGTGTAAGTAGGATGGGGAAAGGTGTTTTGATGGTAGCTGTGCTCCAGCTGTGCCCTTGTTCCTAGGGCAAGAAGAAATGGGATCAGGTTGCACCAGGAGAGGTTCAGATTGGACCTTAGGAAAAACTCCTTCCCAGAACGAGTGGGGAGGCCTTGGAACAGGCTGTCCAGGGAAGGGGGGAGGCACTGCCCCTGGAGGGGTTAAAATAATGGGCAGACATGGTGTTTCAGGAGATGAGTTAGTGGTTCCAGGTTGTAGGGTGGATGGCTGGGTGATCTTGAAGGTCTTTTCCAACCTTAATGATTCTGATTTTCTGATTCTATGATTCTATCATCTATGTGACTCGCTTCAGGCATCCTTGTGATCCCACTTCCACACTCTGAAGCTGGTGTGATGATCAGTCTGAAAGGGAAAAAGCCCTGTAGACGAATGATGTTTTCCAGATTGATCACAGCTTCCCAGAAAGGGAGGTACAAGTGTATGGTTTCCTCTGTTTCCAACCTCAGACCTTGAAAGAGCCTCAGGTCAGAGATGCTCCCACAGCTGGGCCTGCCATGGGGTAGCTTCTAGGTCAAGAGGAGGCAGGTACCTCTGTTCAGGCAGGAGGAAACAGTGATTTAATAGTGTTTCCACTTTGCACCCAGGCCATGAGTCTTCAGTTGCTGCTTCTCTTTGCAACTGTGTTAGGTTGATGTTAGGGTTACTGGGTTGGATTTAGGTTGGACTGGATGATCTTGAAGGTCTTTTCCAGCCTCATCAGTGCTGTAATTACAATGACTTGAGACTCAAATAGACCCTAGGGCACGCGGGCTATCTATAAAAACAATACAGATGGGGCTTCTTCTCCAGACTGGGACAAGCGTGTGGAAACGTTTATTCAAAAGCGAGATTCATTTGGCTTCTGGAATTGATGCCCTGCTGCTGAGCAGCATTAATTCCACGCGTCCTGTGCCATCGGTGGTGTGCACAGCCACCGACGACCTTCTAGAGCAGATATTCCAGAGGAGAAAGAAACCTGACGCGTGCTGCTTGAGGAACAAACCAGCACAGTGCCTCACGTTGTACCTGTGACCGGGAGAGTCGTGCAGAACCCTAACGAGTCACTTCTGGGAGTGTTCCAGGGAGCTGCAGGTCTCGGATGAGCTTTTCAGCTCCCGCAGGACAACCCCTGCTTGACGTAACTGGAGATCACTCCTTTGCATTGCAGCCCAGTGCAGATGTTTATTGATTAATAACGGAAGAGTGTGGCCTGTGCCTGGCACTTGTGAGTGATAAACAGTTCTGAGGCGGTAAGGAGGGTGGATTAAAGGGTAAGAGCTAATGACTTGGCCTGTGTATGTAACGCATTAAAAGCAGCGTGAAGCCTCAGCTATTTTATCACGTCGCTAATGTCCCTGACAACATTCACTTGGTGGGAGTGAATGAATGGAAATCCATTTTGAGGAGTAAATTAAAATACCTTAAAAAATGCCTTTAATAATAGCTGCAGATCTCAGCGGGAGCAGAGAAGTGAGAGATACGAAGGACCTATTAAATTCTCCAGTCCATCTCCCTGCCAAGGCAGCGGCATTCCTTATTATGCTGTTATGACTCTGTCATTCCGTGCGGGTTTCGATGTCTCCAGTGCTGGTGGGTCTGATGGGAGGGAAGATGTGAGACTGGACTGCCCCAGCTTGCCCCAGCTTGCCCCCGCTGTGCAGTTGCGCCCCATCTGTGTCAGGGAGGCACGTAGTTTGCACGCTGTCTGAAGACATCTCCTCCAGCAGGTGCTCCTGGGCTCTGATGTTGTGCTGGTGTTTTCAGAGGTGGGCAGCACCTTGTCAGAGTCTCTGCTGAACGTGCGGTTCTGGGTCCCACTCTAGGCTCCTCAGTCCACCAGAGACCTGGAGCTGATGCAGCAGGGCCAGAGGAAGCCCCAGAAATGGTGCTCTGAGGGGGGAACACTCTCCTGTGAGGCCAGGTGGGGAGAGTTGTGGGGTTCAGCTGGAAAAGAGGAGCTCTGGGGAGACCTTAGTGCAGCCTTTCAGGGCTTCAAGGGGCTGATTAGAAAACCTGGGGGGACTTCCAAGCAGAGGCTGTGGGACAGGACAAGGGGTGATGGTTGAACTGGGAGAGAAGATTCAAACCTTCAGAGAGAAGGAAGAGATTGTTGGTGCTGAAGGTGGTGGAACAGGTAGCCCAGGGAGGCTGTGGCTGCATCATCCCTGGAAGTTTTCAAGACCAGGTTGGGTGGGGCTCTGGGCAACCTGATCTGGTGAGAGGTATTGCCACCCATGGCAGGGGGTTGGGACTGGGTGATCTCGGAGGTCACTTCCAACCTAAACCAGTCTGTGATTGAATGATTTTAGAACAGTAGGATTTTGTGATAGCATTTAGAGGAAGAAATCAGTTCTGCATGGTCAAAGGGAAATGGGTTAGTAAGCAGATTTTACAGTAAATACTCATTTTTTAAAAAGAAGGTGCATTTTGCTGTCCATCCACATTCCCCTTCCCTGGATCACCCAGTGCCAGGTAAATCAGAGCTACCCAGGGCCCCGTCTGTGCCCTCACTGGGCTGCTTCAGCATCTCATTTGAAGGCGAGAGTGAAGCACAGAGAATCCCTGGCTTCCCTTCACGTGGCACTCAGGACCTCTCCGAATCAAGGCCACGAAGAGAAAAAACATCATCTCCACTGAAACAGGCAGAGCTGTAGTGGAAAAAAAAGAAAAGACAGCAGCCTCTCCAAGTCAGGAGCATCTGGGAAGCAAAGGAGTGGGAGGATGTAGTATAACCATAGTAACAGACAGGCTTGTGCAGAACTGATACTGGAATCATGAAGTCGGCTGGAAAAAAACCCCTCCTGGCTGTAGGAGAAAGGCAGGCTGTCCGGTTCTGAGCCCGGGAAGGGAGGGCTTTGCATCAGACGTGTTTGGATTGGTACCTCCGAAAACCTTGCGGCCCTTGGTAAACCCAGAGGAAAACAAACTCAGAAAGCTTCCGTGTCGCCCCTCATCAGAGGGGCCACTCACCAGAACAAGCAGCCGCAACTGTCGTCTCCCCTCGGGTCGCTTAAAAGGTGGGGTTTGTTTCGTTCAGGCTGGGGCTTTCCCTCTCCTGTATTCAGGGTCAGCACAGCGCTTGCTTGACTGGAATAGGGGTGCTGGTTGAGTCCCCATGGCAGCGATGGATCAGCGTCCAGCTCTTCTGCCCATCCACCCTGGTTACCTTTTGGGCCTCAGGTGCCCAGGGGAAGCTGGGTTCTCAGCTCCTGGTTTCTGGCTTTGAATGGTGTCTGTCTCTAACACCAACATGCTTGTGATTTTTAGGAGCCTCAAGTCTTTCTAAACCCTTCACCCCCATGTGCTGTGGGGGTGACGAGTCTCGTCGGTGGTTCCCCACCGCGCGGCGTTGGCAGGTGGGAGAGGGCCAATACTGTTCAGCCAGCGAGTTTCCTTGTTAGAGGGGGGTTTGGGGGGGTTAAGAGGCTCCACTGAACCCTCTTGCCAGAAAATGATGCTTTGATCATCCCCGTTTGCTCTTAATGAATCCAGATGGGTTTGAGACAACTGGATTGTAACTGGCTGCGAATGCCATGCTTCGGGAGGTGCTGGGCAGGGCCAGCCATACCAACACCCCCTGATGCATCCTGATGCGGAGAATCCCCAGGGACGGGCTGCAGATGTGTCAGCATTGCTTTGGAAAAGGTTAAAACATGGGAGAGTAAGCGTCTGGTAGGATCTGCTTTCACATGGAAATGTCCCTTTGTCTGCCTTGGACTCTTACTTTCTTTCCCTGGTGCATCAGGAGGAAGCTCTGTGTTCCCCTGAAATCAAAGGACTTCTCAAATGGAGATGCTGGCAGGAGCTTAGCTGTGATTTTAATGCTGTTGTGGAGAGGAGAGGGTAAATGGGAGAGAAACTGCGTGGAAACCAGCAGCACCTTCTCTAACACGGGGGGGTTGAGGTTGTTGTTTGCTCCATCCATAGAATCGTTAAGGTTGGAAGACACTTAGAGGGTGATCCCGTCCAGCCACCAACCTTCACCTGTAAAGGAATGGGAATGGGGTGGGTTGAGGCTGGGTTTGAGTCCCGAGAATCGTTTTGGTTGGAGGAGACCTTTCAGGTCACCGAGTCCAACCGTGGACTCAGTACCGCCAGGTCCCCACTGACCCCTCTCCCTCACCCCACGTCTCCACAGCTTTGCAACCCCTCCGGGGATGGGGACACCCCCACTGCCCTGTGCAGCCTGGGCCAGGCCTGGGGAACCCTTGTGGGGCAGAAATTCATCCTCAGGACCAATCTCAACCTCCCCTGGGGCAACTGTAAGTCTTTTCCTGGTTCCTTTGGCCCAGGTTGCCCTAAGAAGTGGGAGAAGTCCATCCCTGGAACCATCGCAGGTTGGTCCCTGGGGCTCTGAGCAACCTGCTCTGCTTGGGGATGGCCCTGCTCACTGCAGGGGCTGGGACTGGAGGAGCCTGAAGGGAGTAGAAACTCTGACAAAAGGTTCTTCAACCAAACTCATTCTCTAGATTTATGTTTAGTTTATTAAGCCTCAGGCACCAGTAGAAAACCTGTGCCCTACCCATGCAGCTTGTACGAGTGGGAGTGAGAGGTGAAAGCCCTGGTCTTCAGGACGGTCTGCAGTCCGTGAGTCCGGAGTTGTTGGTCTGGCTGAAAGATTTGGGGTCTGAAAGTGCAGAGTTCAGCGATGCTCTGTGTGCCTAGCTCCTCTAAAAATCACCTGGAGGTTTTGAGGTTTCATCTAGTGAAGGAAAGACCTGGTGAGCTCCAGTGCTCTGCAGCAAATGGCTCAACAGTGCAAGCTCCCAGACCTGATCGTTCTCTTTTTCCTTACGGATTCTGGTTCCCATCACTCGGTGGCACCTCCAGCAGCTGCTCTGCATCCAAGAGCATCGTCTGTACGGTGGCACGTGGACACGCTAGCACAACGTGAGAAGGTTGACATGAAGCAGCTGAACCTCTACTCAGACTGGGGCTTTTCTTTCTTTTCCAGAGCACAGTGATTGTGGAGAAGACAGTTCAAGACCTGATGAACCTGATGCATGATTTGAGCGCCTACTCGGATCAGTTCCTCAACATGGTGTGTGTGAAACTCCAGGAGTACAAGGACACTTGCACCCTTGCCTACAGGTACAAGCAGGCTTGGCAACTGGTTTTTGCTGGAGATACTGCACTGGCACCCGTGCTGTTTCGCCGTGAGTAGGCAGGGGTTGCTTCTGGAAGTCACCTCTGCTCAGGCTGGTCAGTGAGGTTTCTGAAGTCGTGAAGGGTTCTGATTTCCCAGGGGCTTTATCCACGTTACACTGTAATCTAGGCTGGTAAAGATGGGTGACAGTGGTGGTACAGCTTAGAAACCATGCATCTTTTCCTGTAAAGGTGACCTCAGGTTCAGGATGGAGGGTTTAAGACATCATCTTAAGACATCATCATGATTTTTAACTGTGAGTGCGACAGAGCCCTGGAACTGACTGTCCTGAGGTGTTGTGGAGTCTCCTGCTCTGGAGACATTCAGAACCTACCTGGATGTTCCTGTGTGACCTGCAGTAGGTGATCCTGCTTTGGCAGGGAAATAGGACTAGATGTCCCTTTGAGGTCCCTTACAACACCTAACGTCCTGTGATCTTTGTGATAGTTGTGTTTGGCTGTTGCTTTCTTGTAGAGCAAGTTACACCCTTCGATCTGAATGTTCCCAGGCAGTGCAGCTAGATTAAATGGGTGACTTCAATGAACAATTGAGTCCTGTTGGGGTTTGAGTGTTCAGCTTTCAGGGCAATGCAGGAGCAGTCCAAACGTGCCACAGTATTGGCACTGAAAGGCACTCAGATGCCGCAGCAGTGTGGGCTGCAGTCACTGCTCTGCTCAGTCTTATAGAACCACAGGCAGGTTCAGGTTGGAAGGGACTTCAGAGATCCTCTGCTCCAACCCCCTCTGCCACTGGCAGTGACACCTCTCAACCAGACTTGGTTGCCCAAGATCTCACCCAACCTGGCCTTCACCACCTCCAGGGAGGGGACAGCCACAGCCTGGTCAGGTAATCGATTCCAGAGACTCTCCACCCTTGAGCTGAAGAACCTCTTCCTGAGATCTAGTCCGAACCTCCTCTCCTTCAGTTTCAGTCCATTTCCCCTTCTCCTGTCTCTGTTCACAGCTTCCCCCATGACAGGGGAGGCTGGAAAAGCCTCTTGTGTTTCCTGATGAAGGGGCATTAAGAAATTGTTTGCCATTGCCTGATTTCACTCAGAGGAAGCTTCCTCTGCTGAGCAGCTGCGTGGTAGGAGCATGAGGAAGAGGTTTTCCATGGAAAGAGTGATCCAGTTTGGAACGGGCTGCCCACAGAGGGGGTCGGGTCACCGTCCCTGGAGATGTTCGCGGTCAGGCTGGATGAAGTGCTGAGTGCCATGAGCTGGATGGCAGAGGTTAGGGTGACTGGGCTGGGTTTAGGTTGGACTGGATGATCTTCAAGGTCTTCTCCAGCCTCACCATTGCTGTGATCCTGGGATTATCATGAATAACAGTACCAGCAGCAGCAGGGACTCCCCCAGTGGCCCAAACCTGATGTGAGCACTGGTGAGAGTTTGGTCCAAAATGTTATCCACAGCGCTTCCCATTTGTTACCGAATGTGACTCAAACCAGACAATACCAGTAATTTCTTTGGCTTGAACTTAAAGGTCCTTCCTTCCTTCCTTTGCTGCTACCATTCCTGCTCTTGGCACCTGCTGAGGAGTAATTAGGACAGCCCTAATTTGGCACTCTCCTGATTACACCAGGAGGAAGAACAGGAAACGTTCTCGTTTTGTTGCTAGCAAATGCCTGACTGAAATAGAAATCCATATACATTTCAAAGGATGCAGAGGGACACAACAGCTACCCGCCTTTCTCCCTCCCGTCTGTGGGGACGTTATGCCCTCTGCAGGGATCTCACCTCGGAGCAGCTCTCTGCAGCTTTGCCGTTTGGATTGGGGGGTTCCCTGGAGGGTTTCAGTGGATAAATCACGGAACGTTAGGGATTGGAAGGGACTTCCAATGATCACCTAGTGCAACCTCCCTGCTAAAGCACATCACCTGCTGCCGGTCACACAGGAGCAGCCAGCTGGCTCTTGAATGTCTCCAGAGCAGGAGACTCCACAGCCTCTCTGGGCAGCCTGGGCCAGGGCTCTGTCACCCTCACAGTGAAGATGATTTTCCTTCTGATTATCTGCTCCAGCTTGCACCCACTGCCCCTTGTTCTATCGTTGGACACCTCTGAGCAGAGGCTGGCTCCATCCTCCTGACGCTCATCCTTTCCATACTGATAACCATTCACGAGGCCACCCCTCAGTCTCCTCTCCTTGCAGCTGAGGAGACCCAGGTCCCTCAGCCTTTTCTCCTCTGCTTTCATCCTCTTTGCAGCTCTGATGTGTTGGTAAGAAACTCAGTGAACAAGCTGCTTACAAACGTGAGTTACTGTTTCCTGACTCATTTACTGCATTAACCTTCCAGGGTTCAGGGTGCCTTTCTGCCTCTTTTCGGGCCGAGGTCTCTCTCCTTTCAGTGTCTGACGCACGCTGAGCGTCTTCTGAACTCCTCCTCATGGAAACATCATCCTGTCCTTGAGAAGAGAAAAAACCATTAACTGCAGATAGACTTGGCACAGGACAGCAGAGTCCTGTTAGCCCCTGTGGCCCTCAGATACTCTAATGACACGCCGTGCCCACCCCTGCTGCGCGCTTCCCCGTCGTTCTCCTCCCAGCAGTGGTGCAAACCTGGGTCCCACTGCCCCTGCAGATGTTTGCTGGATGAAACCCATTGAGCTGTGGAGGGGTGACCCCTCCTCACTCACCTTCCATCACCTGAAGAAGCTTTACACCTACTCCCTACCCACTCCCAGGAGCTGGCTGCTAACAGATGGCCTTTGCCTTGGCCCACTGAGCTGTGAATTAATTAGTTGATTGTGGCACTGGAATTGGAGTAGCCTGGTTACAGCAGAGTCAGGAGAAGCTGGGGGGTGTTTGAAAGGGGGCGTTTTGAGCTGTACTGGAACATGTCACCCAGTCTTGTGATAATTGACTCAAGGACGTGAATTAGATTGACGTTAGTCAACGTTACGGGGGTTGAGAGGTGGCTGAGATGCTAAAAAGAAGAGGTGGGGGGAAGTGAGGCTGTTTCTGGTGGGGAAAGCTAGGTGGGCAGTGGAGGTCGGGCTATAGAACGATAGAATCGGTTAGGTTGGACAAGATCCAGCCGTCCGCCTAGCTGTCCCAAGGTCGCTGCTAAACCCAGTCCCAAAGCTCCGGATCTCGGTGACTTTGAAACCCATCCAGGGGTGGTGATGCAGCCCTCCCGGGGTTTTGTTTCACTCTGATTCTGTGCCTGGTCCGGAACCACAACCCTTTTTAACATCTTCCTTAACGAGGGGTGAGTTGGAGTAAAACCAACCTGTCAATAAAAATTAGGGTGTTGTTGCAGCCATGAGAAAGAATAGAAACCTAGTTCGGGGGGACCCACCTAGCTGGTGGCAGTGTTCAATCACTCTGAAGCTCCCTGTTGGGTGAAGTGGAGAATTTGGCTCTGGACTCCAGCAGCTCAGGGACCCCCCAGAAGGTGAGAAAAGCAGGAGATTGGTCGTTCAGGCTCCCACAAAACACTGACCCTACAAAAACAAGGGCAGCAAGCTCCGTTTGCGACCAAGCGTGATCGGCCAACACCCACCCCAGAAAGCCAGAGGAGTCTTGAGGACAGCGGATCATAAGGTACCATGAAGGTAGCCCCATCTTCTGTGCAGCTCCATCAGCAGGCTCCTCACGCGGAGCGGCGTCCGTAGCCACCGGAAGGGGTCTGATAGGATAAGGCTGTAAATGACTGAAGAGAGTGAACAGTGGAGGGTGGTGAGAGCTGAGGCTGCTGGAAGGGGAGCAGCGCGATGAAATGGGGTAAAATAAAACACAAACAGCAGTCTCGGGATTTATTTATTCTTCTTCTCCAAGTGCTAGATCTGTTCAACTGTGAAATAGCCTCCCAGGGGAAGGAGGCCGTTGGCTTTAGTCACTGAAATGTGGAGAGGACAAAGCACCGGCTAACGTATTCAGCAGAGCAGTTGTCTTCCCTTGGCAGAGAAGCGGCCAGATAGCATCAAATTAACTTGTTTCCTTCCCCGATGTCGGAGGTTCTGGTGAAGCTTTCTGATTTATTGGTTTTTCCCTCCCTCTGTTTTCACTGGGATGGAAAAAAATGAAGGGTTTGGGGTTTTTTTTAGCCAGCAGTGGAAAACCACCAGGTTCCTGATGGCAGCAGACAGACAGTCTGGAATCTTGGTGCTGTGGTCTTCCTGTGTCTGCAAAGAAACGCTGGTGCTTCTGCCTGTGGCGTGGGATTTAAAGAGGGAGAGAGATTCCTGAGGGAGGTGCAGGTGACAGCATCCCTTTCCACCTGAGCTTGGTGCTCACTGAGCTGAGGCTGTTCGCTTGGTGGGAGTATGGCCCTTTCTCCAGTAAGGAACTCGATCAGCAGCTGTTTCACAGAACCATTTTCCCCATCCACCTGCGTTGTCCACCAGAGCATTTTGTGAATCCCCCTTCGGACCTCCTCCTTCTTGCCTAACGGACGTTTCTCTGGGATGGGGAGGGGTTTCCGTGGCCGTGTGTGGAATTCCCTTCACACTGACATGGTTGGTGCTGCTTCCCCTGCAGGAGCATCGTGCAGTCGGATGAGAAACTGGTGATCAGCGCGTCCTGGGCGAAAGACGACGACATTAGCAGGCTCCTGAAATCTCTGCCCAACTGGAGCAACATGGCTCAGCCCAAGCAGCTGAGACCCAAGAGGGAGGAGGAGGAAGACTTCATAAGGTAAAATGGTTTGTGAATCACAGAACTTTTGAGTCTGGAAAAGCCCTTAGGTCACTGTTCTGCTTGGAGAAGACCAAGGTTTCTAATGTTAATTGTGGGGCTTTTATGCAGGCAGCTTCCCTAGCAGACCCCCTGCGTCAGTGTCTGCACTCTACAGGTGATGGGTGGGCAGAGTCTATAACAGGAAGGTACTGCCTCCCTCTTTTCTCTTTCTTCGTTGTCTTCTGTGCCATCTTGACCTTTCTCCTGCTTCTGCTGTGGCACATCTTGAGAGACAGTTCTGCTCTTTAGGGGACAGAGAGCTCCCCCACACCCCCACGGGTGGAGGCGCGGGCAAGCAGTGGCTCTCAGCCTCCTGCCACCCAGGGTGGAAGGCAAAGGAAGTATTTCCTGGGGAGTGGCATCGATGATGAACCTGCTGGAGCCAAACCATTGTGTCCGGGTGTTTGAGCAGAGGATGAGTCGTGGTGTTTCCTCAGGTGATGGAACTGGAGAGCACATGCCGTCACACCGGGGGACTTTAAAACCAGGCACCAGCTTTGCTGAGCGGAAAGCTGTCTGGGTTTGATGCTCTTGGCAGCAGCAAAAGTTCATTAGAGGAATTATCTGGTCAGGGGATATCTCTGGGTTGTGCTTATCCGTCAGGTGATGGATTGGTACAGCAGCCATGCAGGACTAGAGAGACCACAGCGCTGGAACTACTCCAGCACACCCCTCCGTTGAATCCCTCCTGAATATTGAGCAGCAGCTTTGGTCCCGTGGCGGGCAGAGCCGTGAGTGTGCAGACTTCTCTCCCTGTCCCTCGGCGTGTTTCCTGCCGCGTACCGTTCAACGAAACCGAAGGATGCGACCGCGATGCCTCTGCACAAATACCGCCTCCCGCAGCGCCGTGTGGCAGTGATGGATTTTGTTGTCTTAACCTGCCGCTGCCCTTCGTGCGAGTAGGTGTCAGAAGGCAGGGGGAGGCACAAGCGGAGTCTCTCCATCAATATTCTGCAGACAAAGGGACCTGATTGGGCCTATTATAGTGGCTCCCAACTTGGCAGGGGGAGAAAGGGAAGCAGAGTCATGCCTCTCTCCATAGCATTAGCTTTCTAAAGCTCAGAAGGCCGTGTGACACCGGGGTGACTGTGGGGTTGGCCCTCTTTCTCTCCATAAAGGTTAGCCCTTGGTTCAGTACTGGGTCGGGTGTGTTGGTGGTGAAACCCAACGACGGATCGCTCCCACATTCGCCTTTGTCGAGGGAAAAGCCTGTGAGAAGAGCTTTGGACCCATTGGTGCTTGAGCTGCAGCAGGAACTGTTGGCTGTCAGCGCAGCTTTGCAGCAAGGGGCAAGGGCAGGGGGTGCCTGGGGGACACGGCAGCGTGCACCCTGGCAGCTCACGGGTGTCGCAGTTTAAACCCCCGGATGTCAACATGAAGCAGTTAATTTCTCTAAGGTGCTGATGGGGTGAAACGACAGCAGTAGAGGGAGGGCTTGGAAAGGTCCCGCTCGCAAATGGCAGGTGAGAAACAACTGACTCCAGCTGGGGATGCGAGAGGGGACACGTTCAGACGGGGAGAGAACACGTTCAGCCTTGGTGAGAGGAGGCTCTGTCCCTGAAGAAAGGTGGTAAAGGGGTTTTGGAGCCAATTAGCAGCTAGACAAAGAAATACTTAATTGTTCTGTGTCCAGTGGTAACAGGCCAGACGGACAGAGGGCCCTCTGGTCTGGGTGGAAAAGGAGCGTAATAAACGGTCTCTGCTGGGTGACGTTGCCGGGTCCATGCCCACCTCTCACCACCAGTGGTGACCCTGACGTGATCAGGGGTGGAACAGCCGCAGAGCGGCCGGTGGCGAGCCCGGCTGAGCTGAAGGTATTTGCAGAGAGAGCTGCTTAACAGCAACGTGAGCCAGATCAGCCGCCTGGGTGGATTAGAGGTGGGCAGCTGGGGGCTTCCAGTAAAAATGGGTCAGAAAATGACTGGAGAGGGAAGCTCTATTTTATGTTTGAGTGCATATTCGTACCTCTGCAGGAGTTCTCTGTGATGATCAGGTGTTGCTCACCTGGCTATGTGAAAATACCACTGCCTGTACAGCAGACAGCGCTTTCCAAAGATATAGCTACCTGGGGGAAAGGGGGCCAAGCCCTGACTGATGCTGCTGCGCGCGATGATGCCCCAGCACAGTCTTTACTTACTGCGTGGCGTCTGCTTAAAGAAGCAACTGAACATCTGAAAATAGACTGGAAAACTGGTGCTGCCGCTGTAGGAGCAACTTCTCCCTCAGACGCGCGAAGGGAAGCCCTTATCTCGACGCCGCAGCCCTCGGATTCTAAAATATTCTCAGTACCTCCGAGTAACCCTTTCTTGCTGGATACGTTGGCTCCTCTGACTCCAGTTCTGTTACCTCCAGCTGCCTGGGCTGTGCAGCCTTACCCAACGCATGGTTTTACCACCTCAGGGTGTGAGGTGCTGCCCTTAGATCCTCCTGGCAATCCCCTAAGACGCGTGAGCAGGCAGATGCAGAGGAAGGAGCACATAGTGTTTCCCCGGTCTTTAGAGGCCTCACCGTGAGCCTGTCGTACGGCCTTTCTTAGGAGACCCAAGGAAAACCCGTGTTGACCGTGGTCTTGTTGCTCCTTCCACCCAGAGCCTAATAAAAGCGGTGTCTGCAGAGGGTCTGGTACCTTTGGGTGGGATTTGATAGCCCAAGTCAATGGGACTGGTTTGGTTGGAGGGGGAAAAGGGTGTCTATGAAATGTCTTCTGCTCCACGGGAGTGGATTAGGATGCTGGAGTGTTTGTAGGTGGGCAGAGCGCAGTGGGTTGGTCCAGGTTTGCTGGAGGAGAGGATGGTGGGTGGGCAGAGCGCAGTGGGTTGGTCCAGGTTTGCTGGAGGAGAGGATGGTGGGTGGGCAGAGCGCAGCGGGTTGGTCCAGGTTTGCTGTAGAAGTTGATAATGAGTTTCACTTGAAAGAATGATTGTGCTTTAGTAAAGAAAAAGAAGCCTGTCTCATCTATGGACTTGGCCGCCCGCTTCAGCCTCATCTTCACCTCCAGACACCCCCTGGGACTTGGGTTGAGTTGCTCATCTGTCCTCACTCCCAAAACTTTGTGATCCCCTGTGCCCATCTAAGAAATCCCTGATCAGAGAGGCTGGCTGGGGGCTCTCCTGAAGTTCCAGACGGATTTACTCTATGTCCAGTGGCCAGAATGGATCAAAATGAACCCCAGTTTGCAGACAGGAAGCACAACTATGCCCAGTGCCATAGTCCAGGGAGCTGGAGATGTTCCCACAGCCAACAGATGAGGCCTCATCCCAATCCACACACGCAGGACGTAGCCTGAGACAACGCATCTCATTGTCAAGCAGGAGAAAAGCCTCAGAGAGGTTTTCTTCTCTTGATGGAGGTTCTTTTTACTTCTCGCCTTTAACGTTCACTTGAGCAACTGAAACCCGTTTTGGGGTGGTTCTATTTTCTCCAGCGACTCCAAACCCCCACAAATCTAGGGAGATGCTGGCGATGAGGCTGGGGTTGTATACACAGTGCCCCGGTGGGATTATTCTGCTGCAGCTATTGTGCTCAGCAGCCTGAGTCCTCACTGTGGGCTCATAAAAGAGCTGATGGCAGGAAGTGGAGATGTGCAAGGATGAACGGAAGTGGAATGCAAATCCCTAACCAAGAGAGGATCTCTGAGGATGGGCAGAGTGTTCTGAAGATGGTGGTAAATGTGCTCTTGCTTAGAGCCTTTCACTGGAATGTAATTGTTTAGGTTGGGAAGGATCTTTAAGGTCATCAAGTCCAACAAGGAACCCAGCTGTCCCATCCCACCCCAAACCCTGGCCCTGAGCTCCAGATCTGGAAGCCCAGCCAGGGAGATGGAGATTCACCCCCCTCTCTGGGCAGCCTCTGCCAAGGCCTGAGGGCCCTTTCCAGGACAAAGTTTCTCCTCAGGGCCAACCTCAGCTTCCCCTGGGGCAGCTTGAGGGCATTTCTTCTGGTACTGTTGCTTGTTCCTTGGGAGAAGAGACCAACCCCCAGCTCTCTCCACCCTCCTGAATTTCAGGCAGTTGCAGAGTGAGAAGGTCTCGCTTCAACCTCCTTTCCTCCAGACCAAGCAGAGCCACGACCCCTCAGCCACTCCTCACAAGTTTTGTTCTCCAGACCCTTCCCCACCCCTTGTTGCCCTTCTCTGGACAACAGGGCTGGTTTGAGCTTCTTGCTGGTGCCGCCGGGGTTTCTCTCTTGCTCTCCTGTGCTGAATCTCTGAAGGTGCCTCTGCTTTGCATTTCAGGGCTGCTTTTGGCAAAGAGTCAGAAGTCCTCATTGGCAACCTGGGAGATAAACTCATCCCTCAACAGGAGATCCTGCGGGACGTCAGTGACCTGAAGGCCTTGGCCAACATGCATGAAAGCCTGGAGTGGTTAGCCGGTCGCACCAAGGCAGCCTTCTCCAGTCTCTCAGCCACCCAGAGTAAGTAGCACCCGCGGGAGCTCCTTTGGCTTAGGTGGAAACCAGCAGAAATCTGAGGGGTTTGCAGGTGGGGGATTTCAGAGCAGGTTTCTGTCAGAGGGAGGTAGAAAACCGAGCAGCTTCATCTCTTTCTTCTCCTTGAACGCTGTGGTGTGACGGCTGCTCAGGCTGCGGTGGGCACCGTGTGACGGGGCCAGGATCACCTCTTCTGGCTGAACCCTGAAGGGGATTTCAGGACTCGAGTTTTTCAGCTGCGTAACAGCACAGCACAGGAGCAGGCACTGGTCCCCAGACAGGCTTCACTTTCTTTAAAGCCTCACTAGATCACTGAATATTTAAAACCAGAGGTGTGTTATCAACGCACAGAGATAGCGATCTGCTTTGAATGGTGAATGCCCTGAGGAGCATCCCGCTGGAGCATGGGCTCTCGCTCTGCAAAGGCAGAACAACCCTAGGTGCAGCAGGAGGGCAGAGACAGAGCAGCCTGCAGGCGCTGTTCCTGCTTCTGGCTGTCAGATGTTGCCCACCCCACCGTTGTGGCACTGTTTTGCTTCAGCTTTTGCTCCTTCCCCCAGGGAACAGTGATGATTATTTTCTCTGTCTGGAAAGTGGTGAGATGGGATTCGTGCTGCTTCTCTTACTACTGCTGTCACTGGTGCTGTCTGCGCAGGGTCGCATGCAGAGGAAGGCTGTGGCTGTGCATTAGACCTCAGCGTAGACCTCGGTGCTGCTGCTTTCCACCACTAGTGAGTCATGAGGAGTCACCTGTCACTCAGTGATTTCTGGGGCCGAGGGTTGGGGTCTCACTTATCTCCTGAGACGTTCAAAATAGCTCATCCCAAGCTGGGAGGAGGGAAAATCCATCAGGGATTGGAAAAGGCTGCCAGGGAGGGTCAGAGCTGCCATTCCTGGAGGCGTTCAAAAACCACGTGGATGCGGCACCAGGAAACACAGTGCAGTGGGCAGGGTGGGCTTGGGTTGGTGGTTGGACTCTTCACCTTCTCCGCAATCATTCCTGATTCTGCCTAAGCGTGGGCTTGCAGTGTCATTCACACCCACGTGAAGGAGTAGAAGTGGACAGTGATCTGGGCCTTTACCAAGTCGTGGTGCCCTGGCAGTGCCGCCCTGTGTCTTCACTGCAGGTGGGCAGCATACCTCGCAGGACTCCTGGCAGATCTACGGATGGGTGCTTCTGTGCCCTTCACTAGGGGGTCTCTGACTGCAAGCACGCGCCTCGTGTGGCTGGGATGGCTGCCAACAGTTCAGCAGCGGTCACTGGGGTTTGTTCATCCTCACTGGCGTCCTGTTCCTCCTGCAGGGCACTGTACCTGCTCTGTACCTCTGGGGAGGTGGGTGCGTTGCTGGGCGCCGAGCAGGGACCTTTTGCGATCACCCCCTGCCCCCTAGTTCATCATCTTCACTCGGTGCTTGCCTTCTGCAGTGCCAGAACTAGGCACCGTGAGATCACGCACCCAGGCTTTGGATCAGCTCCTCTTTTCTGATCAGTTTAGTCTTGTTCTAAGCCTTGGTCCCACTCAGGACACCAGCAAAGCGCTCAGCGAGTGACTGCAACCAGAGTGTTTGGTGCGATGCCAGATAGGTCGTAACCTGGACGAGTTCCTGGCACGGTAGCAGCCGCCCTGTGCTCCTCTGCTTCTGCAGCAAAGCTTCCTTGGCTTTGAAGCCCTGTCTCTCCTGAAATTCAAGGTCAGGTTGGACCTTGGGGCTCTGAGAAATCTACTGGAGTTGCAGATATCCCTGCTCGGGGATGGATCTGGAAGATCCCTTCGACCCAGAGCACCCTGCGATCTCTCAATGCCGTGAACTGGTCGATTTATAGGCACAACTGTAAGTGTTCAGGAGAGCTGGGCTACTCTGGACACGTCTTGGCGAGCCCTAAACGTGGTGGGGGGCTGCCTGTTGGTGGCTTTTTGGTTACACTGTGGGAAGGGCTCCTTGCTGGAGATACAAATTCACTAACCTTTGGCTGTGGATGCGCCACAATTAGCGCTCGTTTAAAGCCGGCCTCGCTCATGGAGTGCTTTATCACGCCGGGCAGTCTCCACACGCTTCATTATTTAGTGTTTGCTGAGCTGATGGCTCTTCCTGGCTCTTCCCTTATCTGCGCTCCTGCGGAATTGGAGTTTTGTATTTTCTGAGGCAGTCAGATATGACAAAGTCATTTTCTTCTGCTCTTGTCTTTGGAGGGAATGCAGACTGCTTCTCAACAAGGATTAAGGTTGCTGGAAGAAGTCGAATTCACGGAGGAGGTCAAGTCAGTTTGAAATGGGTTTTGTATGAGAACTGGATGTCGCATTTCCTCTTCTTCTCTTCCTCACCTGCTTCTCTGCTTTAGTCGTGTGCGGATAGAATCACAGAGTCACCCTTTTCCCCTCTGAAGCCCTCTGAATGTTCCACAAAGGGATTATTGTGCAGAAGGGAGGAGTGGGGACAACCTTTGTTTTCCAGGTGGTTGCGGGCTGTGTGGAGGGTATCACAGTCTCGCAGCAATGATGAGGCTGGGAAAGACCTTACAGATCATCCAGTCCAGCCTAAAGCCAATAAACCCAGTAACCCTGACATGTGACACCTGGCTCATGCTTGGCTGGGTTTAGGTTGGACCGGACCATCCGTAAGGTCTTCTCCAGCCTCGTCGTTACCATCACTATGTGAAAAGGCACTTTCTCCCTGAGCCTGGAGAAGCCACAGGTTTGTAACCCATGCAAACATCTGCCAGTAGCTGAGAAAGATAAATCTGGAGCGGAGGATCGCTTGATGAATTATTTGTTGCCTCAGTGTAAATGAGGCTAAAGGACAGCTTTCCGTTTTCATCTCGTAAGGCGATGGGTTGGTTCTGCTCCGCTGAGCAGCTGGTGCTCTTCTGCAGGTGTGGTCAGAGCCCCTCCCCAGGGTCAGAAGATGCTGTGTGTGAAGCATCCCTGGTACCTTGGCCTGGAAGGATTTGTGAGCCTTTTCTCAATGACTGCAGGAGCCGTCAGCAGTGTTCCTGGCTCTGATTTCTCCCTGAGAGCCTCTGAATCCATACCAGAATGGATTACAACTGCTGGGGCGAGGCCAGAGGAG
>VZRI01003572.1:6211-22459 GCA_013397515.1 Upupa epops
CCCTTTGAGAGCCCCATATGGGGCTGGTTTGTACAAGCAGTGCTATTGTCCTTGTGCTGGGCTTTCCTGCCACTCTGGAAAGCTGCCCCCAAAATGAGATCTACATCGAAGGAAGAACAAAACCCAGGCAGGCAGGCAGGCGGGCAGGCTCTCTTCATCCTTCCTGCTTTTTTGATTTCTTTCAGAATGACCTCTCAAACATTTCCCCATTAAAGCAGGGTCTATTTTAAGCTGCCGGTGTCATTACATTAGTCATTTTCCACAAGAAGCACATCCGACTGGAATTCAGACCCTCCTGATCCCCTTTAGCAGCACACACAGTGACTAAGGCAGGGTCTCTTCAACCTAACACTTGCTATGAGTTTTTTCCCCCCCACACCGCCTTCTTTTGTCTGTTCTTCCCTCTTGGATCCTGGGAGGGCACTGGACAGTGCATGGAACCCTTATTTCCCAGATCACAGAATCCTTAGGGATCAGAAGGGACCTCGAAAGATCATCCAGGCCAACCCCCCTGCCACAGCAGGATCACCCAGACCAAGTCGCACAGGAACACAGCCAGGCGGGGCTGGAACATCTCCAGAGGAGACTCCACAGCCCCCCTGGGCAGCCTGGTCCAGTGCTCTGGGACCCTCCCTGGGAAGAAGGTCCTGCTGAGATTGATAGGGAACCTCCTCCGTTCCAGCTAGCACCCAGTGCCCCTTCTCCTATCCCCAGCTGACCTTGAGGAGAGATCATCTGACTCATGTCACCTCGCTGTCACCACTGATGCTGGGGAAGTCCTGGACTGGACTCTGCTTTGGAAACCAGATGCAGGAGCTGGATTTTGGGACTGGATTGAGGAATGCATGGATTTGGATGGAAGGCAGAATGGATGGAGTCCTCCTTGGATGCTGGTCTGTGAAGACGAGAGATTCCAACCTAAATGACTCTGTGAAGGGCAGAACACGTGCCTGGCAGCCCAGCATCCTCAGACATAACGTCCACACGTCTCCGTCCTGGTGGCCTGGCCATCTTCCTGTCAGAATTTTAGACAAGGCAGCAGCACAACTCTTGAGGGGGCAGGAGCTCAGGCAGAGGCAAAGCACCTCTGTACGTGCTTTGCAATACCTGTTCCAAAGCTCTAGCTCCTCTGCACCCAACCTACCAGGCAAAGCAAGGGAGAGGCTGTCGTGAAGGAGCTGAGGTGGATCGGGAGCCAGAGAGTCGTGGTCAATGGGACAGAGTCTAGCTGGAGGCCTGGATCTAGTGGAGTCCCCCAGGGATGGGTACTGGGACCAGTCCTCTTCAATCTCTCCAGGACTGACCTGGATGAGGGATTAGGAGGCAGTGGCAGCAGGTTTTGGCGAGTGGTGAAGCTCCTGCCAGTGCCCTTTCCTGGTGAGACGCTGCCATGAGCACCCTCAGGGGAAGCGGGGTGCAGACCTTTCACAGGGTGCCGTTGGCTACCTGGCATAAACAGGTGGGGTTGCCTTGGCCGTGCCAGCCACCAGGCAAGCAAAAAGCCAAGGCAATCGTTCCAGGAAAGAAAGAAAGAAAGAAAATCAAAGCTTAATCTTGGTAAAAATATAGTCCCCAGGCACTGGCAGGGTCAGGGTCAGACTGGGTTACGCGTTGTGTAAGCCTGTGTTACACAAGCCAAGGCAGGGCAGAGGTTTCCCAGGACTATTCAATCCCTTCTCCGTTTCACTGTTGCTCCCTCGTTCCTTCCTTCTCCCAATGCTTCCTTGGACACCAAACAGATCCATCCAAGCGCTTCCATCACGGTGATTTAGGAGGTCACAGGAATCACTTGGTCTTTAGATGAAACATGAGTGTGGGAGCTTGTGTCTGGCCCCACGGGCAGCTGCAGTAAGGCAGCTCCAGTCCAGCACTGGGGACACAGCCTGCTGCCCCGCAGAGCACTTGGACCCCCAGGGCCAGACACAAGCAACTCTCACATCTGGGCAGCCTGAACAACAGCAAATGGTGCTCAGGGAGCTCCTGACAACTGAGAGAAGGCACCTCGTGCTCATCTGCTGTTCCTGTTCATCCCCTGACCAGCTTGAAATGGGCTGTTGAGCTGTTTCCCCCAGGAATTCCTCTCCGGACACTCCATGCCATTCACCCTGAGACTCTGTTTAACCATGAAGTGGCATGTCAGTGGCAAAGACACCTTAGCCACCACCCCACCTCAGACCAACGTTCCCCCCGAAAGCACCTTCGGGGTTAGGCTTTGAGCTTTCTTCCCCAGTGGGGCAATGCTCCTCCTGGCCAGACTTCCAGAGCACAGCTCCTCCTGCAGGAGCAGCTGCCTTCAACCCCTCAGGTTTCCCTTTGCCAGATGACTCTCAGTTCTGTGTTCTTATCACCGAGAGAAGCAGGATGCTGTTGGCTCTCTTGGCCACCAGAGCCCATCACTGGCTCAGAGTCATCCTGCTGGCCACTGGGACCCCCAGGTGCCTTTCTCCTCCAAGACAGAACAGACTGTCTTGCAGAGCTCCAGACAGGTCTGATACCAGGGTCACCCCTATTGCCCTGCCCCTTCCTGTAGAAGCCCCTGAGGATTTTCAGCCTCCACCTCTGCTCTTGAGGACTCTCCCTTGCGAACGCAAGCCCTCTGCTCCTCGCGGTCTGTTTCTCCTAGAGCACAGTCATTTCCTACTGTTTCGAAAGCTTGAGGAAGGGGGGGGAAAGAACTTGAATGAAGTCCAGAGGAATATTGTGATTGCCAGTGACTGCTCTCTCTGTCTTAACCCAGATCAGGTTGACATAAGCCATTTACTTCCCAGTTAACCCCGGAAAAATCCTGCAGGGAATATATACTCACGCCTTAATCCCGCTCGCCCGTTTAGCTGCACTCAGGGGTTGGATGAAGGAGGTGCCGCCTTGCCACCCTGACTCAACGCTAGTGCTTGGCACGAGCCCTCTGCCATCCTCACACCCAACCTTTATCGCAGAGGAGAGAAAGAGACGGCGCTGCAGGTGCCCAGCGCTGCTATGAGAGATAAAGCAGCGTTACGGTCGCTCCACGCTCAGCGCAGCAGTGGAGGCAGCTGATCTGCTGCGGCTGAGTGGCGCAGTCCTTACGGCAAGCACGTGGAGGATTCCTGAAGAGGACAGACGTGTGAAACCCGTCGAGGGGGTCCTCTTGATTCTTTGATTAGGAGGTTTTTGTAGCGTCCCGTTTAGCCCGGCGCTCTTCGACAGTCAGTTCTAATCAACCCTTGCAGAGCACGGATTAAGCAGGTGGGAACGGTGCCCA
This sequence comes from Upupa epops, assembly GCA_013397515.1. Classification (NCBI taxonomy): domain Eukaryota; kingdom Metazoa; phylum Chordata; class Aves; order Bucerotiformes; family Upupidae; genus Upupa; species Upupa epops. The sequence goes on from VZRI01003572.1 coordinate 9,453, forward strand.
GAAAGAGTCTTAGCAATAACTGAAGGCGCTGCTCTAATTGCAGCAATCCGCGATCCTTAGCTGCGCTGGCACCGGAGGAGAAGTTTCAGTATTAAAATGTAAAACTTGGAGCGAGCCGCTGGCGAGTACTGCTCTTTCGTGAAACATTTGGAAGAGCTTTCCAGTATTTTCATCCCTCAGAACACTCTGGTGTTTAACAGAGGAAGAGAAATACCTCTGCCTGTAAGTACAGGAAGGCAGTCGTGGCGGGGGGACTGCAGTCACTAACCCGGAGCTTTTAATTCCTATTAAAGACCTCATGGATTCTGCTTTACAGCTGACACTATGTCCCAACCGAGAAGACACCATGAAAGTAACAAGAACATGAGAACAAATGACCTGAGGAGCGTGGTGACCGGTTCGCTGCCTCCTTACGCATTTATTTGAGCCTCGGTGCGAAGGGCAGATCTAACATTCTAGGCTCCAAAGCGAGTTCAAACATCAAGCTCTTGCGTGGCATTTTCTGGCAGACAGCAGACACAGAGATTCCCAAAGAAACACTGTTGTTTTAGCTGTAAGGGTCACTCATTTTTTATCTCAAGGTGAGAAAACACATTGGAAAATGAGAGCAGACTCCAGCATCAAGCTCAAGGACAGCTACCGACCACTTCAGTCCCAGCACTCTCCCAAATCAGGACTATTCACAAGTGAACTGAACCAAGCAGTGTTGCTGCAGCCACTGTGCCCAGGGTCTGCCTGCAGGACAATCCGACCTCCAATTCCTCCATCACCTCTGGAATTCCGCAGGGTTAAGTCTGGTTACAGTCATCTAACTCACAGGCCAAATGTTTTTAAAGCATTTATTGAAAGGCATCCACTCCCAGCCCAGCATCTTCATCGCCCTCAGGGCAGTTAAGGCAGAGAACCCTGCGGTTCAGTTACCACTGAAAGACATTAACTGAGCAGGTAACTTCCCCTAGGAAATTCCTCTGTACCCAGCCACAGCAGTACAGGGATACACAGCAGGGAACTCCGTATCTCCAGTGACTTGACTTTACCTCGCCTCTCCTCTACAAACACACCAGTAACAGGAAAAAACCCGACCAACAGAGAAAACCAACACTTTTCTGAGTACAACTGAAAGGAAATAATTTTACACTACACAAGCAGAGCTCTAGGAGAGGGCTCTGAAGAAGCAGTGTCCGGAAAGCAATTATTTTAAGTGCTTTAAGTGTGCAAACGAGCACCTACATCACCCGTTTCAGAGATGACAAACGGCAGCCATCCGTGATTACTATGCACGGGCAGCTCTGTTCTCAGCTCTGCGTCTCTCAGGCATCATCTCTGGGTTTTCAGCAGATGCAGGCAGCAAGACTTGAGACCAGTACAGGAAAGACCAGGATTTTTTCTCGTTCAAAGGCTTCCTGTCCATCCCAAAAAGCCTGGCAAGGCTGAATACTATTTGGAATTATACGGAATAATTGATGTTCCCGCTTGAAACTTGTTCAAGTTTTTCTCTGTCTGTGAAAACGGCCTCAAAAGAGATTCAAAACCTCAGGTTTCTGTGAAACAGATAGGATAAATACGGAAAAATACCATGCAAGGAAAGGAGGAATAGAATAGGGAATAGAATAGAATGAGGAATAGAATAGAATAAGGAATAGAATAGAATAAGGAATAGAATAGAATAGAACCTCCTCTATTGATGAGAAGTACAAAAAGCTTAGAAAAACACCAGCTTCAGCCAGAGACTGAAAATACCCCTCGTATTTTTCAAAACCAGAGTCCGTACAGTGTCACACAGCCCTGCCTTGTCATGTTTGCTAATCTCCTCGCTTAGAAGTCAGACAGCATTTTGTTTAACTTGTGTTGCTCTGTATCATTACACTAAACCATAATTAACTCCTCTTTTGTGCCGGCCTCATTCCAACACAATTGTACCCACTGTATACCAGCAGCAGCTCTCAGGTTTTGTTTTGCAGCTCAGCTGTATTTTTCTTGGATGTTCACAAGACTGGCATTTGACTGGATGCGCTTGGCTAGAAAGGGAAAAAATTATATGAAAATTAAACACAAAGAATCGCACAAAACTAGTCTCTCCACTCCCTCTATTTAGCCGGCACAGACTTGCAAACAGCTTTCCGTTCACGTCCAGAAACCTTAATGAAAAGATATGGCTGAAGCTCTTTCACTCCCCTCCTTCAGGGGACGGCAACAGACCGATTGTCGCTCTTGGCAGCCACCAGCACAGCTGCAGGCGTATCTGGCTGAGCCCCCTCTCTTTCCAGAGCCAAGTGAGTCCCTGGCACCACCCAACTCTAACAGGAAGATGCCAGCACCATCACTTACGCAGAATGAGTATCCGTTTCTTCTGCTTTGAGTGAAGGAAGCTACTAAGATAAAAAACAATAGGTAGGAAGAGAATGAAGGACGAAACCGCAATCACTGGGACCGTATCGCTGCAGGGCACAGAGCAGTTGAAAGTCCTGCTCCAAAGCTTCCGAGTGATGTTCATCTAAAAGAAAAAGACAGAAGCTGTGAAAATGAGCACAGGCACCTTTGCTGTGCAGTGTGGCAAAGCCTCGCACCTTGAGACAGTTGGGCGTTCAAATAAAACCTCAGGAAGCATCAAACTAATGGATGTCCCCCCAAAAGCAAGCAAATGCCTGGGAATGTAGAAACAGAGCATCTAACTGTAGCCAGTTCTTCACATCAATGCTTCTCCAAGCGTCAGAATCAGCCTACGCTCAGGTACACGACAGCCACTGCTGCCACACGTCTGTTTCCCAGAGAACTCTCTGCCAGCCTGTGCAGACAGGACTAATCATGGAATCATCAGGGATTGGAAGGGACCTGAAAGATCATCCAGTCCAATCCCCCTGCCACAGCAGGATTACCCAGACCAAGTCACACAGGGACAGATCCAGGCAGGTCTTGAATGTCTCCAGAGAAGGAGACTCCACAACCCCCCTGGGCAGCCTGGTCCAGTGCTCTGGGACCCTCCCTGGGAAGAAGTTCCTGCTGATATTGATAGGGAACCTCCTCTGTTCCAGCTGGCACCCAGTGCCCCTTGTCCTATCCCCAGATGACCTTGAGAAGAGCCTGGCTCCATCCTCCTGACACCATCCTTTGGGCAGTGCTCCTTTTACCCAACCGCTTAGAAGCCCCAATGCAACAAAGCTTCTTCTAAACATGCGTGGTCAGAGCTCAGGACCCCTAGAAAAAGCTGCTGTAGTAAGGAATCAGTTTTTACACTGGCTAGAACAACAGCAGGAAAGCTTCACACTGAAAGCCAGAAAATTAAGAGTACATGTTCATTATTTTTAACATCCATCTTCGTTGGAGCAGCAAGAAATTAAAGAGCAGCTACTCAAACTGGAATGCACTGGGATGATCAGGAGCGGCAGTCACACTCCTGCTGTGCTGACAGAGGACAAGATCCAGCCAGCCAGCCCCACACTGACAGGGAAAAGGCAATTCCCACAAAGGCAAGCACAGATAGCTCCGAACTAACAGAGATCTCCGTGACAAGCTCTGCTGTTGAGCATTGCTAGGTACTTACTGCATCTTCTATGTCGATGCACAAGTGCGCGGGGTGCCCAGACTCTCCGCCTTGCTTGTTCATCCTTTGCAAGTTGTTGTACAGGTCATTCAACCTTCTGTAGGTTTCGTTGCAGTTTCTACACACTTCTGTGTAGTTACTCGGAGTCAGGTAGATGGTCTGTCCCTGGGGTTACACAACAGCATTTGTAGCGAGTTCTCAACGCTCAGGTTCCCCATTTCTAGCAGCCTGGACTGACCACAGGCCCGGACAACTCATATCAGAATGCAAGAGGAAAAGGAAGCAGCAAGCTAGGGACAGGATCCATTTGCTATGGGTTATGCATCTCAAACTGCTCCCTGAACTAGCAGGGGGTGGCTTTCTTTGCGAGTGGCTCGCGTGGGTTTTTTGGGTGTTCTTTTGGTCTGGCTCTTTAAAAACACTTTCCCCCCTGCTACTTCTCAGTTCCCAGGAGGAGAAATAAAGAGACACTTGAATTAAATCACTAGACTGAAGTCAAAGATGTGGTTCCTTAATACTGCGCCTTGCTTTTCGCCAGCCCACGCCTAACAGGGAACTGCTGGTACTGCTGAGCTGTTCTGACAGGGACAGCCTCTGCCACAACCACTAATCCTTTCCACTTTCAGCCTCCAGCATGCCTGAATTCCATGCAGCACACTTGACAAGTCACAAGACCAGAAGTACAATCTCTGAAGATATTCCAACTCATTAAAGGTCGCATCAACCCAGCGGTTGGTAAGTTCTAGCTCAGACACTTAACTGATCGATAAGCCAGCCCGCAGTGCTCCTGGGGAAGACCTACACAGGCACATCCCCCAGGAAGCGGTTTCTTAGGCTCCTGAGGGCATTTTGGCTGAGGACAATGACGTTTCACTCGTTACGTGAGCTGCATTTGCTTTGCAGTATGGACCACTCTGTCCGCCCGTAACTTTGCCAGCCAAACCGCTGCTACAAGGATTGAAGTTGCTGGCTTTTCTGAACCAGTCTGGGCTATCAAAAGGCTACTGAACGATTTCGTTGCTAAATCAGAAGCCAACAGCTGTACAGAGAGGTAGAAAAAGAGACTAGGAGCACACAGACATGACCTTTCCTCGCGTGGAATTCCCAACCGTTGTGAACTCAGTAATCCTGATCAAAAGGAGCGTTGCAAGACAAAGGTTAAGGTGAACAGCGATTAGGATTCGTTTGAGGCTCCTGATCTGTAAACATCCGCGCTTTACAGATCACTGCTTTACCTGCCCGAGATTCACAAACAGTTTATTTGCCTGATGTGTGGTTTGTTCAGCACAAACAGGACCGTGCAAGCACGGAGCAGACTCAGTGCTACTCTGAAATACACACCTGAAGGTTGTGTTCGAAACACGTCAGGGATCTATTGAACAAATCCAGGAATTCTACAGTGGAGTTGGATAGCCCCTTGCTGCTGTTCATTAAACAGTCTGTCAACGAGAAAGAGGAGCGTCAGAATATGCCACTTCCTAACATTCCCATGGTCGACAAGCCCCAGACACTCCACCCGTGCAAACAAAGCTCTGCTCTGTAACAGACAGGTCTAGTCAACGCCGCTGTTTCCTCATCTGCTGCCACTGAAGCCTCAGGCCTGCTGACCTAACTCTTCATCGAGAACACATTTCAGAATTAATTGGCCTTGATTAAGTGAAAAATCAAGACGATCATCAAGAGCTTTCTGAAGAGGGGCCTGAATTATCATTGAACTTGAAAATAAAACAAGACTTTCCTTTTATTTTCTGCTCTACGCCTGTGGCTTTGCCCTGCAATGCTAACAGACTTCATGTGAAAGCAGAAGCACCAGCAGCGGAGAGGAAATGGAGTCCATGCAAGAAACAGCCCAGACAGACACAACCACAGGTTATTAACGTTGCTTAAGGAAAGAACTGAGCATTTCACCACCTTCAAGAGGAACTCTGGGGCTTCCCTCCCAGTCACAGGCTCAACCCTACCATGTTACTGCTTCTATTCATCCCACCCCACTTCAGGTGCTCTACTCAGGAAACAGCGTTGGTTTGGGAATTCACCCCTCCGCCAACAGCACCACGAGAGCAAGCAAACACCTCGTGAAAGAAGGTGCTGGGGGTGAGCAGTCAGCTGGACACTAAGCAGGCAGCACATAAGCTCCATACTAAGTCGCTGCTCAATACACACCCATCCCAAAGAAGCTGACTTAATTAACAAACACAGAAGTGTGAGTAATTGTTTTTTCATTTGAAAGCCAGTGAAAAATTGAAGAAACCACAGCGAAGCTGAGGAACATCTTCATTAGGGTCAGCAGATCACGAAGAAAACTAGCCAGACTGTCTTTCTAAAGGAAGTAAATATCAGTATCAGTTTTCCAACAGTGCCCTCAGATCCTGATGGCATCCCTTACAGAATAAAGGGCTCTTGGACCCTTCACTGGAGCGGCTCTAGTTTAGGATTTATCTGCTGACCTGTGTTTGAAAAAACTACTCCGAACTGCACACGTTTTAGGGGCTAAGTCACCAAAGCAGCATGAAAGGTAAAGAACCAGTCACATACTCGCACAATTGGCTGTCTCCCAGGTTTCATTAAAGAACTCCGAAAGGGTCACAACTGTCTGCAGCCTGTCTGAGGTCAAGATGCTTTTGGCACAATTGTGGCTCTCAGAAGAATTCTAGAGGAAGAACAAGCAAAGAAAAAACCTGAGCGTTAAAAACACACAGAGGGTAACTCCTGAAACATACTTGAGGCAAGCACAGCTAGGCAGTCACATCGAGATTTCTATAACAAGCAACACAGAGCTGACAGCAAGAAAAACCTTCTGATCCTCCAGTTCATACCGTGAGCAACACAGCTCACTGCACACGGCCCTCGAACACCTACTAGGGCTGCATGCAGGTCAGCCAGAAAGGTGCAACTGAGAAAAAACAAAACCCCAACACAGCAGCACAGAGACAGGGCATCTTCTGCCAGGTGGCTTACATTCATCCATTTCCAAGCCACTGTGCCAGCGGCCAGCTCAAGGTATGTGCAGCCAGAAGAAGGACGGGGTTGTTCTCGTTAGGCTGAAGCAGTATTTTAAGGAGACCAAGCAATGGCTTCAAAACAAAGCCAAGCATCAAAAGAACAAGCTCCAAACCCACTGTACCAGCAGCAAACTGCCCCCTGTCCTCCCCAGAGGCAGGTACCAGGCCACCTAACACACCCCATCCTCAAAGCAGGCACTGGCACAACTCATTCTCCTCACTGCACTCATAAAAGCTTTTAGAAGGGATTAAACAGGAAGTATCCCCTATCAGACTTCAGAACAGCGTTCTTCTTCAAAGCTTTCTGCCCACAATACCACCAATGCAAACCCATGACCTTCCGTCAGATGACTCCTGCTTTCTAGCTTCTGGTTTCTGGCTGCTGAACTGACTTCAAATTCACCTCTTGCCAAAGCTGCCAGAAGGCCTCTTTGATAGGTGATGGGGGACACATGAGAAAATCTCTTTAATGAGAACCATGCTCCGTACAGAGCCTTAAAAGAGAGGCAGCTCCTACCTCTCTGTTACCATGGGTTTAGTTTTTAAGTAAGAAGTTTCCTTAGCTGCAGAAGTTCAGTATTGCCACATCTGGTAGCTCCTACACTCACTTCGCCTTCACGTCTACTCAATTACAAACAGATACACAAGAAAGTGGTTTATGCAGGAAACTCTCTAATTGCTTCATGAAGACCTTCAACTGGGGAACATCCTCACCAGCTCGACTCGTGAGTGAGAAAAAGCACTTTAACTCAATCAAGCAGACCTGTATCTAAAGCAAATTCTTTAAGTAGAATCCTCCTGGTGCTGGATGAACTGCCACAGTTAGAAATGGAGCCAAGAACACTCTGGCATGGCTCCCCACAGATAACGTGCATCACTCAGACACCAGTTTTCCAAGAAGTACCCGACAACTAAGCTCTGGCACTGTTTCTCATTAGCGCTGTGCACCAACCTGAGAGCGAGAGCACTGCTTTAGCAAGCTCAGCAAGAACAACTCGAGTTTTTCCACTTGCATGTAGGAGCAATGCTTTCTTCTGCAGGCAGAGCTATTTGCCCCTAACCATGCTAGGAGCTGAATGGCTTAGACTGGAAGGAAGACCATCAGACACCATCTAGTTCCAACCTCCTGCCATGGCCAAGGGGTACCTCTCACCAGACCAGGCTGCCCAGAGCCCCATCCAACCTGGTCTCGAAGATTCAGGGAGGGGGTCACCATAACTTGTGTCGGCAACCAGTTCCAACACCTTACCGTCCTCACAGTGAGTAATTCCTTGCTATAGGGTCCCCCCGGCGACTTCTCCAGGCTGAGAAGCCACCACTGGGCAGTGGAGCCTCCCTCCCTCTCAGCCAGAAGCTGAGAAGACCCCAGTGCCACCGGTCACAGCAGCAGCCGCGCCCAGGCCTGGCCTGACACACGGGGCCTCCCCTCAGCCTCCCCGAAGCTCGGGGCTAGGCCTCACACCCACCGTCCCCGACTCGGGGTCTCTGGTGGGACCCTTCATCCCCTGCGTGCGGTTGGGATCACCTGGAAAGCGTCTCGGTCCCCCCCCATCCCTACCCTCCCGTCCCCCCGCCTGGACGCACCCCGACGGCGCGGGCGATGCGGCCGTACTGCTGGACGAGGCCACGGTAGAGGTCGTGGCAGCCCTGGCAGAGGCGCACGGGGCGGGCGCGGTGGCCCAGGCAGGCGGCGAGGGCCGCGCTGCTCTCCGCGAAGGCGCCAAGCAGTTCGCGGCACTCGGGCTCCAGCTCCGGCAGATCGCCGGGCAGCCCCGCGTCCCTCAGCTCCTCCGCCANGCCCGCAGCGGGTCCTGTGCGGTTGTTCCAGCCGGGCTCTCGCTCTGACCGCAGCGGGGATTTAAGAGTCTCGGTGTTACGGTGCTGCAGATACAGCAGCGAGCAAGGAAAAAACCCGCAACTGCAGAGAAAAAGGGGATGAGGGAGGAGCAAACTGAATCCCCCTGCAGACAGAGGAGTCCCCAGCAGTACCCCAAGCTCCGCATCTGTGCTGGTACCCGGCCCCAGACTTCCCCAGGAGAGAGCAAGGGGCAGTGGGCACAAAGGGGGAAACAGGAGGTTGCATCCTTTTCATGGTGAGGGTGGCTGAGCAATGGAACCAGCACAGACAGGCTGTGGAGTCTCCAGTTCCGGAGACTTTCATAACCCACCTGGATGTGATCCTGTGCAACCTGTTCTAGGTGACCCTGCTCTGGCAGGTGGTTTGGACTAGATGATCTCCAGAGGTCCCTTCCAACCCCTCACACTCTGTGATTCTGTGAATGGAAAACTCTGCCCAGAGCAGGAGTGGTGGGTACAGCAGGAGATAACCCCTTCCCCAGGAGCTGTAGTACCAACCCGTAACTCCTATGTCTGGCAGGACCTTGATCCTGTGCCGGTTCAATCTGTCTAAAGCTCTTGCCCGTGATCTCAATGCGCTGAGTCTGGGTTTCACAGAATCACAGAATTATTGAGGCTGGAAAAGACCACTAAGATCATCAAGTCCATCCTATGACCTAACATCACTGCAACCTAGACCAGGGCACTAAGAGCCACATCCAGTCTTTTCTTCAATGTCTCCAGGGTTGGGGACTCTACCATCTCCCTGGGCAGTCCATTCCAGTGTCTGACCACCCTTGCCATGAGGAAGTGCTTCCTGACATTCAACCTAACCCTCCCCTGATGCTGCTTCAGGCCCTGCACTCTCATCCTGTTGCTAGTTACCTGAGGGAAGAGCCCATTCCCCACCTGACTACAGCCTATCTTCCGGTGTAGAGAGTGATAAAGTCCCCTCTGAGCCTCCTCTTCTCCAGGCTAAACAACAGCACATTTGGAAGCCTGAAGCTGCTCAGCAGGATGTGTATGGTCAGATGTCTCCAGGGCCCGTGGATGCCTTGCCTTAGCTCACGAGCAGGGCTGCAACCTAAACACCCAGAGATTTCGGGGCAGTGACACTGCCCACACTGGCATCCACAGCCCTGATGTGAGGACAGGGACTACTGGACACCCTCAAGCCACCCTTAGTACAGCAAGACTCGTTTGGCTACAGCAGAAAGGACAGGGTGGCCACACACTGCTCCACTCAAAGCAGTCTGGGCTGTGGGCAGGAAGAAGACGGGCAGGCAGGAGGACAGATAGGGGTGCAGGAAGGAATGCAGGCAGAACAGACGGGGGGCAGACAGAAGGCTGGACAGGAAGGCAGACAGGAGTACAGACCGGGGGTAAACAGGAGGGTAAGCAGGAGGGCAGACAGTGGGGCAGAGGGGAGGACAGGCAGCCTGTAGAGCCGACAGTCAGGAGGACAGACAGCAGGACAGGCGGGCCTGCTCGCATCCCCCCAGGAGAGGGCAGCAGCACTCCCGCACATCGCCCCACCGAGGGCTGCGGCTGGAAGGACCTTCAGTGTGTCCCGCACCGCCCCGACAGCTCCTCTTGCCCGGGGAGTGATAGAAAGACACCTCAGACTGGTCACACGGGAAGCATCGGCAAAGAGGAGACAAAGGGGAAGGGGAGGCAGAGCTGCGTCTTCACCTCCGGTGGGGCTGGGAAGCATTTGCCCACTCCCCAGGAGAGGTGAGTATCGTCTGCGAGAGAATTTGTTCTCTCTGCTAGTGGAAAACTGGTGGAGGACAGGGAGAGATAGGAGAAGAGTTGCGGGAAAGAGGGGAAAAGAAAATAAATGAAGGAGAGGGGGAAGAAAATAGACTTAAAAAAAACAGTGTCAGATGAGATCTCTAAGGAGTAACTGGAATGTCAGAGTCACAGAACTACTGAGGCTGGAAAAGACCTCTGAGATCGTGAAGTCCAGCCTAAAAATCACTTTGGCTGTCCTACATGCGTGGCTGCAGAGCTGCGAGGAAGATGTCTGGTCCTTTTTATCAATCATAAACGTGACACAACAAATGAAATGAGCAAGTCATTAACTTTTTCTGCTGTGGTTCAGAAACAAGGGCTCTCCTCTTACATCGGATGTGTTTGGCTAGCAAGCACACATCAGCCTGTGCCACAACTGTCAGTCAGCTCTCAAGGTGAGCTCCTGACACAAGTGGAGCTGTTCTCTGTCTGCCCAACCTTAGCGAAGTGTTGATCTCACCACTCGCCAGGCCGAGTCTGGCAGAGCACAGTCCCTGACCGCTGACCTCGTGAACGATCTCGCTGGCTCTGTGGAGACAGCAGCACAAACCAGGACAAATGAGCGCTGGTTCTCTCCTCTGTCTCCCCTTTGCCTTCAGTGCTCTTTCTCCTGGTTTATGCCGCCATGAGCTGAGAACCCAAACCCTTTTTTCAAGTCTTCTTGTCACTTCTGCGGGGTGATGGCTTGGATAAAGCCTTTTAACCAGAGTGCTGGAGAAGGAGGGACATTTACAGCCTTAAATGTCAAAGTAGTAACAGAAAAACTAAGTGATAACCTGGGTGCAAGGAATAAAGAAGGAAGGACTGGGAGACTGAGTGCTGGGGGAGTGGGATGGCATTCAGAAGGGAGAATGGGGCAAGCAGTGGCTCAGAAGGCAGAAGTAAAGGGAAGAAGGGGCTCTGCTTCCTGAAACAGAACTGCTGCCCATGAGCCAGGTGTCTGAAATAGTGGCCAGCAGGAGCAGGGAGGTGTGAGGGTTGTCCACAGACAGGTGTCTCTGGGATCTTGGAAATGGAAATACATTTTTTTAATCTTAACTACATTGCCTACAGAAAGATTTTCTTCCTTGTCTCATTCCTGTCCGGTGTGTCCCTATTGATTCACAAGGTCAATGTTGGCTCCTGCAGGTGCTGGTCACCAGTGATGCTGAAGCCTAGCACTGGGTCACTTGATTCAATGACTCCAGCCTCCACAGAGCATCAGAAATGGGCTCATCTTTCTCTGCTGTGAATTTGCAAGAGAGCTCAGTAGACTTCGCTGAGGCTCTGGAACACAAGAAAAGGAGCACGGTCTGGTCAAGAGGCTACAGACACCGTGTTGGGAGACAGATGGCTTTCCTTGTGCTAGCAGGAGCCAGCAGGCACTTCCAAAAGGCTACAGGCAGTTTGAAGTCTGGATGAAATTTTGTAAACATTTGCCATCACACCTAGCAGCCTTCATGGCTGCATTTCAGTCCCGGCCGGCTGCTGTGGCCTGAAAGTCACTTCCCTTCTCCCAGGGGTTCACACAGAATTTATTAAAACCCCCCTGAGCCTCCAGAAGGATCGAAATGCAAGCAGTATCTCAGATGTAAATATCATCTTGTACTGCTGGGATGGTATTTATGGATGGTTTAATAGCTGCTTTTGGATTCCTTTTATTTCCCTTTGGAGAATGTTAATTAAAAATCAGCTATGTTAGCTCCATCCACACTCAGAAAAACCCCAATCCTAACAACAACGAAATAAACCACAAACCACAACCTAGTCCCAGTCTTAAACCCAATCTAGGCTATGTATTTGGTCTGTCTTTACTGGGAGGAACTGCCCAAGCCTACCTCCAGGACCACTGCAGGCAGCTGGGTTGTCCTGGTTGCAGTGCAACCCCAAACTCTGTGTCTGGCATGAATTAGCCCGATTCCATTCTGTGGGAGTGGAGAAAAAGATTACAGTACAATCCTCTACTCTTCCTAACAGAGCTGTTTGGAGGAGAGATGTTGCCCATTCAACATAAACCTGTAGACTCTTCAGCAGCTTGGACAAGCCCTTCTCAGTAGCAAGGGAACCAGACTATGAACATCTTGGACTGTCTGACGTGAACTGGTGTTCCCCCATCTTCCACCTATTCAGAGCATGTGCATCTTTGTCCACGACTCACACCAAAAAAATAAACGCAAAAGGAACGAGTGATCTCATGAATCTCTGGCTGGGATTTCAACATTTCCACTCAGGGTGAAAGCTGGGTGGGGGGACGACAGACCGCTCCCCAACACTGGCTGGGGCCAGCCCCTGCTTTCCGTGAGCTCCATCTGGCATCCAGACAAGGCGAGGAACACGAGTTAGTGATGATTTAACACTGGTTGAACTGGTGGCCTTAAAGATCTGTTCCCACCAAATCCATCTCGGGATTCTGGTCCCAGGCGGCGCTGAGGAGAGCGGAGCTGGGGAGGGACTGTGGTGGATTGGGATTTTTTCCTTGCATGGGGAGTGGGTTGTTGTGAGGAGCGACCCCGGTGGTGGCTTTGGGAGCGATGCCGACATCCCTCCCTCGATCCTTCTGGACCCCCCCATCACCTCGGTCNCTGCGCTGGGATTCAGCTTTTTGTTATTTTCACGGAGCAGATATTAATTAAAAGAAATACATGATTAAAAAGTAATGAGTTGAATAAAAATTATCTCCGCTCATTTTCTGATTATGTTAATTGTTAAAAACCCTTCAATCACGCCGTTGCAGTCAATGGGTTTTAATGTGAAATTAGTGGGCTCTTGATAACTTACAGTCCAGAATAATCCTGGAGGTTTAGTCATCATTCCTAATAACGAGATGTTACTGAGAACGGAGATTTTACATGATT
>VZRI01003572.1:24156-53125 GCA_013397515.1 Upupa epops
TGCCGGGCACGCTGGTTCATTACCCTATTTGCATCCGCCGTTGGCTGAAGATCATTTTAATAAATAACAATGAAAGGGGAGCACATCTAGAGAGCTCGTCGGCAACATTCAAAAGCCAATAGAGTTTATAATTCTACTCTATCATTTCTTATTGATTAGAGTAATCAAGATAAAAAGCTAGCCGGGCTCCGAGAAGTTCAGCGGCATATCATTAAAGATAAGAGTCAGTTAATTCTGGCGCAGGGGTAATGGTGCCGGCGATGAAGAGTTCATTTGCATGAGATGCTGAGCCCCGTAACAAGAGGACAAAAATCACTAATTAGGACCGCAGAGTGTCTCGAGTTCTTCAAGCACCCTTTCGAGATGAGGGATGATGCAAAGAGACCGCACTTTTATGTAAATCCAGAGCGGGACACCGCGACCGGGGTGCTGCTGCTTCCCGGGGGAGGAATGGCCGAGAGAAGTCGCGCCGGTCCCCTCCGTGACGGGCTGCCCCGCACCGAGCCTGCGGGACGCCCGCTGCACCGGGACACGGGGAGAAACGCGGTTGGCAGCAAGTACCGCTATTGCTCTGGTATCTGTGTGGGGGGAGCGCAAGTCAAGGGAGAGAAAAAATTATTCAGCTGTCTAAGAGAAGAAACTAAAGAGTGAAAAGTAAGCTTCACGCCGATGAGAGCTAAATAAACCCCCTGCACTAACGGACCCGGGAGGCTGCGGGCCGCTGCGGGTTGTTAAAACCTAAGGGAAGTGCTTCGTGGCCGCCTGAGAACTCGTACATCTGCGGGGAGCTCCCAACGCCCCCCAACGCCCGGAAAAGGCTTGAGGTCCTCTTCTCCATCCCGCTGCCTGCGTCCACCCAGATTACCCGTTCCCTCGGATCACGAGTGGGGCCGGCGCACACGCCCCCTCCTTTCCCCGTGGCCACCGGGGAAAAGTTCCCTCTCTTGTCTCACCCGCACACCCAAATCCCAGATCCGAAGCCGAGTGGAGCGCCTCAAGTTCTAGCAGTCCTCTGGGTAAGGAGGACACGCGTGGGGACTCTGGAAAAGCTCCCCACAAGCCAGAGTACCGCAGCAGCTACCCGGGGGCTCTGCAGCAGTTCATTGCCTGCGGGATGCTGGCAGCTGCCCCTCGCCTGGCCGGGGAGCAAAGCATTCACAGGCTTCTCTGGGCTAATTGCAGGTGTCAGCGTGGAAAGCGGCGATGTTCGCCGCCTCTCCACAGTTCCCCCGTGTTCCCCGCTCCTGATCAGCCCCTCCACACGCTGCCCTGCCCGCACATAGCCGCACACACCCGCAGCAGAGTCTGTGCGCACCACGAGCCGCCGCCTCTCCTTTCCTCCCGCCTTCACACCTTCCTCTGCCCACGCGTGTCCTTTCCCTTCCCACCCCCCCAAACTCCTCCTCCACCACGTCGCACCCCGACGGGCCGGGTGCAGATTCCCTCCTGTCCCCACCGGGGTTTGCACCCTCGTTGCCACAGGAATGCGGATCCTCACAGCCCCCTACGCCCCTTCCTTGCAGCCTCCGACACCCCCTTGCAGTCCCCATATCCTCACCTCCCCTGCGAGCTCACCTGTGAGCTCTCCCTCAGACAGACGGACAGATCGGACCCACTCCCCCCAACTCCCTTCACGACCCCCCTGGTCCCCTTGCACCCGCTCTGACCCGGGTGCCAGGGCCGGAGGAAGGTGGTGGCTCCCGGCCCACCTCGCCCCCGCGGTCTCCGGCCCTCGGGGACTTTTGTCTGGCGATGTGGCTAGAGGCTCCCTCTCCCCTTGTTCTCCCCATAGAGAATAAAGTCAGTCTGTATTTAATGGTTATGGCGGATGTGAGGAGGATTTGGCAAATGAAGAGGCCTTTTGCTCTAAAATATTGTTCCTTACGTCGTGTGAGTCTACCAACCCACCACGACCCCATATTCTTCTCCGGGTGTCTGACTCGAATGACAAACGAGCTGATTTTTTCAGTACATCGCTGGGAAATGTAGTGGGTGATAATAGAGATTTCTCTTTCATTTTTTACGCTTGACTTGGTTATTGTTGCTTTTCTTTTCCCGTGATTCCTTCTGAGGAT
Organism: Upupa epops; assembly: GCA_013397515.1. NCBI lineage: Eukaryota > Metazoa > Chordata > Aves > Bucerotiformes > Upupidae > Upupa > Upupa epops. Next base: position 26,232 of record VZRI01003572.1, read on the forward strand.
TAGCTCTGACTTCCCCACTATTGGCGGTCAAAGTGGCCCAAACTCTGGATGACAATTGATGGGGATCAGGGGATTGCCCATTCTGTGCCTGTAAGAACTGATTTGTGCCAGAGAAACTCATCAAGTAGAGGAGAAGAATGACCCAAAAAAAAAAGCGGTTCGGGGGTAAATGTATTCATTGAGGAGGGCCCTTCCAAATTGCTTCGAAGTTTTCTTAATGAAAAGTAACGCTTGCAGCGATCAGCGGCTTTTTGACGGATTACAAACCTGAGCAGGACTATGGGGCCGCGTTTGGGAGTGCCCCGGCCCTAGCATGGGGGCAAGTTCCTCACAAAAGGGTGATGAAGAGGCGCAGAATCCAAAGCGGAGTTTGATGTGTGTGTAAGGATGGAGGAGGAAAGGTGCGGTGATTTCTTACCGCGGTGCAGGGCAGGACAGCCCCGGGTGAGAAGACCCGCTAACTCGCCACCCCACCCAGGGCTCGTCATTTACATCAAAAAAGTGGTTGTGCAGAGAGACAGAGAGAGGGAGAGNAAGAGAAGAGAAGAGAAGAGAAGAGAAGAGAAGAGAAGAGAAGAGAAGAGAAGAGAAGAGAAGAGAAGAGAAGAGAAGAGAAGAGAAGAGAAGAGAAGAGAAGAGAAGAGAAGAGAAGAGAAGAGAAGAGAAGAGAAGAGAAGAGAAGAGAAGAGAAGAGAAGAGAAGAGAAGAGAAGAGAAGAGAAGAGAAGAGAAGAGAAGAGAAGAGAAGAGAAGAGAAGAGAAGAGAAGAGAAGAGAAGAGAAGAGAAGAGAAGAGAAGAGAAGAGAAGAGAAGAGAAGAGAAGAGAAGAGAAGAGAAGAGAAGAGAAGAGAAGAGAAGAGAAGAGAAGAGAAGAGAAGAGAAGAGAAGAGAAGAGAAGAGAAGAGAAGAGAAGAGAAGAGAAGAGAAGAGAAGAGAAGAGAAGAGAAGAGAAGAGAAGAGAAGAGAAGAGAAGAGAAGAGAAGAGAAGAGAAGCTCTCAGTGCCCCAGGCTGCGGTGTTGGCGGTGTGGGATGGGTCCCGCCGCAGGGCGATGCGTAGAGCCTAGCTGAGGGGCCCGGGGCCCGGCACTCTCCCCTCGAAGTGTGGCTTCGGGCGTTTAAACATCGATTTTGTTAATTAGTCTAATCATTAAGCGCCGGGGAGAGCGGCCCGGGGAGGCCGCATTCAGCGGGAGGGAAGGCTTTGTCCCGGGTGGGGGATCGCTCCGACGGCGCGGGCTGCATTTCGCTTTTCGTGGGGCTCTTTTTTTTTTTCCCCCTTTCCTTTCGTATTTTTTTTCTTAAGCAGTCGAAGAACACAATGAGAACGACCCCGAAGTGAAAAGGGTTAGACCGGGAAGGGGAGTCGGGAGGAATCTTCGGCTCTTCCCCGCCTTCCCTTCACACCCCAAAGGCTGGAATATTAACTTTTTTCCCCCTGCATCTTGTCAATGCTATCATGGCTTTGATGGGAGGGTCTTCAAGGTGGCACATTTCTGAACTTAACCCCTTTTCAAACTAACTCTCTACCTCCCTTGTTAGTGCCCAGCTCTGAACTTCTGAAGAGTATTTTTGTGTGAGTCAGGGTTCATTCACTCGGGGGCTTTTGTAGGACTTTCTTCCTTTCAGCCCTCAGTGTGTTACACCAATTAAAGGACGACGTGCTGTAAATGTAATGGGCCGAGCAGTGATTGTTTTTGACAAGCAACAAAACACATAGATCCACCCCTTAGATTAGGCCGTTGAAGGGAGGTTCATGCCGGTCAGTTTACTGAATAGTTCATGAACTGTAATTCTGAGGGCTTGTGTGAAAGAAAATGTCTCTCTCCCTTTCTTTTTTTTTTTTCCCTCTAAAAGAAGAAACACCAACCATCTAGGGGGAAGGGGATAGCTGGGAGGGTGAGGGGAGTTGGAGGAGAGCAGGGTTGGCTTTGTCTTGTCATTTAGAAAGAAAAAAAACAAGGAAGCTAACAGTCAAGCCACTTTATGTCACTAAACATGTCAGCCTCCTTAGCAGAGATGCTCATCTCCCTACATCTTTACAGGCAGCCTGGAGCTGAGAACCTGCTAAGCGCTCCTGTCCACACAGTATTTTTATCTGATCCAGAGCTCCTTTGTAGCTGGACCCAGAAGCCTCGGTAATCCTGACTTTGCTTCTCAGGAGGGAAAAAATTGTGGATTAGAGTTGAACCTGCCAGGAGCTGAAAGCATAAGACTTACATCTTAGTATCATATCATGGGCCTGATCCTGTTGCTCTTCATCTCAGTGCAGGGAAATCCTCTGCAACCTGAACAGGAGCTAAGTCAAAGGGGTTTGGGAAATGGAAAATGTTCCTTCCCCAAATGCCCATGGGCCAACAGGTTGCTGGGCTTGTCACGTATTTAAGTCAAAGCAACCTGGGTATTCCCAGGGAAGGGCTAGGCACAGTTGCAGGCTGTGGGAAGAGGAGAAAGAATGAGATGAGTGTTTCTTCTTGAAAAGAAGCTGGTTCCTTCAGCCTTTCCTATGAAGATTATCTTGGGCACATCACAGTCTCTTTAATCCCAGAGGCATCTGCCGTGCTGCAGCTGCATGGGTACCATGTGCAGGTTTCTGAAGGGAACCACAATAGTGCGACTGTTGGCATGGGGTGGGGGCAGATAGGGTGCAGAAATACCTTCAGAGCCCTTTGGGAGAGGGATATGCCTTAGCATGTGACCTGCGGGCCGACCTCTGAGAAGGAAGATACCTTGGAAGCTCCTGCTGAAGAAACCCAGCGTGATCTGCTCTCTGCTGTAGCCTGGGCATTATTTCACCCCTGAATTGATAAGTTAAATAAATAATCTGTCTTGCTTTCAGCTGGGCCGTTTCTCTAGGCATTTTTTAGCGACTCCCAGGGTTTGCTAAATCCCTGTTAATTCCTGCGGTGCCTCAGGAAAGCACAATGACACTTGTGGAAACGATGGGGCTTGCTCTCTCTCAAAGATCCAGAGTTACTGCTGTGAAATAACCAGATCCCAACCGCCTGGGTCTAGGCAGAAGCACACAGCAAATTTTTCTAACTCTTCTTCCCTTCAGTTCAATACAATGGGACCTAATTCCTGCAACACTTTTTGGGATGCAGCAAGTTATTTACACTGGTAATAAGCACACTGTATGCGCTGTAAAATTCGTGCTTGTTGCTGCAGGAGATTAATGATTATGTGAATCACAGCTGAAGAGTTTAACTCTCATTGACTTCATTATGCAGAAGGTATCAGGAAACAAAAAGACACGTGTGGGAACTCACAAACAGAAGTACATCGCTAATTCCAGTCTGCAGGCCCCACTAGAACAGACTTTACATCTGCTCCCCAAAAAGGACTGTGTGTTACAGCTCACCCTGGCACACAGACCACAGTCATCTGAGGCTGCAAATGCCACAGGAGAGGGAGTTGCTGTGAGGAGATGGAGATGCTGTGTGGAGATGGATGGATATCAAAGGGGTCTTTGCTGGTTCCAGAGCGTGAAATCTGTTGCTGAGGGAAGCAGAGGAGTGCGGTCGTGATGCTGCACTCTGTGTGCAAAGGATGAGAATATTATCTTTTCTGCATTTGATTACTAACAGTGTAAAAGGCTGCAAAACAGTATGGAGCACACAGAAGTAGGTAAACAGAACGCCTGCTCTATTTCCCACCTTTCTCAGCAGGGGAGGGGGGAGAGAAAACTTCACCTGGTACCACAAACTGGAGCTATTTCCACAGACAGAGACTTCCTAAAGAGTTTCTTCATTTTTCCTTCCCAAGTAGCTCTTCCCAAAAGACTTAGGCTGGGAAAGCTAAGGAAATTCTCTTTTTCAGGTTTGGAGAGAACATCAAGCAAGCGACCTGTTCTGGTTGCACAGCAGTAGGATGATCCTCATTTGGAAGAGAAAGAAGAACCCGTGCAGGGGTTGCCAGTTGTACGCAATGTAGCCGCCCTAAGCCCATGCCAAACAACCTTTCTGCTATGCCAAACCATCCCAGATTTTGTGTAAATTTATTACACCAAGCACACAGCAGCTGTTTAATTGCAGAGAATTTAGGACAGGAAGTGAAGAATAAATCTGCATCCAATTGAATCTGCAGCATGTAATTATCTGGAGCACAAATGAGTAAATAACTAAAACTAATGTGTCTAGGAAAATAAAAGCACACATATAGACACATATTTGTGTGGGGAATGGAAGTGTGTTTCATTCAAGTAAAATGACTCACTCACAGCATTCCCTTGATCCTGCTCCAAGTGTTTGCAGCGTGCCTCACAATCCTCGCCTCAAGAGTGCTACAGGACTTCAAAGCACGGCAACTTTTTTCCAGGTGTTGCAGAGGGTTTTACAGCAGCAGATCTCACGAGCTGACGGCTTGCCTTAGCAGGCTGGAGGAAATTAGTCTGTGAATTCATCACAGAAATTAGCAGAGATTCGTGTGCTCTGTCAGCCTGGCTGCGCTCTCTTCTGAGGGCTGCAGAGGAATGAGAAAAGGCATCCACTTTCACCAGTGAAGAAATTACTGCCTTGGTGAACCGGAGAAAACAAGAATGGGAAGGACTCAGTTACCACTATCCCCTCTCAGAAAGAAGTGCAGCGTGTTTTGCACTTCCCGCAATTCCAAACTTTTCCCAAGGAGCTCGGAGAAGGGGTGCAGAGGCTCTTCCCCAGAGCAGGCTTTCATTTTTGCCTATTACTGTGAAAATTCACATTTGGAGATGGACCGGTACAAAAGTGAACGTTCACGTAGGTGAAATAGGATCGGTGCAGGCAGGCGGGCTGCAGCGGTGCAGGCAGGCTGCAGCAATGCAGGCAAACAGGCTGCAGCAGTGAAGGTAGATAGGCTGCAGCAGTGAAGACAGACAGGCTGCAGTAAGCCACCCCAAAGCAAATGTGGGGAGGGTGTTCTGGCTAGCAGACAGATGACTGACAAGCAATGTGAACTCCGGGGGGGACACACACTGGTGTTCAGATCTCCTCGCTGAGAAGTTGCAAGCAGTATCCTGCTTATCCAAGTTAATAGGGTGTGGATGCAGCACGGGGTAGCTGCATGCAGTTTGAAAAAAGAGACTTACTCTTAAATGCAAGATCTAGAAAGAGTGACGACTCATCTGCTCCCTGCATTTTCCCATCTTCTCCTCACACAATTTTCCCAGGTATCCATAACCTTTTAATGCTGTATACCTGTAACACCACAATCCCTGTTCCCAAAGCTCTGAGCCACGTTTGCAGCCTTCCTAACTCAGAGTTTCTCAGGAAAAACCTGATCTACTGAGTTAATCCTCCCCGTCACTTTTGGTGACAGAGTTGGTGAAAGATGGAGTTATCCTTTATTTTTTGCTTCAAATGAGGATATTTTTGGAGATGAGGCAAGTGGAGAAGATCAAAGCCATTTTGCATTGCTGGGTGGCTAAATGCTGGTTAGTGAGACTAGAGGAGATTGACTGTTTTGTAGAGAGATTAGCAGAATTCACATTGCCGCTGAATGAAAGGTGGAGGAGGCAGAAACCCTAAACAAGTGAATTCAATTACTCCTGAAAGGAATGGGGTAAATGAGGATTCTCTCCTTGGGTTGGTTCCAGGAAATATGTCTGAAAAGTTTGTTGAATACCAGTCATCCAGACCCTAACTTTGCTATTATGTGAGGGCTCCTCTCTTGATGGCAGCTTGTGATTTGGGAAGGTTTCCCTTGTTTTGTCTCCGCCCTTGGCGTGTCACCTCCTCGGTTAATTTGGCCCTCAAATTACACCACCCGGTGCAACTTGTTTGCACATGTGGCAAGGGTTTCAAAAGGAATAGAAACCCTAGCTCAACCCTGCCGGAGTCAAAGAGCAGATCCTCCTCAGCTTCCCAGGGTGGTGGGAGTGTTGGGCCAGGCTCTCTCGGTGGGGCGGCACACAGGCTGGCACTGGGAGGATGCCGTGTGCTGAGCTTTGGAGTGTGCTGGCAGAGCCTGCCACAGCCTAGCACTCATGACCTGGGGAGTTTGGATTTTCAGTTTGTTTGCTAGGTGGCAATTTTGTGAGCAGTATGGCAGGGTGTAAAGCAGAGCTTGTTCCACAGGTTATTAAAGTCTCCTGATTGAGGAGGGGTATGTTCTTATTATCAGCCTGTATATACCCGACATGCCTCCCTCTTCCTTCATACCTCCCACCCTGCCTCAATCTGTACCTGCCAACCTTTGTTCTTCACCTGTGGGTGCCTCTGTCCTTTCAGATCCCCCAGCTCATGGAACAGAGTTCCATATCTTTAGACCTACCAATATCCCCTCCTCCCCAGTCCTGGATGCTATAGAAAAGCCTCACAATATCTCAGCAGCCAGAGTTACTGGGTAGAGGGGGAATAGTGGTCTCTGCCCTTCACCAGACCATGTCCTCAGTTTATCTTAGTCCCTCCTAATCTTCCTCATGCACTCCCACTGCAGCATCTGGGATATAACAGAACTTTGGCTGTGTGTTCTCTGTAGCAGTGTGAGGGAACTGCCTGGCCAAAAGTGCTGGGTTGACCCTGGGTGCAGGAGAAGGTGGCAAAGCATCAGGCTTATAAATGCCCTAAAAAACTTTTAAAAATAGATCTGCTAAGATAACAGCATCCCTACCTGTGACAGTGGTCATCTCACATGGCACTGCAGTTGATCTACCTTTCTCACCTCGTTTATGTGGTGGCTCTGCGATACTGGCAAATCCTCTAATTAGGTGTCTGCAGTAAATCCAGAGCCCCACAGACCTCTGCACATCTGTGCCTGCCTGGGAAACTGCCCAGCCCTCTGCACAGCCATATTTTTCTCATTCTTAAAGAAAAGTCTCCCTCCTCGGATTGTGTGTCCATGAGAAGTTGCCTCTTTTCAGAGCAACTCTTCCTTCAGGAAGCTCAAGTTCAGTGACAGCCTTGATCTGATCCCAGGCTGGTTGTAAATGCCGCCTTTCTTACCAGCGGTCTCCGAGTGTGCCCAGAGCCATCTCGGCACAGCAGACAGGCTGAGAGGGACCTATTTTGCAGTGACCGCTTCCAAGATCCTTCAGTGTCAGCCAGAAGCCGGCACTTTAAAGTGCTGCTTACTGACGCAGTAGAAATGCTGTCTTCCTGCCCTTCACCCCTGCTCTTTGCTTCCACTGCCACTTGCCAAGTCTTCTTAAAACCAAGCATGGAAAGCAGACTGAAATGCAGCAATACCCAAGGTGTCACACTCGGATGACAGCTGCCACAGGGATATTTCTTTTAGCATATTCTACTTCGTTCTGAGCACCAGCACCTCCAGTAACAAGAGGGTGGATGATCCCCACATCACTGCAGAAGACACCTTTAATCATAGCATCATAAAAGCCTTAGGGATCAGAAGGGACCGCTAAAGATCATCCAGTCCAATCCCCCTGCCACAGCAGGATCACCCAGACCAAGTCACACAGGGACACAGCGAGGCGGGTCTGGAACATCTCCAGAGAAGGAAACTCCACAACCCCCCAGGGCATTCTGGTCCAGTGCTCCGGGACCCTCCCTGGGAAGAAGGTCCTGCTGAGATTGGTAAGGAACCTCCTCATCAGTGGTCTGTACAATACCTTCTCCCAAGAGAGTGTGGGGTAGTTTAATGGGTCAGTGCCTCTAAAGATGAACCTTGAGATGTTGTTATGAAGTAAAACTTCAGCACCCAGAGGATCCATCCTTTAATCCTCACCAGAGGTGCACCTTCGTCATGAACTGGGACCATTGCGTGACATCCTGACCCAGCACTTGCCTGCCCTCTGTTTGCTGCCCATAACTCACACTGCACAGTTGCCAGATCCACTGGTTATGTGGCCAGCTTTGGCCCAACAGAGGACTGAGATCATTACTGGCCTTCAAATCTGAGCTGCGAGCAGTCTGGATGATTTATTTCATATAAAATGCAGTCAGCTTCTGTGGACCAAACCCTCTACCACTCAAGTTGATGGGTTCAGTGTGTAGCTGAGCTCACCAAGGCATGGTCTCTCCTCACTTGAGGCAATACCCAACAAATGACCTGTACACTCAGCTGGTGCCCACTGTGCTCAGAGATGGTCAGCAGCTCCGACTCTGTACCTCCTCAGGTCAATAAGCTGCACCTTCTCCCCTTCAAACCTCGGCAAGGGCTCTCACTGGGTTAACCACCCATTTTGGGCACACTTCAGGCTACCCTTATGGTGGCATTTCCCTACCTGCTTCCTTTAAATGAGACAGTCATGAAGCTGCTCCCCTTAGCAACCCATTCACTCATCACATGAGCCACTGTCTAATTCCCTCTGAAGTGCCATCAGGAGGATTCCAGTCCTGCGTCTCAGATGTTCACCCTTTCTCGCCATGTCCACAGCACTGGGTTCCTCTGTCTCTCTCCTGCAGGATGTCCTCTTTCAGTGTACAGCTGTACTCAAGTCCCGTGGCAAATTCCACCAGCTCTCAGAACGGCTCTGGCCTCCTTTCAGTGCTCTTTGCACGCCAGGCCAAGTCCAGCTGAGTCCCTCTAAACTGGTCCATTGCCAAAGCATCTTGGCAGCTCTTTCTGAAGGGGTGCCAGCAGAAAAGGTTCCTCAGGTTCCCCCTCAGCTTAGGTAGAGTCTCTCCTTCTCTTTCCTAAGATCCCAGCTGAACCCCTGCCTACCGGGCTGGGCTTTGCACTGTGGAAGTGGAGTGAACAACTGAGGCTTTTTTAGCTGCAAGCAATGCCTCAGCCCTCTTTGATCCCTGGGAAACACCTCTGCCACGAAGGTTGTGGGGACACCCCCTCCGACCATTCACTGCTGATATTTTTTGGCAGTCTCTTACACATTGGGAGAGGTTTCTTCACTTCTTCCCCGTTGGTTTCTGCTGCTGTGACACCGTGAGGCAAGGCAAGGCAACCGACGTTCTCTGACAGCCTTCATCCCACCCCAGCTTTCTGACTTCTGCAACTTTCTGATTTCCTTGTGCTGTTGGTATTTTTAGCTTTTTTAATCCTTACTACCGTCCTGCTCAGTTAGTAACCTCCAGGCTTGCCAAAGATTCCTTGGCCTCCCCTGTCCCCGGAAAAGCTGCTGGTCCTCAGCCATCTGGTTACTGGTTCCTTATTCATTTATTTTGAACTCATTCCAGCTCCTGCCGCCCCCAAAAAATTTTACCTCCAGTCTCAGGCCATCTCCCAAGCCTTTCAGCAAAGCCTTCAGATGTTGCTTTAATCCCTTCTGCGAGGTCTCATGCTCTTTTCTCGGCTCTTTAGACCTTATTTTAGTCACTTGTGATAGCCTCCGTTTCTGCAGGGTTTGTTCACAGAATTCCACAGGAAGTCTCAGTGCATGGCAGAGCACAGCATTCCTGCTTTCCTTTCTCTACTGGAAACAGCTCATTTGACATAACCTAGAATTGCAGTTGCCTACTTGGCAACCCTATAACTTTAGTGTCTCATGGTCAGATTGTGGTCAGGAATAGAAGGAGGTCTTTTTCCCTTTTGCTTTTCCACCTAAACCTACTTCTGGCTTCAAGCAAAAATCTTCCCGATTCATCCTTAAGGGTGTTTTACACCATTGCAAATCACCTTTGTTCCGTTCGTAGAGGCCATCGGTTCTTCCTCTGGGATATTCCTGTCCCTCTCTGCAGTGTTTTACACCCAGATATTTTATTAGAATATAAATCTCCTTGAGAAAATCCAGGAGTGATTTTCATTCGTCTGACAGCTCTCCTTTCGGCAGAGTCAACTGTCTTCTCTTCCATAGCCAGCTCCTTTTCCACCTCATAGCTCTGTGATCCTACATCCCTCCCGCTGCTGCTGTCTCTTAGCTGAAAACTCCTTCTGATTTAGCCACAGCACTAATTTTAAAGCTGAGCCTAACTCAGGTGAAGCTGCTATACAGACCCCTATGTTGCAAGGAGGGGAGAAAGCATGCTGAAGGCAGAGTTCATTTGGTCTTGGCATTAGAGTCTGAAACAAGTCAGAAGAACAAGGCTTGCAAGTGTTCCTCTGCCTCCTTGAATAGAAAAACCCTGCTTGGGACACTAAAACAGGAGCAGAAGCCTAAAGCCTATTGGAATCTCCTGCTTTCTAGATACCTGGGCTCTCTCAGAAACCTTCTCTGATGCTTTTAGAGAAGATGACAGGTGAAGAAACACAAAGGACGACTCAAGCAGCCCAAAGTAGGCTTTAGGCATCTGAAGAACTTCCTGCAGTTTAGACTGGCCTGCTTTTGCCTCATCTCCCACATTGATTCCTTCCTGCACTGCCTCGGGAAGTCTAAATAAAGTACATTAAAAAATAAACTCCAGACCCCCTTTCCTCCTTCTCCCTTCAGTATCTGTGCTGTGCTCTTGAGCAGAGCTGGAGAGTAACAGCTATTAGTACTAACTAAACATTAGTATCAGCGTACACGTAACCAGCCTTCTCAAAGCTGCATTAACTAAGAAATCAGTGTAAAATTGTCTCCCAGCCCAAGACACCATAGAGAGAAAGAAATCACATGAAAAATCCAGTGGAGTTCCATACCAAGGACTCCACCACCATCAGCTGAGAAAAGAAATAGCTCTAAGTCGTCTTCTCACCCTTCCGATGGTTCTTATAGCTATAGCTGCAAGACTCTTCTCTCACTCTTGGTGTTTCAGCCTGTCCATTAGCAGCACATTAATTCCCAGGGGATTTGTACAGATGCTGTTTGATATTGCCAGGACATTCATTGCAAGAGTGCTAAGGGCAACACTGACACCAGCTCACCACCCTCATGAGCGTTTTCTTTTTGAAGCTACAAAAACACATCCATACAATGAGGACCCTACATTCTCGTACCCAGAATTGTTTCCAAAGCCTCTCAAAGATGCCACCTTAAATTTAGGAACACATCTCTAGTCTGAGACGGCGCTCGCAGAAGTCACAGGACTGCTAAGAGAAGACAAAAAGCGATAGGAAAACATATAAAAATCCACAGTTACTCTTGAGCAGCCACTGCTACCCCATCATAAAGGAATACTAGCGTGTGGCCCTCTTACAGCACTTTATCCAGGGATCTCTGTGGCAACACAATGGGTGGGTTAGCTGTCTCAGCCTAAAGGAGAATAAGGTCCAAAACAGTTGTGGGAACACAAAGCCTCTCCAGGTCAAATCACAACTCTCTGGGAGCACTTCAAAGCATGGGGAGAGCTCTCCTCAAGGGGAAAGCCTTAGTCACCTTGCTCCATCTCCCTTTAGACACAAGAAGAAGGTAGTAGAAGAATTGAGAGCTGCCTGGAACATGTGAAAAATAGCTTGGCATGGTTTTGCTGGTGCTTCTGCGCTCATACATGCTTTCAATATCACATACTGTGTATACTAAGTACTCAGTAAGCTTAGATTATTTTATGAGAGAGCTTGAATTATAGGCTATATATGAAATGAAGTACTATCTAGCTCAGTACACAGGCAGTAAGGCAGATAGGTGCTCTGCGTGTGCCCTACATATAATAGAATCATTAGGGATCAGCAGAGACCTCGAAAGATCATCCAGTCCAATCTCCCGGCCACAGCAGGATCACCCAGACCAAGTCACACAGGAACACAGCCAGGTGGATCTGGAATGTCTCCAGAGAAGGAGACTCCACACCCCCCTGGGCAGCCTGTTCTACCATCATGTCACCATTTTTTTATTGCTATTTCACGTTTTAATTCTTTTTGGTAGATAAATTCATGCTAAAGTGAAGAAGCATTTCATCCCAATGAGGTGCAATAAGCTTTTCTAGTAACACACTGGTCTTTAATGGCCTGGAACTGCATATAGTTTATCCTGAAGAAGACCAGTCAATTCAAGTATTGTTCATCTGATAGCTGGGTTGTGTTTTTGACTGTCTGAGGCATTCTGCACTACATTTTGCATGGGATGTTGTCCTTTAGACAGCCAAGCAGCTCTTGATTCCACATGTTTCAAAATCCTTATGCTAATGGCTCTAAACGATAGCATCCACGGCTGGACAGAGCTGGAACAGCACTGTTTCAACAGAAACAACTTAGATCACTTTAGCCCTTGTCTTTGCCCTCTTTCCCTGGGAGGTGATGGCTTCCCATGTTCAACAAAACATGGCTTTGATGCTGGGTCACTTTCTTGGTGACAGCACTGTACAACTGTCCTTGACATAGCTTGTTCAACATATAGGGGAAAACATCAAAACTAAACCAGTAAAGACTTCCACCCAGCCGGTTGTCCCAGTAAGTTAAAAAATATACCCGTTAAAATGCCAGGGTTGTCTAATGTTTCACTTGAGATTCTCCATAGCAACACCGGTTTGGTACTGTACTTGGAAAAAAAGAGTATATAAAACCCCCTCAGGTCTTCAGAAAGGCCATTCAACTTTAAAGCGAATGTTATTTGTGAAGAAACGACGGGTCTGCTGTGCAGATGGCTGTTTGCTCTCCGTGCTAGCAGCAGACACTCTTCGGTTAGGAGGGAAGGGCAGTCTGCTAGCATGTTCGCATGCAAAAGCGGCAAGCTCTGCGTACGATGACTGCAATATTAACTCCCAGGGCTTCCTGCGGCTGAGAGGCAAGCAGCAGCAGAGCAGCAGCAGTAGCAGCGAGTTTCACTTGCCCCCTGCCCCCCACCCCCAAGCTTCCAGGTTCAATAAAGATTACATCATGGAAAAAGTATGCCATGTAAGCCTGAGAATCAAAGCCGTCACAATTGGCGGCTGTTTAACTGTAATGTCGCTGAAACACATACTCCCGCCACGCACACACACACACTTTTCCCCCCACGGCCCTCCCGCTCCACCCCGAACCCTCCGCGTTCTCCTACGATTAAGGGTAGTATTATTGGGGAGAGGCAAATCTGATCAAAACTGTCGACCGCCAACTGCCAATTTTCTATGGATTCAATAAAGGCCACCTTAACGATTTCCCTAATTAATGGACGACATCTTTGGCTGGAGGAGAGGCGCTGTATTCTACTCTGCCTTAGTCTTTGTTAACCTTCTAATTAACTTTCGTAGGTCACCCAGGTCTCCCAAACCTAAAAGTGAAGAGAGCTATTGTGCTAGAAGCAGTAAACTTACTTTTTCTGCCTGGGTACTTAAAAGGGAGAACGATTATAGGCAGGGAAAAATAACTTCATTTAAACTCTTTGTGACCGCAGAGAATGCATAGGTCCCTGCCTTAGAAAATAATTGAAACACCTTTTATACCAATATTTGCATGCATAATAAACCAAATTAGCAAATATGCATCTAAATTCAGCCGCGGTTTCAAATTGATTAGGGATTTGGAGGGATTTTGGCCTGTCTTTTTTTCTTTTAGGAATGTGAACTTCAGAGGGTCAACAAAAGGAGTTGGATTTCTTGAGCAAATTGCAACTGCAACAGCTATCAGCTTTTACATGGCATGATCTCCAGCAAAGAATCTGGGCTAATAGTACACACGCACGCATTCTAATGCTCTAATATTAGGCCAGATTAATCCCTGTGGTAATACCGTTGAAGTCAATGGAATTGTATCGGAGATGAATTTGCTTCGCTGCCTTTTGTGGAATCTAATATGAATTGACCATTGAGCTGGAGGCATCAAAGATGATAAATGCAGCCCTCTTTCAAACGGTCTGATGCAACCCCCCCCCAAAAAAAAAAAGGGCAGGCAGAAGGCATTTAGGATGGGTGGCCTTTTCTTCTGCCTACAGCTTTCTCAGGGAAATTCTGCCCTCATTCACGCCCATTGACTGAAGTCAATTAAATTATTTTAATAAATTGTAATTAAAATTCACGGCGTACAATGAAAGATTGAAACTTCATAGCACGACTTGACTAATAAAGCTGAAGTTAATTGCTTCTTGAAAGTAAAGATTGAGAGTGCCTCTTTGGCTTATGGAAGAGACATGAAATTAATTGTTCCTAGTTTTCTCAGCAGAGGACAACAGAGCAAAGTGGGAAGAGAGTAATAATTGCTCCCCGATATAAACATCTGCTCGAATATCTGACTGCGCAACCCATATTCCTGGACAGACCGTACTGAGCTTAAAATTTACATCACAAAAAAGAAGAAAAACAAGCTAGGACAGAAGACTTTGGACTAAATGAGAAGGAGGCATGCTAGAGTGATTCAAAGAGGCACAAAAACCAGGCTTTCTCCAGCCTTATCCCTCTCTGCCCTTGGTTCGTGGTGGAAAATGGTCACTCCCACCTTGATTCAGTCTCTCCCTCTTTACAGAAGGTATGTCTCACCCAAGTAGCATCAAACAAACACAACCCAACACTGTAGGCATGCCAAACACAACTTGCCAAACCAAAAGCCCGAGGTTCTGAATAGCCAAATCCTTGATTTGCTTGGATGGTTTGATTCTGCCATTCCCGTGCGACTTGGTCCGGGTGATCCTGCTGTGGCAGGGGGATTGGACTGGATGATCTTTCAAGGTCCCATTTGAACCATGGTACCTTTCAAAAAAGTCTTCAATTAGAACTGCCTTCCACGCTCCTGACTGGAAGAAGGTCCACAAGGAGGTTGAGCATCATATGGGTTCGATTATTTGTCATGGTTTAAGCCCAGCTGGCAACTTGGCCCCACACAGCTACTCGCTCACTGCCACCAGTGGTATGGGGGAGAGGGAAGAGTCAAGGTGAGAAAACTTGTGAGTTGGGATAAAGCTGATGGAGCTGGATCTCTTGAGCCTGGAGAAGAGGAGGCTGAGGGGAGATCTCATTCATGTCTATAAATATGTGAGGGGTGGGTGTCAGGAGGATGGAGCCAGATTCTCCTCAAGGGCATCTGGGGATAGGACAAGGGGCACTGGGTGCCAGCTGGAACAGAGGAGGTTCCCTATCAATATCAGCAGGAACTTCTTCCCAGGCAGGGTCCCGGAGCACTGGCACCGGCTGCCCAGGGGGGTTGTGGAGTCTTCTTCTCTGGAGATGTTCCAGACCCACCTGGCTGTGTTCCTGTGCGACTTGGTCTGGGTGATCCTGCTGGGGCAGGGGGATTGGACTGGATGATCTTTTGAGGTCTCTTCCCATCCCTAATGATTCTATGGTTCTATGATTTCTTACAGGTTTCACTGTTGCTGAGCTGGCTTTATCCTGAAGTTACTTTGAAATACTTGGAACTTTCCTCTTGGTCCTTATCTTCCTCATTTAACTCCTACCTGCTAAACTCAGCCGGCTCTTTTTTATCAGCATTAATTTTCTCAATTAATTTGCTCTTGACCTCTTTGTGGCAATTTGTACTTGGAGTCATAAAAATTGCACACCAAGGCTCCTGAAATGTATTTACTGTGTTTTCTCAGAACACACAGATTCATAGAATCACTAGAGATAGGAAGAGACCTCAAAAGATCATCCAGTCCAATCCCCCTGCCACAGCAGGATCACCCAGACCAAGTCACACAGGAACACAGCCAGGCGGGTCTGGAACGTCTGCAGAGAAGGAGACTCCACAACCCCCCTGGGCAGCCTGTGCCAGTGCTCTGGGACCCTCCCTGGGAAGAAGGTCCTGCTGAGATTGATAGGGAACCTCCTCTGTTCCAGCTGGCACCCCTTGGGTCGACTTATCAATTCCCTTTTTCCTTCTCCTTACAAGAATCCATCAAGGGAACTAGGAGGATATGAAAAGTGAAATCTCTTGTAGCATACACTGAGTCTGGCATAGAGGTCTGTAGAAACCAGAGAGATCCTGCAATGGGGTTTTCCTTACTGTTACTTACTCCCTTAAATTGTTATGGTTTCCTAAGAGGAGCTTCATTAGTGTGCAGAAGACCTGCCTGACTGTGTTCCTGTGCGACTTGGTCTGGGTGATCCTGCTGTGGCAGGGGGATNGCCCAGGGGGGTTGTGGAGACTCCTTCTCTGGAGATGTTCCAGACCCACCTGGCTGTGTTCCTTTGTGACTTGGTCTGGGTGATCCTGCTGGGGCAGGGGGATTGGACTGGATGATCTTTTGAGGTCCCTTCCGATCCCTAAGGATTCCATGATTCTATGACCCTTTGCTGTTTTCTGTTCATTTCCTGATATAATCAGAGATGGGTTAATTCTGACCTAACCAGAGTTCTACAATACAGACAGAAAGAGGGTCAGCCTGGGAAGATAGCGAAGCATCACACAAGGTAAAAGCTAAAACACAGTGGCTAAAGTCACAGTCAAAGCTTCAGGGTGGGGAGTGGGGGGGAGGTGTTGAAATCCTACAGCTCAGCAATGAAACCAGAGGCTCTTTTCAAGTCGGAGCTACTTGGAAAACATGAGCAGGCGTTGCTGGTGTTGGGCTCTCACTGTACCCAGTTTTACAAAGATACTTGCACTTGAGAAGTGGACAGAATAAATTCCATATACGTAGGCTTATGAAATCAGAGGTTCATGTGCAGAGTGCACAGAGAAGTAACACAAGAGAATTATCATGAGCATTAAACTCTGCACCCTTCTACCCCGGTTTTAAGCTCTGTTTGCCCGACACGGTGTGCAGTAAAGCTATGCATGATAAAACACATTGTGCTTCCTCTGAAAGTCAGAACAGGTTGCAGAAAATTATGCTTTAAAAATCAACAGAATTAACTTTTAGCTGTTGTGTGCCCCGTTCCCTCCCCCGTGTGTGTCAAAGCAATTAGGGAGAGTCAGATCAAAGTACCCGCTCTGCGGAAAAGGGAGAAATAGAATCCAGTGTGAACTGTCCCCCTTTTTGTAAAGACAAAGTATATGCAAATTAATTGCAGGTAACTAGAAGATCTGATGCTATACCACCGCCAGGAGGAGAGGGTCAGCAGTTACATCCGATAATAGCCTCGCTCTTTTATCTGAGGATCGCTATTTTCCGAAAGAAAAGC
Organism: Upupa epops; assembly: GCA_013397515.1. Taxonomy (NCBI): domain Eukaryota; kingdom Metazoa; phylum Chordata; class Aves; order Bucerotiformes; family Upupidae; genus Upupa; species Upupa epops. The sequence continues at coordinate 42,944 of VZRI01003572.1, forward strand.
TAAATATTGATTAAGTGATATCTCAAATAGCACAAGATTATCAAAGCAATTACAGGGATTAACTTCCCAAAATGCTCCAGTACAACCTCAGCAGTGGAAACTCTGCCAACTTGGTAATGGCTATTAACATCTGTATGCACAAGAGTAATCCCCTGGTTTTCTTTCCTTTCCACCCCCTCTCTCTCTTTCTCTCTCTGTCTCTCCTGGATATTTTTCTGACTGCACGGGTTACACCACTTGGGAACCTCATTCTGCATTCACTGGTGGGACCTTCTTACAGGCAGAGGGAGTGGAAGGTTATTCAAGGAGGACCCAAGACAACTTCTGTTGCCCAAAAGGAAACCCTTTCCTGTCTAAAGAGGGCAGCTGCCTTTGCCAGGCATGAAGTCCTGCATGGATACGCTGACTATTAACATTAACTCCGTCTTATTCCTTGATAGTGCTGTCTTCCTAAGGACTGAACGCGCCGCTGAAGGCACCTTTCAGAACACCATCAGATGGCTGGAGAAGTTTGCTGCTACTTGAGTCTCCGGAATGGCCATAGCATCCAGGCTGGTTGGCAGCCTTCTATCTCCAGAGCCCACTCTCATGTTCACGCTGATGGGGACAGCTCACTTTTCTTCCCATTTTTCCCCCCTCACTCTTGTCTTAGGGGGAGAAGCAACTTTAAAGCATGGGAGAGACAGACAGAGAGAGCATGACGCCCTATAATCCAACAAGTCAACTTCCCGAGCTCAAACATGAACTGATTTTTTTTTTTCTTCCCTTGCCTTATAAAAAAGAAATTGACTTTTGTTTGGAGTTTGTGAAAAGTGGGACTCGGGGCCCAGTCAATGGGGCTCCCCGCAGCGCGGGCTGAGTGGAGCCATCTCGAACCAGTCAGCCGCGGCACCAATTAATCCGCTCTTTGTCACAGCCTCGGCCTCAGCAGCAGCGGCAGCAGTAGCAGCAACACATTTGGCCATTGTTCAGACCTTCATGCAACGGGATTTACCCTTTCAAAGAGGCAGTTTTGTCCCAAAGAGTTCGAGCGGAAGTTTCTCACTGACAATTTGCCCCAAATAGATAGATTTGTCAGCAGCAACCTTTAAAAGCAAAAAGCCATGGAGGAAAATGGGGAGAAAAAGAAGTGTGAGGGTAAGAGCAAGTGCATCCTTGTCCGTCTGTCTGTCTGGGGGTCTGTCCTGAGCAGGTGGGGTGGGCACAGGGCCTGAGGTACACAAGGGCAAAATGGCATTGATGGGGGCTCTTGTTCATCTCAAGGCAGATGTAGCAAGGGAGCTAACAAGCTCCCAGGCTGTTGTATAGCTGCTCTGACTTCTGAAAGCCTTTCAGGGAACTTCTTTTACATGCCATTGTCATGCCTGCTACACAGCACCGCACTGGGCTGCCCCGGGTTTCCCAGCCTCAAATACTCCACCGGCGACTAACTCTGGGAGCAGAAGGCCTTATTCTCTGTGATCTGGCCACCAAAACCTGCCTTTAAATCCATACAAGCAGTTTGACTGCAAAAAGCTCGCTGTAGCTTTTCCTACGCACAGTCACCACAGCTCACATCCCAGGAAGAAGAAGGTGGAATAAAGCTCCACGTGCCTTGTGTCCCTACACCAGAGCTGCTGTGCTCCTCATTCACCTTTGCGCTTCAAGGACCTTTTGCAGGAACAGAGGATTGGACTCAATCCTGCTGCAAACCTCAGATGTTCACAGGCACTGCTGTTGCTCCCACCCTCAGATCACAGCACTGCACAACATCCCTGGATGAAAGATGGAACCTGTCCTTCCCTACAACACCCTCCCACTTACTTCAGAACCAGAACAAGAGGAAGCACAGGAAACTCTCTGCCCAGCTTGAGCTCCAGCAGATTCAGGTCCACACGCACACAGCCTCTCCTGGCAGCATGGAAACAGCCTGCTCTCAGGTTGGATGGCACCAACAGGGAGTTTCTCAACACTGTCAGACTAACAGCACAGACTTGGGGGGAAATGGAAAAAACATGCCCAGTCTCACCTGGCACTCCACCTTCTGCTGCACTTACTGGTGACAAGAGAGTGGCTTCTATGAGCACCACAGCGCTGACAACCAGAGCTCGGCTTTTTCCCCATGAAAGGCAGGAAGAAGTTGCTCAGCCCAACATGGTTTTCCCTTTACACACAAGAAACTACCATCTCATCATCTCGGCAGCAAGTGCAGCCTGCCCTGCCCCAGAGGTCTTTTCACAGCAAAGCCACATTCACAGGAGAGGAGAACAAGGAGCTGCGCTGTGATCACAGTGCTCACCTACCTACTGCTATTCAGACACTTTGACTTCCCAAACAAAGCTGAAGAAACCCACTTAGCTAAAGGAGATCTGCTGCAGCTATCTGACCAAAAGGAGAGGCATGAGAAATTGAATCAAGGCAGCGATACAGCCCTAAAACTTTGCAATGAACTTTAGAAACTTCCACTGCTGGGTGACAGCCGGTCCATCTCTTCTGTCAGACTACTTTGTCTCGCTGTATCTTAAATGTGTTTGATCTACATTACTCAAAGAACCTCATTGTTTGGGTATTGCCCAGCCCACTGGTGTTTTTTTGATGGCTTCCCCAAGGCATTTTTTGAAAGACACAAGAAAAATGAAGGCCAAGTTCAAACTGATAGCAAAAATATCACCAGCCTGCTTTATAAGCACCAGGTTCTCCCAAGCCTGTTTATACCTGCTCTTGGAAAGGGAAAAGGGTACCTGTGGCTGCAACCAGCCAGAAGCAAGGTTCGGGCTATAGAAAAACTAGAATGCACAATGCTAAAAGTGAAGCATAGAGATCCTTGTTTGAAGAAACTAGTGGGCATCACGTGTTTTAGGTGGCTTTCAGTACCGGGGACAAAGAGTTAATCTGTTGCAGAGCAGCAAATAGAATAATAGAATCATAGAATGGTTTAGGTTGAAAAAGACCTGAGAGATCATCTACTCCCATCCTCCCTGCCACGGGCAGGGACAACTTCCATCAAACCAGACTGCCCTGGCCCCATCCAATCTGGTCTTGAACATTTTCAAGGAGGGGGCAGCTACAACATCCCTGGGCAACCTGTTTTGGTGCCTCAGCAGCCTCACAGTGAGGAATTTATTCCCAAAACCTAATACAAATCTCCTCTCTTCTAGCTTGAAACCATCCTCCCTTGTCCTGTCACTAGAGTTTCTCATAAAAAGTCCCTCTCCATCTTTCCTGCAGCCTCTTTCAGGTACTGGAAGGCTGCTATAAGATCCCCTTGGAGCCTTCTTGCAGTGGTACAAGGACACATCTGGCAGTGGTACAAGGCACTGAGATGGGCTAGAAGTCAGGTGACATACGCTCAAACGTAGTTGCTTTCAGGAAGTCCAAGAGGGCATGGGGCATCTCTACCATGAAGACCTTACTAATTCAACTCTCCTGCAAATTCACACTGGTTAATTTATACACAAGTAAACTAATACCTTTCTTCCCTAGCGTGGGATGAACACCGGCACCAGGGACAATGGTATTCCCTGGGAACCTTAGCTGTCCCTTAGCATGACTGTCCCTGCTCATCAACCAAATCAGCAGTATTCCCAAGAGCAAAACTCTTCTTTCTCCTTGAATAATGATTTTGCTTAATATTTGCAATGGAAGAAAAATCCAGCTGGTGAATATGTCAGAAACTATTCTAGCAGCTATGGCGTCTTTACCACGTGCAGTGAATGATGAACAGAAGAACCCATTTTGTCTGTTTGTCTGTCAGGGGCTGAATCATAGAATCATTAGGGTTGGGAAGGGACCTCAAAAGATCATCCAGTCCAATCCCCCTGCCACAGCAGGATCACCCAGACCAAGTCGCACAGGAACACAGCCAGGCGGGGCTGGAACGTCTCCAGAGAAGGAGACTCCACAACCCCCCTGGGCAGCCTGTGCCAGTGCTCTGGTACCCTCCCTGGGAAGAAGTCCCTGCTGATATTGATAGGGAACCTCCTCTGTTCCAGCTGGCACCCAGTGCCCCTTGTCCTGTCACCAATAATCTTGAGAAGAGTCTGGCTCCATCCTCCTGACACCCACTCCTCACATATCCATGGTCATTAATGAGGTCCCCCCTCAGCCTCCTCTTCTCCAGGCTCAAGAGACCCAGCTCCCTCAGCCTTTCCTCATCAGGGAGCTGTTCTACTCCCTTCATCATCCTCGTTGCTCTACACTGGACACCCTCCAGCAGCTCTGTGTCCTTCTGGAACTGAGGGGCACAGACCACATCAACCTCATGCTAGCAAAAGTACTTGGGTGGATTTGAGCAGCTCCAGTCAACACTGACTGGAATAACAATATAAAGAAACCGCTAACAATAATCAGACAAATGCTCCTGATACCATGGAACTGTTTAATCAACCGCACAGGAGATTTTAAACACCTTCCCATGTGTATTTGCAATCGTACAAGAGTATTTGGATCACTCCTGGAGTTTCCTAAACACCATGATTTAATATGCAGAGCAGTCTCTGCAAATGTCATTGGAACTAAAGCACTGTAGAGAATAATCTGTGCACTGGCCCTCTACTGCTGTAAAGAAGTGATCTGCCACTCAGCTTTGCTCACCAGTATCAGCACTGCTGCAGAACAGGGTAATTATGAAGAGCAGTAGTGTGAGCATTACTTGTTTTTATCAGCCCCTGAGCACTGCTCCGTGCTGGATGGCCATCCACGTGCTTCCTCAGAGTTTTAGATTTAAGGCTTCAATACTTGCAGCAAAACAAAGTCTGTCCTAGGATTCCCATCTGGCATTCTGCTCATTTGTATGTCTCTATAAGTGGCATTCCTCACGAAAAAGAGTGACATACAGCCACTGACCAAAAGACATCCTATTCCATATTCACCTGTAATGCCCTAATATTTACAGTAATACAAGGTTCTTGTGATAACTACAGCAAAATTGCCTCATATGGACATGAGAGTAGACACCTGAAGTCTCTTTTAAGACTTAGAGCTTGGAATGCCCATGTCAGTAGCATGTGTTTGCCCCACACTGCAAAAAGCACCAGTATTTGTGACCCATCAAAATACACTGCAAGTTTGTGTTGGAATGCTGAGTTGGGGCTCTCAGTCCTCAGTTGAGGACTGACAGGACCTTTCAGGTCACATAGGCTGCCTAAAACTTAGATTGTTCATGCCATATTCTGCAGACCTTACATGCACCAGCTGCCTTAGATGCCCATTAAACTACCGCCTCTTCTGTATTTATGATGGGAGGTCACGGAACAGAATGTGCCTGAGCAGTACGTTTTCAGTGGACTGCTTACTTGTTCAGGTAGAACAAGTGCCAGTATAGCTACAGGAGCTAAACTATTTTACAGAAGAACAGGGCAGGCCTCCCTCTGCTTTCCTCTTTTCAAGGCACTAGATTTTGTTACAAGGACTCAGGCCACTGCTTTCTCAAGCTCACTGTCTTAACTTCATCAACAAGATCTCAAAAGGCAGAAACCCACGATCAACCACACCATACGTTTCACAAATTGCAGGGAGATGCACACCATGTCCTCCTCTGCTCAGACTTGCCAGTAATTGCTCTACCTGCAGAGCTAGTTCATGACCTGTATTTTACGAAACGAGAAAGAAAGCAAGCACGTCTATAGATGTCACAGACATCAAACTATTCATCTCTGCTTAAAAATCTATCTGCACCGACTGACTCAATATGCTCGAGCAGCGCTGAATGTGATATGCTGACTCAATGCTGCATCTGGAAGTATTTATTTTTGTTGGTTCTAAATTCGTTTCCTGAAATAGATACCACAGATCTGGTCTCCAGCCAATATCAAGAGATATAGATAAACAGAAGTCAGTGGAGCTGAGCTATTACATTGCCAGCCAGGAATACGGTCCTTCCTAAGAGCATTCTCTGATGCAACCTGTTTTGTGCAATTACCTCAAAGATTAGCTTGTTTACAGGCTTCTACAGCAAAACTTGGGAGACCAATCCACCGTAGGAATAATTACTCTCAAAATGCAATCAATCAGGGTGCTGAGGCAACTTACTCCTAGGTGCATCCAAGTGCTTAGGGCATAACCAGAGCTATTCCTTTAACACGTTGGTAAAATCATTTCTAAATGTCAGGGCATAGCTCCAAGTCGTACGCATTCCTCGTAGGCAGCGCTCTTTTGTTGGAGCTTGAAAAGTGTTAAAGTACAGACCAAATCTTATTTTAAGTTTTCTTTTACTGAGATAATAATATATTTGCCCTTTGCGTTCGGACCTTTCACCAGTTTTATACAGCTGCGTCTCTGCCGACTCCGGTATTGATACTGTCTTTTGTGTTCATGTCAGGAAAACTAAAATGAGGCTGTTTCTCTCTAAATTAGATTGCAGCTGCTGCTACATCATTGGCTTATTACGACACTTTGATTTATATCTAACTAGCAAACTAACAAATAAGTCAAGTTACTAACTAGAGCCGCTTTGTTAAGCGCTTGTCTCGCATTGTCTAGATGGGATCAGGTACCAATGTAGGCGTATAAGCCAATCCTGACATATCCCTTTCAAAGGCATACGTGATTAATGGGGCATTTCATTGCTGCAAGTGAACTCAGGCTTGTTCCACCCCTGAATACAAGTATTGAGAGGAAACGCCATGACTTACAGAGATACTCTTTTCTCAGTTTTCTTTCTTGGGTATCATTTTCCCCATCGTTCTGTGCAGGGTGGCTCAGCTAGCGTACCCTCACCAGATGCACGTGCAGAAGCAGAGCGATATTGTCTCTGTTTCATGCAACCATTAACTTATTTAACCGAGCATGCACACACACAAGGGAGAAACTCACTACTTTTTCACTGGCATCTCTCTATAAGGCAGGTCTTCCCCAATTTGTTGCTAGATGGGTTACTCAGGGTGGAGGATCGGCTGAGAGCTACTCAAGCTCAGAAGAGGTAACTGGTACACTCACAGGGACACCTCAGAGTGTGGCTGAGTGAAAGTAGTCCCTAGCTTGGTGTTACACAGGATACACAAACATGAGGAAATCCCTCTTGCACCTGGAGAGAGGGAATATTTGACTTGGGTCATCTTTCTCTGCTTTGGATCTTCACATTAGCAAATGCAAAGGTAGCTTCTCAAGGGGCCCAAAGAAACAGCAGCTCCTCCTCCCAGTAAAAAAATAGCTCTATGCTTTCCTTCCTTATCTCCTTTCCAAGAGAACAGACATGTTGGGTTTTCCTGATCTTAACCACCTGCTTCTCATTGAGAGAAACAGATGTAAACAGCACATCTGTGTATTCTGCTGCTACATCCAGACAACCCTGGCAGCTTAAATTTTCCCCTTGCCTGCCCTTCCTCGCTTTTTTCTTTTTCCTTTTTTGCTGTTCACTGAAGATCTTTTGGCTCCCCACCCAAAGAACAAAGAAGTCAAGCAAGGTAAAGGCAGAAGGAGCAATGCACTTGAAGATGGGCCGCATGTTGGGGCATTCTTGCTGCTAAGATTCCAGCAGAAGCAAAGAGACTGAGAAAAGTCACCATGTGACTGGAGTCCTAGTCCAGAGTCCTGGAGGAGATGGAGTGAGAAAGGAAACATGCACCGGCTTCTGGAGCAGGACGGATAACTGTTTGTACTTCCAGTACATTCCAAGGAGAGAGTAAATTTCATTGCTAGATTAGCATCTTCAGTAGCTGTAGGATGTGCTAGACGTAATTGTTGTGGTTTAGGCTGTCAAACATCTAAACAACTCACAGCCATTTTTTTCACTACCCCCCCTTCTGCTGGATTGGGGGAAAGAATCAGGAGGAAAAAAAAGGGTCAAACTCATGGGCTGAGATGAAGAGAGTTAAACAGGAGAGAAATGAAAGGGAAACTAATAATACTGATAAAAGACTACACAAATGAGTGAAGCACAACCCAGTTGCTCACCACCCACTGACTGAAGACCAGGAAGTCCCCAAGAAGCAGGCTGATACCCCCCAGCCCATCCGATTCCCCCCCAGTTTTATTGTTCAGCACGATGACATATGGTCTGGAATACCTCTCTGGTCAGCTTGAGTCACCTGTCCTGGCTGTGCCCCCTCCCAGACTGTTGGGCACCCACAGCCTCCTTGCTGGGAGGGTAGTATGAGAAGTTGAGAAGTTCTTGGGGCTGTGTAAGCACTGCTCAGCAACAGCTAAAACATCAGGGTGTTACCAACACTGTTCTCAACCTAAATCCAAAACACAGCACCGTGCCAGCTGCTGGGAAGAAAATCACCTTGATCCCAGATGACAGAAGGCGATAGTAGCAAACACTGAATGTTAACGAACGCAACTACTAAACACTAAATACAATATCTGGCCCTGTTGGAGACGGACGATTTCTCCACCAAATGATGCTGGAAACAGCTTTAACAGAAGTTGTGTTGAAAACAGGAGTAAGGAGAGAGTTCTTCCCTGTACCCTAGAAAAATACATTCTGCGTTCACCTCTCAGGGCTGAGATATCTCTGTCCATCATAGAAACCCCAGGAAGGGCTCTGAAAAGGGCAGACAACCCTCACCAACCCACAGCTCCAGCTCACGTGCAGAGGCATTCTTGAGTTTCTAGTGGAGTTTTGTACGAAGAGGTAGGTAGTTTGAGCTCTTCGTTTACTCTTGGCAGAGCCTGATGCTGTATGTGTGAGGGAAAGCCCTACTAGCATTCAGAGCAGCGTGTCTCTGGTGTGGCTGGAACATGTGGCTGCAGGTTGACCAACCTTTTCGCAGGAGGCTTTGAGTTTAGAGGGCAAAGTATTGTTGCTGCTATAGGACCAGAGATCTGCCTTGCTAGCATTAGGAATGCCCAGGACCAGATTTGGGCACTGTTTCCACTCAAATACCTTTTTTGGGCCTCCAGGCCTTGCTAATGTATCATGATCATCTCCTTCCCTGCTGCTCTGAACATTGCTCAGGGAAGTGAACTTTCTCCTGCCTCCCTGGAAGCAGATTTGGACTGAAATCTGTCTGCATTCCCTAGTCCACCAGTTTATTTGCTTTCTAAGATCTCCCTGAGCAACTTCAAGCCCTCTGGACAGTGTCTCTCAGTGTTAGGCAGGACCAGGCTTGTCCAGAGTGAAGGTTTCAATCTGTGCCATGGATGTGCCGGTTGCTGGGGGAGCAAAAAGCAAAAAGTCCCTGCGATCACAGTGCTGCCTAGAGTCATGCAGCCCTGTGACACAGGTACGGTAGAGGTGCAAAAAGGATCACCCATGACCTGCAAAAAAAAGGGCAAAAAATGAAGTACAGGTGGACAGGAGCAATGTGTTTAGGGCTGGGCTGCATCACAACAAGCCAGGGAGAAGCAGCTGTGGTGCATTAACACATCATACTGGTAGCAGGGATGAGAAAGCAGTTACAGAGGGCCATCACACAGTCATAGAATAATTTAGGTTGGAAAAGACCTTCAAGATCATTGAGTCCATCCATCAATCTAACGGTACCACTGCTAAACTACATCTTTAAGAACCTTATCTACACGACTTTTAAATACATCCAGGAACGGCGTTTGAACCACTTCCTTGGGAAAACCTGTTCCAATGCCCAACGACCCTTTCAATAAAGAAGCTTTTTCTCATGTCTAACCTAAACTTCCAAAGGCATCAGAAGCTTCTCAGCACTGCTAGTCCTGTGCTCTGGTGCCATTGCCCACCTCAGCTTGCATCCAGAGTGAACAGTCTCCTTCCTCCCTGACCAGATGTGCACCCCGTCACACCTTTGGGCTGATCAGCCAGCTCCACCTCACACAGGAGGAGTAGGAGAGCTCGGCAGCCTCCCGGTGAGACCAGCGCTGCTGAGCCGGGAAAGAGCCCCCCTTCTCTGTCTCCCCCCGCCGCCCGCCTGCACCGCCGCTGGGACACTCGGGGCCGGCAGTGCCTGCTGGTCATCACCCCGAGGGCCGGGCTGGGAAGAGAGCCCCCGGCTGCTGACGGACCCCTTGTACAGCAGCCGTGCAACAAGTCCCGGAGCCGGGGAGCCGCCCGGAGCTGCCCCAGCTCCCCGCAGCGGGGAACGCGGAGTTTGTACAGCCTGGCGCAGAGGGCTGAGCTCGGCTCGGCTCCAGCCCGCCCCCGCCGGCCGCCAGCAAAGCCACTCACTGGCCGTGCCGGGACAAGGGCAAGGGCGAACCCCAGCCGGGTCCCGGGAAAATGCCAAACGAACTGGATCCTGATCTGGTCTTTCTGCTCTACTTTTATTACCTCTTCTCCTCTTTTCTCTT
>VZRI01003572.1:57747-87081 GCA_013397515.1 Upupa epops
CTGTCGCCTTCCCGCTTACAGCCCGCACGCCCCCTCCCAGCTCCCCGCAGCCAGGGCTCTCCCTGAACCACTTCCAAACAAAGATAACTGCTCCAAGCGCTCTTCTTCGGAGTTTAGAACCCAAGGTTTGCTGAGAGGCACTGAATTTCTAGCTAAAGTCCTGGTAGCAGTGTCGCGAGCCGAAAACAGGGCAAGGAGGGAATTAGGTTGCTGGAGAGAGAAGAGAAAGAAGAGAAGTTTACAGAAGAAAAGGGGAAAAAAAAGAAAAAAGGAAAAAGAAAGAAGAAAAAACATGAGAGAAGCCGAAAAGGCAGAAGCCGACAGAGCTTTGGCGGGTTTCTTGAACCCGAGCGGGAGTTTTTACACCACCCTCAGAGCATTTGCAATTCTAGGCAGGCCTGGTGCGAGGGCAGCGCCCGGCGGAGCGGGGGCAGCGAGCGAGGGGCGATCGCCGCTGGCAAAGACCAAGCAAAAACTTTTGCAGCAGATTTTCGGGTGAAGGCAGTGGCACCCCTCGCCTGCGGCAGGAGCCACCACCCCTCTTCCCTTGGTGTTCCCAGGGCCAGGAGGTCACTTGGCTTCCCGGTCATTTATTTTTTTTGGTTTATTCCGTGACTCGATGTTCTGACCCCTCTCCTGCCCAGTCCAAGTGCAGCCTTCTTGTGTGCCTAACACCAGAAAGCGAGGGAAACACCGCTGACCACCCCCTTGCAAGTCTCCCCCCACCTCCCCCCTTTCACCCCTACTTCTAGCAGGCAAGTCTGCTGCTCCAGCTTCTGTAATCTCCCTTTCCAAAATGGGTCTCGGCGATCTAAATAAACGTAGCGGGGCATGAATAATGCTCATTGTGCAAAACTGACACTTGCTCAAGGAAAAGAAAGTTGGCTATAAAATCATTTCATTATTTGCTTGTGCGGCGGCTCTGGGGCTAATCCCTGCCGAGGTCAGACCGCTGAGTGCTCGCCCCCTCTCTCTCTCTCTCCTCTCTGTCTTTAGGTCGCATTTTGGACATCCCTTGCAAAGTGTGTGGGGACCGCAGCTCCGGGAAGCACTACGGGGTTTACGCCTGCGATGGATGCTCGGGATTTTTCAAGCGGAGCATCAGGAGGAACAGGACCTACGTTTGCAAATCGGGAAATCAGGTACCTGCCCTCACCGCTGGCATCTCGTTCTCTGCATCTCCCCGACGCTCCGTATCGCAACTGTCCCTGATACCGTAAAAAGAACCCAGCTATCACCACCGCCGCTGCCACAGACCCCCGCAGCAGCGAGATGCAGGTGCCACACGGCCTCACTCTCCCTGCATAGAGAGGCTGCGGGGTCTCTGTCTCTGGAGACAATCAAAACCCGCTTGGCCACAGCCCTGTGTGATCCTGCTTTAGCGGGGTACTTGGACTGGATGATCTCTAGACAGATCTCTGATTCTGTAATTCCCTTCCTAGGGGATTCCCGGCCGAAGCTGGGTGACCCATCCCCCCCCGCCACGCGGGAGGACTGGGGGGGATGCAGGGCTGGCGGCGCAGGGGTCGTGCAGCCAGCTCACACGGCCCTGTGCGGGCAGCCCCTCAATGAGCCGCAGTCCACAGAACAACTGACACGATTTCCAACCCGGTGTCTCCGCTTTTTCCTTCGGACAGTCCCGGAGGGGATGGGGTCGGGGGGCTCGGCGCGGGGCGGGGGGACACCGGGGCTCGGGGATCCCTGAAGGGGCGGCGCCGCCGTCNGCGCCGCCGTCGCTGTCTCGGGTGCTGAAGGCGGCCCAGCCGCGCACCCCGGCCCGGTACCGACCCCCTGCCGCAGTGAGGAGGTAGTGGGGTGACGGCGCTGCTTCTCCCGCCCCCTCTTCTCCCCTTCCCTTCCGGCTGTGTTGCAGGGAGGCTGCCCAGTCGACAAGACGCACAGGAACCAGTGCCGGGCCTGCCGGCTGAAGAAGTGCTTGGAAGTCAACATGAACAAAGACGGTACCGGCTCCCCCTGCCCCTGCTCTGAACTGAGAAGCGGTGTGTCACTGCGAGATCTCTGCCACACCGAGACCCTAATGACTGCTCCCATCCAAGAGCAGCCTCATCCATTTCTCCCCAGACACCCGCTTGGGTGGGGGGCACGGGGCTTGCTCCAAAACATTTGCAAGGAGGGAGGGAAGGCCAGTGGAGCGGCATAAGGGTACCCAGTGCAGAACCCCACGGTGACCCCCTCGCTTCTCCTTGGTGCCCTGCAGCAGTGCAGCATGAGCGCGGTCCCCGGACGTCAACGATACGAAAACAGGTGGCTCTCTACTTCCGTGGGCACAAGGAGGAGAGCAGTGGCACCCCACACTTCCCTGCCACCGCCCTGCCAGCACCCGCCTTCTTCACTGCTGTCTCCCAGCTGGAGCCCCATGGTCTGGAGCTGGCTGCTGTCACTGGGACCCCTGAGAGGCAGGCTCTGGTGGGCCTGGCGCAGCCCACCCCAAAGGTCAGCCACTGCCCCTGCCCTAGTGGGTACACAGACCTTGCTGCTGGGGTGCCCACAACTTGCCTCTGGGGCAGATGTGGCAAAAAGCGAGGCTTGAAGCCTTGGAGATTGTTGTGGGGATTCTTGTCATGCCTCTGAAAGCTGTGAAGACAGGAGGGATCTGGGGAAAGAGGCCCTCTGCAGAAGGGCTGTGCAGAAGTACTGAACGATAACCTGCTCTGTACCAACCTTGTCCCTCTTACATCCTTACACCTTCATGGTTGCAGAGATGCTCCTCCTGCTTGGAGCCATCTGCAAGTCAATTTTAAACCTTGACTCATGATGATAAGCTGCAACCAGTGAGTTTTCTTCAGTGAAATTCCCATCTCTATAGCAGTGTGGTCCAGAAGGTACTATCTGTACTGACCCATGCCTGCAGTTTGTCCACACAGACACAAACATATCTAAGTTGTCTCTGTGCTTCTTGGCTGAGACATTTCCTAAGCAGCTCAGTGGAAGCGGTGGTGTGGCCTCAGCTGCACAGGAATTACCAAAACGTTTTTCATTAACCCATTTGCAGTGGCATTTTTCATGTTTACAGCAACTAGGAAAACAAAAAGGTTTTCAAGTTATCCATTTCCAGCGCTGGTAGCTTGGCTACATCCATCATGAACATGATCTCGACATAGAGTTTTATATTATAACTTTAAAAATGCAGAAATTATTTAGCAAGAAACGTAGCACTTCCTTAGTTTCCCAACCCAATGCATCCTTCAGGCAGTTACACTTTGCTCTACACACCTGCTTATAGCCTGTTGCAGAGGAGCTAGATAAAAGCTAAGTGGGTACCTACTGCTTTGCTCAGCAAGGCTGGGGTGCTAAGCCAGCTTTTGATCACAAATTCTTGATCAAATTTGTATTCTTCTGAGTCTGCTACCAGAAGTGTGCTATTGTGTAACAGGGTGAAGGATGACACAGCACTCTAGTAATTTTTTGCTTCCCCTGATGCAGTAATTTCATTCTCACTTCAACCTACTCCAGAGAGCTGGTTCTGCAGTACAGTTCATCCACGCGGACAAGCAGCCAAACGCGGTCTGGAGTGAGCTCACTGACAGCAATGCCCTCTGCCTGCAGAACAAGAGGGTGCATCCATCCTCTGCGTTGGGCAGGAGCATGAGGCATAGAATGGCAGCGGTAGTGCCAGTAAGAAAACACTGCTTTGGTGACACTATCTGAAGCTGCTGTATTTTCTTTTTGACATTAGTACCCACATGAAGTCAACGGTACCCCCATGTATCTCTACGAAGTGGCCACTGAATCTGTCTGTGAGTCAGCAGCCAGACTTCTGTTCATGAGCATCAAGTGGGCCAAGAGTGTCCCAGCCTTCTCCACCTTGTCCTTACAAGATCAGGTAAGGCATCCACAATGCAAGTGGTCTTGGCCTGGCCTGTATGTTAAGGAGGGCTCTGAACTCAGATTGGGTCCTGAACTTTCAGCCCCAGACTTATAAATCCGTAATGGACTTCAGTTCTGAGGTTCAGAGCACAGTTTTGGTCTGTTCCTGAAAAGCAGGCAGTGATACAGAAACTACTTTCTCCAACCTTTATTTCATGAAGTGAAAATCAAGCAGAAAAAATTCTCTAAAGCAAATATGATTGGGCGGAGGGGGTGTCAAGTTCTAGCAGAGGCTGCAGTCCAACTTCCCCTTCCATAAGCCAGCATCTTTGCTAGTTTTGAATTAGAAGTGCTTAGTTAAGCATATGCATGTTCCCATGAGGCAACATGATATTATTTCTTAATATATTAAGAAATTTAATATATAAGATATATATTTCTTAATATCATATCTTAACATGATATTATTTCTGAATATCATTCCTTCTCTTCCTCTCTTTTCCCTCTCCTCTCCCTCTCAACTGTTTACACAGTCAATATTTTTTGTTTATTCATGTTGGCATCAGTGAATTTACAGTGACACCAATATGGTGGAAGCAGAATTTGGCCAGCCACCAATATTTTCCACCATCAATTAAAACTGTCCTTAATTTGCCTTGTTTTCCTTTATAACAACTTGCCTGTCCCTCGAGTAAATCGTATGTGAATCATACAGGCTGAAGCAATTCCTTAATAACTTGATTCCTGATCAGGACTCTCTGTGCTTTGCATAATGCACTGACTTTAAAAAAACATAATCAGATAACTGTAAAATAGAAGTGGGGGTGGGAGCTCCCATCATAAAAGACAAGTAATCTTAGTTAGGATCGAGCTGATTTCCCAAAGCAGTAAGTAGAAACACTGTGCCTGTTCCGTAGCAGCCGTTGGAGGAACTAGCTCCCTTCCAGGATTCTTGTTGCAAGCCCTGCACTTGGTATGCAAATATGCATTTTGAACAGAAAGAAAACAGCTTCTTAGGAAAATGGCAGTGTTTCCTACGTACAAGTAGATGTGACAGAAAGCTAAGGTATACTGAGATGGTCCTCCTCTAGCACCAGAGCAACATCGTGAAATGAAGAGAGCAGGCCAGTGCAGGGTGCTGCTCACTGCCGCTGCTCCTGCAGAGCTCCATGTCTGTCATGATGAGCAACCAAACAAACAGGCCTGAATACCAGGGACGAGCAACATGTGTGATGCTTCAGCTGCAGCCTCACTGTACAAGAGTAGGCCGGGTCCACCTCTAGAGCAGTGAAGTCCACAAGAGGCTCCTTGAGGCCCCCATATTTGACAAAATATGGATGCATTTCTGACAGAGTCACCTCCATTACGGAGAGGGTGAGGCAGCAGGATTTGGGAGCAAGGGAACTCTCCATTGCACATGTGGAAACATGCTTCAAACAGTGAGGCCTGCTTATCTACCACAGATAGCTGGTGTTCCTGTTACCTGTAAAAAACCTAGTGCTTCTTTCACTTTCCTATCAGTGACTAAACTTGAACTTAGCTAAGTACGTGTTAAATCCCAGCCTTTCAATAACATTGACTTGCTGACTGAAAGCCAACCTCCTCAAAACTCATTGCTGCTCAGCTCTAATGCTTTGGTCTTCTTCCCACATGATTGCCCTGTCGTATTCAGGAGAGCTGGGGATAAGATTTTCATCACCTTATTTCATGAATAACCAGTGTTGTTGTTTAAAATCGCGCAATGTAATTTGACAGCAACCCAGCTTCTCCTGTTGTAGCCCTGACATGTGCCTGAGGAGAGCCCAAAACCTTTTCCTGGGTTTGCTTTTGCTTGTGCTCTTTCCAAAAGGCAAGCACACTGCAATGACAAGACTCCAGGACAGTTTCATCTCAGAGGCAAGGAAATACGTAGAAACCAATTTGCTGATATAACACAAGCCCGAGGGTTGGTGTGTGACACCACCCTGAGTAAAACTGCCAGTGTCCCTTCCCCAGCTCCACACAGCTAATCCCACCGTGGACTGGAAGCCACTTAACAAAAACACCATGCTTCAATTCCTGCTGGTGTGCACACCTGCCCAGCTTGTCCCTAGGACAGGTTGGCCCAGTGCAGGTCAACAACAAAGGGTTGTTCTTACAGGATGGGATTGATAAAGAAGTAAAACCCCGGTCTTTCAGAAGGCTGGTATTTGTTTCTTTGAAGGAGGAGGGCTGAGTATGACTTCAGCATGAATTATTTTAATTGGTGGTTTTACAGACTTATGCATACGCATGAAGAAAGCTCAAGCTATTGGAATAGTCTCTTATTTCTAAAGTCTTGTGACTTTAAAGACTTAGTGGGAAAGAACATACGAAATTGATATCTTCCAGGAACCACCTTTCATTACCATTGTATCTGCATGAGTGAATTACAAAAAAAGTCTCACAAAAGCAAATGAAAGGCTGGCAAATCACTTCCTGTGTCATAGAGAAACCTACATATCCATCACAGGCTGGATTATCCAGAGAGGGGATGGGTTTGCAGGCTGGGGCAGTTAAGAGACTTAAGAGCAGGTTCAGTTGGTCTGAGAACAGAGCTGAGACGGGCACTCTAACACCCTCCCCATTTCATACGATAATCTGAGCACCTTCTAGAAGGATAAAAGCCCATGTATTTCAAGCAGCAGTTGTATGCAGAAACACTTTACTGTATACATTTTCTTAGTCAGGTTACGCAGAAGTTCTGCAAAGCACAAAGCGGCACAAAAATGGGCCTGTGTCTGCAGTGACAAGCTGAGAGCAGAGACTTGGAGAGAGCAGACACCCTGAGAGCTCTTCCTCCTGTTCTGAGACTGGAACAAGGTGGTTTAAAACTTCTGCCACTGTTACGAGTCCACACATAGATAAAGCACTCAGTCTTATTGCATGCTTCCTGTACCTGTTGCTTTCACATACCTGATTCCAAGGAAATCACCAGTCATTCAGCGCAATGACTCTGTAGACTCAACACTCTCTCCTTCCTGTTTTCCTAAGACGCTAAGCTGATGGCACTTTCTGGAACCACAGCAATATTAATGCTTGTGGTTTGGGCTTTTTTGCTGCATGAGTTATGGGCCATCTGCATAGAGCTACCAAATGATCCCTCCCAAGTCCACCACGGTGCTCATCCCTCCAAATCTCTCCCATCCTATCTAAAGACGTGAGGTCCCAGCAACGTGTATGCACTAGGCCTTAAACTTTGTCTGAACAGTGGGCTAGCAAACCATAGGCTAACTTTGTCCTGACTTCACCTGGAGTCTTGTATGCTCTTCAGATGCACCGCTGCCTCTCCAAGGAAATCAAAGGCATTGCCTCCAAACAGAGAAGGTGGCCACATCCCCCAGTCAGCCAAACAATGCACAAAAATGGCAGAGACCCAGCAGTACCATCAGCACGAGTGCTGGGACACTCAGTTCTCTGAAATAGATCTTAGTGCCTGGCATTTCCAAGTGGTTTTAAGCCAAAAAGCAGAAGAAGAGGTGACACTGAGAAATTGGATGTGCATGCAGGTGCTGTGCTTGAAAGAACTAAAAAGACTTGCTTAGGAGGGGTTAAAGACACAGATGTGCTCCAAAGCACTGCCCTCTGTAGAGTTCTCCAAGTTCAGGTCCTTGTCCAGGCTTTTCTTCACAAGGGAAAGGAGGGTAATTCCCAGAGAGCAATAGGAGAGCAGCAGTCAGACTTGTCCTAGGACTGCTATATGTGCACGGGAGAGGAGGAGAGTCCTCTCTGCACTGAGAAATGTAGGCAAGAGCTTGTGCTGTGAGCCAGCTCTCTGGAGTGCGAATCCTCACTCTCATTTATCTCTCTCCGCCCTTTTGGTCCACAGCGGTGCACAGCGAGCCAACTCTCCGTGGCTTTCTGTGATGCACAGACTTATTTCTAGACACCTTCTCAAAAAGCTAAGAGAAAAGCTAACAAATGCTGTGGGGAAAATACCACGATGGGCATGTAAAGTAGTTTTTAAAATAACAGAAATTTACATCTTTAAATTGTTTATAAATCTATAAATTATACACTATGTTATATTGTACATCTATTGTATGACAGCTGATGCTTTTGGAAGATGCTTGGAGAGAACTGTTTGTTCTAGGAATAGCACAATGGGCCATTCCAGTTGATGCTAACACTCTACTGGCTGTATCTGGTAAGAATTGCACAATTTAATGACTTTGTTACAAAAATTACCATAAAAATACATTACTGAAAAAAGAACAACATGTAAAGAATAACAAATTCCTCCTGAACAATAGAGCATACCTGTCATTTATAAATCTATATTTAAATGCAAATAATGTTGTTTTGTTGTATTCATGACTGCTTGCATTGTCATTTAAATGCAAATTACTGTGTTTGTTATCATCCAAGAGAAGATTTTATATTAACTTTCATACAATATAGTCAGTTTACATGGAACCAGATAGACAAGTGTGACAATAGAGTGGATATTGATACTGAGGATTTTGTCAGAAATCAATATAAAATAAAGCAAATGCCTTTAATATTATTTATTTCATCTGTTTGTGTTGTAGGCATGAATGGTGACAATACAGATTCTCAGAAGCTGAATAAAATTATTTCAGAAATACAGGCTTTACAGGAGGTTGTGGCTAGATTTAGACAACTTCGGCTAGATGCTACCGAATTTGCCTGTCTCAAATGCATTGTCACTTTTAAAGCTGGTAAGCAGAAAGAATCTCTTGTTCATCTGCTCTGGTAACTACAAGGTCGCCCCTTTAAAGCAAAACCTGGTGTTTTAAAACAGATTTCCCAGAATTGCATTTTGAAAGAGGAAAGTACTAGGGAAGGAAATTGGAACATTTGATTTTCTATTGATAGCGCTAGCTGGACTGTTTGTGACCCACCCAAGAGTCAAGCTGAACTAATAACCCATCTGCTTTGCAGTGCCTACACACAGTGGTTCTGAGCTGCGGAGCTTCCGGAATGCTGCTGCCATAGCAGCCCTTCAAGATGAAGCCCAGCTCACTCTGAACAGTTACATTCATACCAGGTGAGCGGTGTCTTCTCTCAGTACAGGCACAGGGGTAAAACCATGTCCTCATTGCAGTGAAAGCGACCTTTCCACTGACTGAAATGGGGACTAGGCTGTTACAGCAAGCACACATTGGCTGCCAGCCTGTGCGATCTGGCAACTCCTGATGAAATACAATCACAGAATCACCAGAAAGACTGGTAAAGACCTTTAGGATCATCAAGTCCAACAGTAAAGCTGACACTGCCGAGCCCACCACAAAACCACGTCTCTAAGCATCTCAGCTATGTGTTTTTTAAGTATCTCCAGGGATAGAGACTCCACCACTGTCCTAGGAAGCCTGTTCTAATGTTCAACAACCCTTCTGATTAAAACATTTCTCTTAATATCCAGTCTAAACCTCCCCTGACACAACTTGAGGTCACTTCCTCTTGTCCTACCACTTGCTGTTTGGGAGAAGAGACTAACATCCACCTTGTTGCAGCCTCCTTTCAGGCAGTCATATAAGCAAAGAGATCTTCCCTCAGCCCTTTTAATCCAGGCTGAAAAATGGCAGTTCCCTCAGCCAGTCCTCAGAGGGATGGTGTCCTACACCAACCATGCTGCTGGGCTGAGCTCAGCTCAGAGGTCAGCCCAGGAACGCACAAAATACACTCTACAACCCCACACTCTACAACAGCTGGCTGGGGGCAGGTCAGGAGCCTTCTCCTATGGACTGCTTTGGTGTGGTGGGACAGGGTTGAAACCTGAACATCTGCAACAGCTGCTCTGCTTGGTTCAGGACTTCTGGCAGAACTGCAACAGCTGTCCTGAAGTTCATGTCAGGTTCCTGAGACCAGTGCAGTAGAAGAGAAACCTTTGTGCCATTATTTCCTGTGAACTTTGATCTGCTCTCACAAGAGCCCTGTCTAGCAGAAGTCCAGCTATGGCTAGTTCAGAATGAAACGAGTAACTGCTGCATAGCAACCTCTTCCTGCTCTTACGGAAAGCCTTTCCCATGAAGATTACTCCCCGAAGACTCTGAGAAAGGACCTGCTGGAGATTGAAGCCAGGGAGCAATGGTTTTACACTGACACGGTTTTCCTTCCAGGCACGGTGACTTCTCCACTGCATTTCTACCTTGTTGAAAATATTTAGCTACTGGGACGTAGAGATAACCCTTTACAAGGCAAAGAGAGCAGTCTGCTCACAGGACTGTCTGATTCTGCTAGGGCTTTTAGCTTGCCCTTCATTCTCAGGCTTCCTGCCAATGCTGCAGCAGTACCAGCCCTCTGATCTCAGTGTAGTTGCTCCCAGCAAGGGAAGGCAGACTGGAGAAGCAGAGTGGTTCTCCCAACAACTTACTCCTTTTGGAGAGACTGCTGCAAGCAGAGTTTTGGCAGTCAATGGTGTGAAGAGAGTTAAGCACGACTAGAATATGTGCCCTATGTTGTGTTGTCTTCAAATGCTGGGAGAAGATATCCTACCACCTGATTTCCAAGCGTCAGTCGGTATTCAACCTATACGGTAGCCACAAGGATGCAAAATGATTTCTGTGATGATGCAGCCAGGCTTGAATTGCACTTTAAATGACAGGGTATTTGTTATAGGTCAAGTGTTTCCCTGAACTGCATCGAGAACATAGTTGCATGAGGGACAAGTCAGAGCAGACCCTGTCTCTATGTTGCTGCTGCTTTGAGGGAATAATCAAAGGAGCTAACCAAAACACAGAGACACGGATCTGGACTCTGCCAACCTCCACTGAGAGTCTCCTTGGGGTCAACCTCCTCGCAGGGAGTTAACACAGGTACCACCCTGTTACCACCCAGGAGTTAACACAACCCAGGGAGTTAGCACAGGTACCACCTGTCTGTACAACTCACGGAATATTGGTCTGCTCTGTAAATGAAAAGACTTCCTTTGAAAAGAACCCCTGACTTTTAAATTTCCCTAACACTTTCTCTCTCTCCCTCTCCTAGGTACCCCACACAACCGTGTCGCTTTGGAAAACTC
Organism: Upupa epops; assembly: GCA_013397515.1. Lineage (NCBI taxonomy): Eukaryota > Metazoa > Chordata > Aves > Bucerotiformes > Upupidae > Upupa > Upupa epops. The sequence goes on from VZRI01003572.1 coordinate 68,579, forward strand.
TTACTGCTTTTACCAGCTTTACGTTCCATTAGTCCATCGACGATAGAAGAAGTGTTTTTCAAAAAGACCATTGGGAATGTACCCATTACGAGACTGCTTTCGGACATGTACAAATCCAGCGACATATAACCGACCCGAGAAGAAACCAATCAGGATGGATCAGGAGAACTATTTGTTTATCTATGGAGAATAAGCCTCGACTAACAAAATCTACAGGAAGCGTAAGCCTGGGAATGTTTAGCCTTTAAACCCATTGACAAGAAATACCCCAGTAGATATGATTCTGCTGCTCTGAACAGAGTGACTTAGATCATGGAGAGAATGCTTTGTTCTACAGAAAAAGTGAAAGTGGTTGGAATTTGGCTGCTATTCCTGTTACTACAGGATGGAGGCAATTCAGATGCCAGTCATAGTTAACAAAGACTCCGCTATTCTCTCGTTTAACTGGCAGATCTGAAACAAAATGTGAAAGAAGGTACTTTAGTTTGTTCAGTATTTGGAACTGGGTGACCAAACTTGGCTTCTGTTGTAACATGAGATGCGGTGGCCTTCAGAACTGTTTTTAAAGTAGCCTCTGTTGGGAAAATGTTTTTAATACAATTGGCACCGTTCAAGACCAGGTTACCAAAACATTGCTTCTGCTATAATACATCATGAAGTGGCCTTCGGAACTGATTAAAAAGTAGCTTATTACAGCAGCTCCTTTCTTCCTGCAAAATGAACTGGTGATCTTGGATGCAGATGTCACCGCGATTTGTTCGGTTAACATCTCAAAGACAGAAGAGCTTTATTCGCTTCCTCCCGACCTTCCCTCCTTCTCCCACCCACACAGAGATGTATTCACACACACACACACACACCTGACCTGAAAAGATACAAGTCAAGAAAGGAAGACTACAACAGCAAAACCAAATACAATGGAGATGACTGACCCCTTCGGTGACCTGCTGGCTGTACCATCGGCACAGTGCTGAAACCAAAGGCAGCGGTGGCCAGACTCCGTCAATGAGATGTGGAGAGAAGCGAAATGACTACAGAATAAAACATCATCACTGGCAGGAATTTTATTTCCAAGAAATAAAAGCCGCTGACTGATACACTGCTAACAATTTCCACAAGTCTCCCATGCCTTTCTAGAAAACTCCAGGTTCTAATTTTGAAGCCTTGTTCGCCTACGCCCTCTCACACACAAGAACATTGTAAGCTGCTTATTTGATGTATGAAAAACGTAGGAAAAAAGAAAACCACTTAAAGATAGCTACTGTACTTTTCAAAATTCGATTTGTTATTAGGAACTAGCACTGAGGAAAAAAATTCAGCACTTGGACTATCATAGAATGAGTAAAACTTTTCCTGTACAAAGTGGATTAACTGGTTTGTGAAGTTCAAAAGTTGTACTCATTGTATTTACAAAGAATAAAATATATTGAATTTAAACGCCTTTCCACTGCTCTTTTAGTGCTTACGCTTCTCTTCCTGCATTACTTTGCTTCCACTGGACTCCACCTAGCAGGAAACAGAAACGTTCTCCGACAAAACTGATGGCCTTCAGCACTGGAGGCTTTAAAACACAGGTCATGCAAACATAAGGGGAAAAGCTCAGGCGATCCTGTCCTGAAGCAAAGAGACTTTGCAGTCCTACACAGTAGGACTTTGCAGACTTGTTCTTCTCACACCAACGTACTCGTGCCGCGAGGTTTCCTCCTCAAGAGCCACCACAGAGCTTTTCACACGACAATACTAAATGGATCAGAGGGCTAACCTAGTCTGAATCTATTGTTTCTTCTTATTACGGTTTTTAATACCAGTGAGTCACGCAGCTAACAAGGGTGATGAGTACAAAACCACTGCTTCAGTGGGAGAGACTGAGGTTTCATTAAGGTATCCAACCCTAATGACACCAAAGAGGTAAGCAACTGCAAAGGTCCAGAGCAAGCTGGCAATAGGATAAGGGAAGCTAACACTGTATGGCAACGAGCGACCCAAGAGCCACATGCAAGAGTGACAGGTGGCAACAGACACTGTATGTCAGTGGCTTACTAGCTTTTAGAATCAAGGAGCACAGGATCAGAAATGAAATCCCACCTCCACTGACTCCAAACGCTAAAATCTCACGTGTTTCAGCGGTCAAAGGTTCCACTCCACCCCTTTTCTATACGTGCAGTCTGACTGGCGGCACGTTCTACCCTTCCCAAGACAGCCAGACCATACAGCACACAAGACCAGGTGAGACAAAGCATAGACTACAGGACTTCAGACCATCTACACAAACTGGTACAGGGCAAGTGAGACCGCATTTACCACTGGGCATAACACATTCTCAGGAAGAAGCCAACACACACTTGTTCTTCTCACACCAGTAACCTCCAACCTTTCTCTGATCTCTGTGCTAAAATGAACAGGACAGAAAAAAATCAGTTATGACAACTCAGTGTCCAAGCTAGACAAGTTGAACCCAGTGCTGTGTAGAACCCACCAGAGAAGTCTCCTGTCTCCAAGCAGCAGTAAACATGAACCGCACTGATGCTGCAAGGCAGCTGCACTCTACAGCAGGCAGCAGCCCCAGTCTCTGTCACTCACACTGTGCAGTGCAACAGGGTACTATCTTCCTCTAAGCTGCAAAGCAGGCAGGGCAGTAGGCGCACACCCACATTTCACCTTCTTACCCGCAGGACTGAGGCCAGCTGCAGAACGCACAGGAGTTGAGAACAATACCCAGATGCCTGTGGTTTAGGCAGACAATCTCACCAAAGACTCTGCCCTCCAGTACTGCAAACAGCACAGAGGTAAAACCAGGTAAACTGCACTAGAATTAGGTTCTCTACTTAACCTGGACAGCTCAGAATCCAGCACAGAGGATCTGTCAGCTACAGAGGTTAACACTCCCAAGTCCCCACTTGAGAAATAAGAGTACTTTGACGTCAAGAACATAGCTTTCCTCTCCTCAGCTTAATCATCTTTCCTCCCTTCCAGTAAATGCTAGAGCTTCTCATCATTTCTCATGATTAAGATGGGGCATTCACTTTGATTTCTGCAAGAAGCTTCTCTCAGAAAAAACCACATTTGAGGAAATAAAATTAAAGACACTACTACATAACCTAGATAATAAACCCCTCATATTCAGCCCTTCCTTTCCCCATTTTCAAGAGTCACTCAACTTTTAAGTGTGATCCAACAAGCACAGGAAGTTTTAGAGTTGATTTCCCATTATCAAAAGCTTACGGAAGATCTAGACAGCTCTGGGCCACAAGCAGGCTCTGTCAGGTTGGGTCCCTGGTTTCCCCAAACAGGATTGGAGAGCTGCAGTAGAGTCCTGGTTTGTAAGGAGCGATTAATTGAACATCTAATGTTCATTGCAGCAGTCCAGTCAGACCAGTGTTTCACCAGTTCAGTCTTTCACACGCAGATTTCCACAACAGAGAATAAAGGTTTTAAAGAAAACTAGTAACTTAGCCAGTAAGGATGTTCTCAAGAGCAATGAGAAGAAGGGAAAAGCAGCAGAACCAAGCCCAAGCCAACCCATATTATCCAAACACTGGATCCAATTGCTACTAGTGTTCTTGATTCAGGAGCATATAGGCAATATCCTTATGTGTGGAAGCATTAAGGAAGCCTCTCCATGGAGAGAGGCATCTAGTGAGGAAGACAGCTCCAGCAGTGTCATTTGTGATCTGCAGCTCAGACATTTTACCAACAGTCATAAACCCCACAATGCTAGTTTCCTCTTCTCAATGTTTGGAAGCAGTCTGCAATCAGCCTTGCATGATTCCATGTCTCTAATCATATTTGTACAGCACAGCTAACCTATAGTCCATAACTTAAGAGTATGTCAGTGCTCCTTTCACACAGGATGGTGTCATTTTCACTTGCTAGGTCAAGCTGGATGGTCAAGATTCATACCAAGTAGAAAGGCAGTCTCTCCCCAAACTTCTTGAAGCCATGCATCTTGTCTGTTTACCACCAACAGGAGTTCCACTTTTGGCTCTACACACAGGAAAGTCTTCAATACTTCCATACATTCTTTAACATTGGAGCAGCAAGTGCCTGTGTCTAAGGGTATTTAGTGCTGGCTGTCAGCAATAAAAGGCTACAGAAGAGCACTGCAGCAAGGCTGAACCCCCAGTTCGCTTAGTCCAGTCAAGTCCCCGGCTTCTCAGAAAGCACGAGAAGCCCCACACTCGAGGTCACCAGTGACAAAACATTTGAAGTGCATTTTCACTTTTATTTCAAAACTTTAGACAAGTTACTTTAGTATATAAAGTTTATTTTTCCCCTCTTACAGAATATAAAGATACTTCCCTCATTGCTTCAGTATAAAGTGTTTTACAGGCTTGAAGACAATTGCATAAGTGTTTCTCACACAGGGTATCAGAAATATAGCGGTCTTTCTACACAAGTTCAGACAGGTGACTACCTCAGAACAGCAGAGCAGTTTAGTCAAATACAGGTGAACACATGACACTACAACTGTGCAAGTTCAAGTAAGGCCAAGTCAGTAAACAAAGTCATTGCAAGTAAGAGTGGAAAGGTTTGTGAGATGTTGCAAGGGGTGGATGGTCTCATAATACTCTCAAATCAAGGATTCAGAGGGATTTATCTAGAAGACAAATGAGTTCTTAAATGCCATAAAGCATATGCAAAGACCAAGCAGTGCACTGGTGTTAGTGGAGACTTTGTGCCAGTTTCTCCTCAGCATGCTAAGACAAACTACAACCTCTTAAAACCAAGCAGAAGAACGACTAATGTTTGAGAAGACAGTTTCAGAACTCAAGTATGTCTTATTTTGGATGGTGTGTAGTTTTTGTCTATTACTTCATCTTGTAAGAACATGTGAAGGCAGCGCTCATTCTGTGCCAGTGGGTGGCCTGCAACCCTGGAGAGATAAAAACAAGTATTAGTGCTAGCAAATCTACTTGAAGCTAGCCAGCAGAACAAGGTCTTGTGTCAGTAGCCTACAGCTTTGCACATAAGCGGAGATTCCAAGTTCACTGCTGGTGGCTAGAACGTTTTGCAGCAGGATCTGTCATTGTTCCCCAGAAAAAGTTCGCCGATAGAAATCCTGAGCTACTTCTGATCATTTGGAAGCAGCTAATGTCACTACCTGCCAGCTGGAACTGAGGGACTATCGAAGTGTCTATACCAGCATTAAGAAACCTAGAGTTAATCAATGCAAACTGGTCTTTACAAGGCTTGATGTCTTGGACACAGGGCATCTTTTTAAAGGCTGCTTAGCCCCTCAGATACCAGTCTTATTCAACAGCAGTTAGTCCAGGCAGAGTCAAAGACTTACTCCACCAGGGGGTGCAAAGGTCTTCTGAAGGCTCTGACATTGTCACAGTCACTGTTTCCTGCAAGCACAAGCAGTACAGATGTACATCCAGAGGGGACTGGTCAGTCTGTCAATAGCAGCTGGCTTCACATCTCCTCCTTGTGAGGCTGGATCTGATGTCTTGTGGCCAGTTTTTTTTTGCTCCTCAATTCAAGAGACAAGAAACTACTGGAAAGAGTTCAAAGGGCTACAAAGACAGGGCAACTGGACTATCTCTCCAAGGAGAAGCCAAGATATCTGGGCCTTTTTAGACTAGAAAATAAGACACTGAGAGGATCTCTTATCAATGCTTATAAATATCTAAAGGGAAGGTGTCATGACAATGGACCAGGACGTTCCATCTGAACATGAAGAACCACCTCCTTGAGGGTGATAAAGCACTGGAACAGGCTGCCCAGTGAAGTCTCTGTTCTGGAGACATTAAAAGCCTGCTGAGACATAAACTCTCAGATTTTACTCTAGCAGAGGGGTAGGACTAGATCACCAGATATTTTCTCTAGCTGCTACCATGCTGTATTATTTGCTTGATCATGCCAGTGGAATAAATGAATGAGGCTGAAGTTTTGCCTGAAAAGCCTCGTTCCAGTTGTACTCAAGCCTACCATCACTTGAATATCTACATTAGTGGTCTGCTTTTGTGTTTCAAAAGGAAGAAAAACATTACCAAGAAGTTCTAAACTTCCCTAAGATCAGAGTATGACTTGCTCAAGAGCCAAACAAGTGATACCAATGAACTGGCTACTGTCACCTGTACTTTTGCAGTGACAGCCACCCTAATTGCAATCTCTACCAGCTGCTTCAGAATGTGAACAGGTCTCTTCCACCACACTTTGCTAGACTGAGTATGCAAAGCTTCCAGTAAGTGCACTTCTATCACATTTAAGTGTCCCAAGCCAGCATGCATGGAAGTTCTACTCTAGTTACAATCGCAGTCATACAGCCTGCAGATTAGAGTCTTGCTTCTACAGCCTTTAAAAACCCAAACCACATTCCACCTTACTGTGAGCACATCTGCTTTCCTGTAGTGAACACGCAAAACTAGATTGCTTGCACAGACAAAAATCAGTCTGAAGCATTTTGTCTGCTCAGAACCATTAAAAGCTGTACGTTGAACAACCACATGAAGAAAACCCCGAGTGTGAGTGTATGAAACCTTACCATACAGCTTTAGTAAACTACTCACTTGCTACTGAGCCACATGACTAAACTAACAATAACAAGCCAGTCCTCAGGTTCTGGCTTATCTCACACATCCTAAATATCTACTACTGAACAATATTACAGGGCCAGTAGATCTGACATGCTTGAAGAGAGCAGTCCAAAATCCAGCAGTCTGAACAGCACTGGCTTTGGAGACCAGGAGCTGGTTAACCATCACAATATTAGGGTAGGCTGTTTGATCTTTAACAAAGTGGATCTAAGTGACATTGCAGATCAACGCATGGAGAGTAGCTAGTACTGTGAAATGGCAGAGAAAGAGTCACAAGACTGGTTCTGTAATTGCTGTTCACCCTCTGAAGAGTGGTGACAAAACCCCAAGTGTCTATTTCCTAACTGTACACGTGCACACCTCAGGTAGTGTTCCTACATCTTAAGATACCCATGGATGATTAGAGAAAATATGCATCATTATACTAGCCAATAATACCTCACATCTGCAATCAAACTAAACTGCTGCAGGCCCATTGTAAGTTCCATTGTTCATCCAGTGGAGGATACCTTTACAGAAATAGAAAGGTAGAACTATGTTGAATGCTGTAATTCTAGCAGTAATTTGCATAAATTAACACCACCAGTAACATTCATTTCAGCTGTTCAGGTAAGCATTAATACATCCAAACTCTCCACTGGATGAGCAATGTTAGTCTGTCCTGCTGCAAGATTATGTGGAAGTTATTCTTCTGAACCTAACACAGCTCCCACAGTTAGAGGATTAGCAGCTTTAATTCCTTTCTTTGGAGCAAAGTTCTGGGTTGGCCTCCAGATAACGTGACCAAACACTTACTTGTTTATAAATTGTTCAAGAGCCTGTTTCCTTTCTTCTATAAAGGAATCATCAAATATGCCATCATCTCCTCGAAAGGGAAGCTGTCGGAGAAGAGCTTTTCCCGGTAGAGGTGGCACCACAACCTGAAAGATTTAGACAAGTGTCCTTCAGCACAGCCTGTAACCAAGTCTATGCACTTCCTGGGCCATCTCTTCCTCCTAGAGGACCCAGCTCAATCACATCCACAGCGAGGTAATAAAACATTACTAGAGAACAAGAGTATCAGGGAGATGCTCAAATAGTCATCCCTGGATGTAATTCAAAGTAGTTTAGACCTGGAGCTTAGGGGCATGGTTTAGCAGTAGGTTTGTCAGTGCTGAGTTGATGGTTGGACTTAATGATCTTGAAGGTCTTTTCCAAACAAATCAATTGTATGATTTTATGATTTCAGCATGGCTGCTTTTTGAATGCCTGAAAAGACCTGTATTTTTCGTTTTACCCACCTTGCTTTCTCTTTCTAGTTCATTCCTTAGCCATTCAAAATCACTGTATCTTCTTCTGACCGTAGATTCTTTCAATTTGAAGATAGGTAGATTTGTCTGAAAACAAGAATATAAGCTATTGATCAGACAAACTGGAAGTTTGATAAGCAAAAGCAAGAAACAAGCTGTTACACTACACATTACTTCCACTTAAGCAACAAAAGTGCCAAGAAACACTCAAGACACAAACACAGACAAAGCTCTGTAAGCTACATGAGTAAACTGTGCCTCAAACTGCTTAACTGCAGGCATCATGTTCCTGGCTTCTTGATCACTGGTGTTTTGTCATCATATCACCCAGCAGAACAGAGGAACATGAGCTCAAGTGGCCAGCAAATCTTAAGGTTGCACAAGCATCTGCTATTCTTCCTGCCTGAGGAGCTGGATTTCCAAAACAGGAGGGAAAAGAGTCTTAATCTGTACAGGCTCCTCTTATTGCACCCAGGGGAGTGTTTCAGGTACCAGCACAGGACATTAGCCAAGCTTACTGTCCTTTCCTGCTACCTGATTCATGGACTCTAGCACCTTTAAAAGCAAGGCCAGCAAGTCCTACAGTGCATTCAATCAGAACAGACAAAAGCTGGAGATTCGATAGTATAAGCTGCCAAGTTTTGATAGCTTCAAAGACACCACAAAGGCTAAGATGAAACAGTCAGTGCTTATGAGATCAAACTGTTTGCTTACAAAGTCAAACAAAGCAGAGCTTGATTAGGCAAAACTTGACTAAATGAGGCTAGGAGTCATCAGCCAATTCTAAAACCCTTGAAAGAAACATCAAATGGGACCCAGGATACAATGCTGCACAAGTCCATGTTAACACAAGCACCCTACTGTGTCTTACTGCTGTAACACATTTGGCATGTTGTTTTAAAAGACAGAAGCACAAAGAGCACTCTCCTAATGACAGTCCCAGAATGGACAACAAACACCACGACCACAACTGGAAGCTTAAAGGTCACTGAAATGGCAAATGAGCTAGTGTTACCACAACATCTGTAGGAGATACAACCTTCTGAAAGCAAGACAGTCTTTAATTGCCATACATAACCAGGAGCAACAGAATGCTTACTGTTGTCACACAAAGGTATACTAAAGGTATATTAAGACAACCCTTGTGGAGTACCCTAGGCAGCCAGTGTTCACATGGGACTAGTGTCATCCTGTTTTCCTACTGGCAGAAGAATAGTAGGTACTCTCAGACAGTTCCTTTTACTACAGGAAAATGGGTTTCTTTTAAAATAAGGCATTTCACTAAGCCTCTGTAGTTTGAGTGGGCATCTCAATACAGAATCATTTGTAGGATATGCTTAAGCTATCACTCAGTGATACTTTTGGCTAGTTTAACTGCACTAGGCAGGCCAGCCTCTGACTGTGGACTGCTGTTTTTGGCTGTTATGCTTCAAAAGCACTTGAGAGGTTAGTTGTGAACTGTAGCATTATGCTATTTAGCCCATAATTATAAAACACAGAACATCTTATGAACTATTTTATTACTTAATGTTTAGAAGTGTTCAACTTCATCTTCCCAGGTAAAGTCCTGTTGATTATATTAGTGACCAATAAAATTGCACTCAAGACTATTTATAAAGCCTGATTTCTGCAATAAGACTCCTGTCTTGAGGCTAAGACTGCTCAGGAGTGAATAACACTAGCTACCCCAGAGTGCACACAGGAGATTTCCACAAGTTAAGCACTGGATTAATTTTCTCTGGTGTCAGCTATTAGCTCTTTAACCAAGTTCAGCCTTCCACATTACAACAGGACTTGCTACCCCAGTCACTGACAATCTTTAATATATAAGCTCTCACCTGGAGAAAATAGTGTTCTCCTCTCAAGTTACTTAGAGGGATTAGAACTGACTAAAAGCAGCTGAAAACAATGAGTTCCCAGGTCCTCAGGAACTTTTTTCATGCTTCTGGGCATGAAGTCTGTAAAGTTAATCTCTAAACATACCAGGCTTACAGGTACATTTTGGGTCTAGAAGTGCCAGTTGAGCTCATTTTACTCCTTACATTCCCTTTTGAACTTTTGACATGCTAGCCCAGCTAGCAAGTTGGAGAAAAGCACAGCTGAAGTACTTAAGTTTCACTTCCAGTTGAAAAATCTTCTCCAATTTTGATTGTAAGCACTGGAAATGTTTGAACTGAAGAGCCTGACAGAGGGCTTCCATTACATTAAGTGGCTTAGAAGTTGCAACTTGACAACAGCATGCTAAAGGAAGTGCATATCCCCTGCCCTTTGGAATGGATATGAAAGCTACCTGTTAAGCTCAACTTTTAAACCTCATGCCTCTTAAAAACAGAGGAACTATACTAGTTCTCCCTCCCAGAATGAGTCCAGATTGAGCAGTATCCTTCAGATATGCAGCTGTTAGAAAGGATCTAGAAACAAAACACAACTAGCAATTTGGGTGCTATTTTATTTGCCAGTAACTATTCTTAACACTGCTGGTGTTTTGTTTGCCTGCTAGAACAGAGATAAGAGTAAGGCAAAGCTAATTTCACTTTGTCAAATATTACTGCCTATGCTCCTTCAGCATTCTAGTGTCAGCTTTCTGGCCTGCTCATCTACAAAAAAGCCTGTCATGAAGCTCATGACCAAGTCTGGCACAGTCCCTAGAGCACCACTCATCACTCTCACAAATTCAACCTAATTATTGCAGCAATTGTTTCTTCTATAGGGTAATAATTATATTTATCAAAAAGTTTTTCAACAAGTTCCTAGTCCAAAATCATGCCTCTTCACAGTTTGAAGTTGAAACCCTCAATCTGAAGAGACTGTGCATTACTTGAGGCACTAGACAACTAAAAGTCACTGGTCAGAACTGCAGATAAAGCCTTATGTAAGGATCAACAAACCAGCTCTGCACATAGACCAAACCCTGAGCACAGACAGATGCTGAAACTAGAGATTCTGACTAGCACAGCCTCTGTATTGGCCTGTATGCACCCATCAGGCTTACTCTGACTCCTGTTAAACTAAGTCTATGTTCTGCTGCACTAGTTAATGAATAAGCCAATATGCTGGAGTAAACATTGTCAGAACTAGTGCAGTGCTGAATTATAGTTTAACAGCAGATGACAACCTCAGACCCTTAAAATCACTCCTGCTTTCCTCCACTAAGATGCTAAATGGAGTTCCTACAGTCATTTGGCTAGCGTTCAACAAACCAGTAGTGGGAAGCAGCTGTTGCCTGCTAAAAGATTAAGGCAAAATCCATATTCCCAATAACCATGCTTCTCCAGTTATGTTAATATTATCACATGTTCAAACTACAAGTTCAACTCTAACCTTAGGCGGGTGCCAGTTCATTTCAGAAACAAATGAGAGTCCCAAGCCATCCCACAATGAAGCCATTCCTGTATACAAGCTACCTAAAATATTCTAGTTTATTCCTGCTTTTAAAAGGCACAAGCTTAAGTAACTTTAAGTGTTACAATACCTAGTCTAGATTATTTTATCCTGTAAGTGGAAAAAGCCTGCAAGTAGCCAGAGTTGCTCCAACTGATTTGCTTTTAGACAAATCAGATGCAAATAGCATCTAGGTTCCTTGATAGAACATGCTGACACCCGGTAAGATGAACTCTGAATGTCACTGCAGCCCAATCCACCCCCACAATTGCAGAAGCTTCACAGCTGTAGTTGTCCTGAAGAGTCAGAAGCAAATTTGATTCATTTCCTCATCTGCCAATGTATCACTCAGCATCAGCACTGCATTGCCCACATCTCCCACTCCCAACAGTTTGAGAATAAAGCTGCCCTGTTGCCATAGCATCTACTTTGATGTCTTTTCAAGTAGGCTATGGTAGCCATGATATAACGCTTTCATTCTCTTACTGGAAATAAAGTACTCAGCTCGCTTTTGATAGAAGTTTGAGGCCTTGACTCTCAGAAGCTACGTTTAAGCTTAGTATCTGTTCATACACGCTGTAATCTTTGTCAAGATACTACACCCTTTGACTACATTTACAGCTAGCCAATGGGGGCTCTGGGGTATTACAGTAAGTGGCATTCAGGGTGGATTAATATTATGCAAGAGCCTGCTGTCCTTTAGTATAAACTAGCTCCAGCAATCCCCTGTTATTGCAGAAACTTTGCCAGCAGTTGGTTTCCTTCCCAGTCTGACATAAGCAGCTACCTTCCCATTTCCTACAATTATAAAAAAGAAATAAACCAAACACATTCTAAGCCTCAGTTGCTAGAAGTTTAGACTTTGGCTGCATACTTTACTTTTACCTCTGTCCCCACTGTGAAAGGTGAGATAAAAAGCTGTCATTTCTCAGAGTTCCACCCCCCCTTAAATCTATTTGGCATCCACATCAACTGACATTACATGCAAAAGACAAACCTAGTTAATACAACACTGAAAAAAATCTGACCACACATACATACACAAGTCAAACAACGCTGATGTAAGCCAAACCAAGAACTTCCCACTCCACAGTACTGACAGAGCTAGGAAGTTTTCTGTCTTTAAAGACCAAGGCAGTTAAACTGTAACCTCAACATAACAAGGACAGTCTGTCTTTAGACAAGAGTTAGCCTCTGTCAAGACCAGTGCATTGAGATCAGAGCTGCTCTATGGAAATAAGTGCAGAGGTGTTTAGGATTCACCATTACCTGATCATGTTCACCAACATCATGAAGGGTTGAGTTATAGTCTATCATCATGAAGGGTTGAGTTATAGTCCCCTATAGTTAGAACTCACATCTGGACTGCATTTATTTCCCCCAGATGAAATATCACAGGTCAGCGTGAACTTTAGAGCAGTACACTTCTTTTGGCAAGCCACCTAAAAATAAAGGTGTATCAAAATACTCCGGGCATCCCATGCCTGCCTGGATGACAGCCATTTGACCTACAAAGATTAGTCATTGTTCAGTTTGAGTCAGTCTGTTCAGCACTGTACTACTGTGCACTCAATATCTGACAATCAAGGCCCACATTGTACATGTGGAAATAGAGTCCAAGTCACTAGTTACACGAAGATACTAATAAGCACTAGTCAGAGACGTGCTGATTTTATTTACACAGTAATAACTCCAAACCAGTTCAGTGCTTTTGAACTAGGCTCTTGAGTCAAGCTTAATTAAAAAGCTCCACAGAAAACTCATCTGATCAGAATAAATATAGGCAATAGAATTGTAAATTCACTCCTCTATTCAGAGATTTCTTCCATCCAAGCTACTTCACTTCTGCCTTCCCAGTCAATGTCCTCAAAAGTTGTTGCCATTCTAGCTGTCCTTTCTGAATTACTCCTCAATGGAACAGTTAATGTTTGCAAAGTAGCAACACCTGACCACACAGCAGGAAGCCCCTAGAGCCAGTACATTTTTCTTCTTTGAAGAGGGGGTCTAAAAACTGATAGTGTCTACAATAGAGCAGTTAAGAGCAATTAAACTCAGAGCACACTTGCAATGTGATGCAAGATTTGCAGTAGCACAAACCAGAATTAGTGCTGATTAGGCATCCCTAAACATACCCACACTGAGTCAGTGTTTAGTCATTACTCCACAAGTGAACAATGCTTAAGTCAACTCTTGTGTACCAGCAGATTTGATTCTTCTCATGGCAAAAGAGTATGCAACTCCAAATCCAAACCCTGCTAAACACACGAAGGGCAGAACACTTGGTAGCATTCAAGGACAGAACACTTCAGAGACACATTCACCAGATGAAGAGTACCACTTTGTAAAACCATGACCTTAGACAAGTGCTTTGCAGCAAATTCACCATCTTACTTGGACTTGACCACACAAGTCACATTCAGTCACCCAAGTCAGACTGCTGTAAATATCCTGAAGTGGAAATATTTTAGCTGAGCTAGGTCTTTAAAAAATGGATTGCAATGAGGAGAAACTTTCAAAAGCAGCTCAAATTCAGCAGTACTTTGTTATACTTCCCCAACCCTTTGGGATCAGCGCTATTTTTAACACTGCAAACACCTCACAGCCTGTGTGTTCGTTTCCTTCCCCATACTGTGTTTACATAGAGTACCTCCACAGGTCTACAGAAGTGTTTCTGCAGAAGACACAGCAAAAGTGACTGCTGCCTTAAAGAGACTGGTGATGCATTTCACACCTGGAAGCACAGCAGTGAGGCATTATCTTTCTACACCTCACAAACCAACCACTAAGCTGTAGAACCTCAGGAAGCTAAGGCAGTGAGGAGTTTAATCATACTGATAAGCATTAAATAACAAAATTAGGATGACAAAGCCTTTTTAGTCAAACTGATGTTAAACAAAAAGAACTAACTACTTGGACTAGTAGCTCATGCCACAGGAATTTTAATTGTCATTTCCACTACAACTTGTCTGCAACTTCTAACCATAAACTGATAATACAACCTTTTAGTCTAGGTGACAAACCAAATTAAAAGGGGTGGCACAACAGTCTTACTTCTGCAGAAACAGACGAAAGCATTGCAGGGAGAGTTCCCCAAATGAAGCAAGTTCCTGGATATTTGTACAGTTTGCAGCAGTATTCTAACCAGTGAAGTTATCTCCTAAGGCACTGCTTTTACAGTGGTTATGTGGCTCTGAAGCATAAGTTCCTGCGATTTCAGCTAGATTGTAAAGCTTAAGTCTTGTCACCTTAAAAGGATTTGTCAACTGAAGCTGCTGCACAGAATGTGTCAGCACAGCAGTTCCTGTTGACCCACTTACCTGTAAAAGATTTTGTCTCAACTACAGAAGTCAAATGATACGTGAAACTGGATGGAGGACTGCAGAGTCTGTTGTAGGATGAGAACTCATTTGCCCTGCAAGTGCTTTCTGGAATTCAGAGACAGGACTGGTTTACAGCCCATAAATAGTAACAGGTATTCATGTGCCTCTTGTTGAAGAGGGTTAATATGCACAAGCCTGTCCTGAAAAAGTGTACAAGTAGAAGGATGAACAGGTAGTGAAGACTGATTTACAGCATATGGCTTGCAGAGGTATTTACACTGAGAATTTGATTGCCAATTCACACTTTTCCTCAGGACGTAAGGGTAGTGAAGTAGTACGTTGTATTACTGTAGCAGGCAGTCTAGTTGATTGTTTTAACCACTGCAGTCACCACACTGATCTAGAAGGGTATCAACCCTTTATTTCACTAGAAAAAGCACTTTGAGATGTGTATCCTGATGCATTGTTCTCCTTATTAGATCACCCTAAGCCTTTACACAAAAGGTATCTTAAAATACAAAATTGCTGCCTAACACAGCTGATGGAGAACAAATTCAAGTACTCTGTCAAGAACATGACCCACTCAAATTGGGTATTTTAGCACTGCAGGATGGCATTTTCTACCATTTATCACTTCTGAACAAAGCATCTGATTTCTACATTGTGTCCCTTATTTGCACAATATAAAATACATGTGGAAATCTGTGTCATCCCCTCATCCAGTTTACCCCTCATCCAGTTTACCAAGAGCCTTCTATTTAAGAAAGTTAAAGGCTCAGAGTCAATACTCTGGCTAACTGGCCAGCTGACTATCTACAGAGTAAGCTGCTCCACTGGAAGTGCCATATAGGTTGTACCTGCAGCACCAAGATGCATAACTACTTGTAAAAGCACCACGTGCTTACCACAAGGCAAAGACACCCTTCTAAACTGCAAGGTAATTCGAAAGTACTGAAAAACAGCTGGCTTGTTAACCAGGAACTCTTGGAGTTCCCCACAACGCTTTCCAGCTTCCACCACAAGTTGATGAGTACAGCAATATAAGAACTAAGCATTGAGATTGTTCCACTTGTGCAAATACACTTCATCCACAATACCAGTAGAAGTCTGCCAATAAAAGCTTCAGGAGAACTCTGCAGTCTTTTTGCAAGACACTAGCTATCAGATAACACTGAGTTTGCTACCGAGCTCTTTCTTCCCAAAAGAAAGTTAAAGATTTAGACAATGCAATAACGATGGACTTGCCCTTGATTCAGTTTGTATCATGACAACAGTACAAGTCTAACTCCTTCAATGGAAGCTTGTTCTGACAGAATTTCTAGTTCACCAAGAACTCCAGCCACAGCATAAGACAGCAACCTAGCAGCAACTTTTTGCACCATTTGACATTTTAATGCTGGCAGCAGTTGAAGACAAATTTCCAGGTGACAAAGACAACTCACTCCATCTTCTCACATTTGTTCTATCACTACTAGGCTTTCTGCAGGAAAGCTGAAATGCCAGCTGCTACTTTCTGTGGCTACAAGCAGCTGCCAAGCCACAGGCTAGTTGGTTGCTATTGCTTGCCATGCTCCAACAGTTTACAGTACAAGGCCTTTAAAAAAAAATACCACAGCAATTCAAGTCTAACTCTTCTCCCATGTTAAAATTTATGTACACAGTGTGTTCTGCTAAGAGCTGGGCAGTTCATACAAGTTTAGACAGTGACCACAGCTCCACATGACTTGTATTACCTGCTCTGTAGCTTCCTAACACAAGAGACATAAAACTCAGTTTCACAGTTCACGATAGCTGTGAATGTGCACAACAGGCAGGGGAATGATCATGCAGTCTAAGCAGTAGTCCATCTAGGCACAGAAAGGCACAGCACAAGTTAGGCAGGTAGGGGAAGTAATGTTTTCACAGTCAGACTGGGAGAAAATACTGTCATTTTCCTGTGTTCTATCACAGTGTACGTTTGTTCAAGTCACATCTAGGTCTTCATTACAGCAGGAATTTTCTGCCCCAAGCAGTATATATATTGAGCATACCATGTATCAGAACCTCACTTTCTGCTTTCCTTTCTACTGAAGAACTTCATCACAGAACTTATTTTTTTAATCCCAGTAAATTTAGTCTAATTTTCAATGCCATTACTACAGCAAAGCCCCCTTTTTTATACCATCTTTCCTGGATCCAGGAAATACAAGTGCTCAGTCTCATGGAAATAAAAGTCACCAGGAACTTAATACACAAGCACTTTCCAGCAAGTTAGTTACATCTTTCTGCTAAGCAAGCTGCTAAGCAAGCAACTAGAGCCCTGATAAGAGTAGTGCAATGCAAGAGCATGTTCTTGTTTGTCTTCAGACAGAGGCCAAACACTGACTACAGTCCTTTTAGTTTACTCCTCCTGCACTAATAACACACTTTGAAACCTGAGAACAGCTACTGCACGTGACAATTTAGGAGTATCAGAACTAAATTATTATCTCTTGTAGCTGTTGATCCCAGTTAGTTTTGCTATAAGTAAAGCTACACTAAGCTGAGAGCATTGACCTTTAATACTGTAAACCCTATGCAGGGTCTTAAATCTTATCTAAAGAATTTTAGTAAGCAAAGCATCAGCCCTCAACTACTAAGACCTTCCAAGGCATGAAGGCACACATACTCCACAGTGTCCAGTGAAAGGACAACTCATGCTGCAGAGAATATTGGCAGGGGGTTAAGGAGCTTCTTGGTGCCTGTAATAACTGATTAGGTGCAACCAGCTGTGACAAAGTAAAGCTATGCAAGGCAGTAGAGTCAACTACAACCTACAAACTAAGAGCTATGAGGTTATCTTTCCTGACCCAATATATCACAGACAGTGCAGACTAAAATAGCACCCTGCCTCAAATTGCAACTGGCCACATGCAAGGATCATACTATCGACATGGAATTTTTCTGCCCACTTCTCCAGGATGCAATAATGAAATTGGGAAGACCAGGGAATACAAAAATTACTTTAAACTGCTTTTCTCAAGCTCAAGACTACTTGCCTTTAGGGAAAGAATAGCCCTTCCAGCTAGGAAGGAGCCTAGTGCTACAAGAGAACACATTTATTAGTACATGGTGAAGAACAGTCCTATTTATGTTTCAGGTATGAAAGAAAACAGAAAGTTCCATGCCATATATACTCACCACTTCAGCTAGATCTGATAAAGCCTATGTGCCCACTTGACTTATTTACACATTCTCCACGGGTTTTTGAGGATGCTGGGACACTGAGCTTCACCCACACGAGTACACCAAACAGTTGTGAGTTTGCCCTTTCCTATTGACTCAGGTACGGACAAGTGATTGCTCGCAAGACACCAGTATTTCACTCTAATGGCAGTTGCCAGAAAAGCACTTATCCTTTAGTCATATTGACAAGAGGTGTTGCCTTGGCTACCGTTAGACCATGAAAGTCACCAGCTCCAGCCCCTTACACCAGCGGGGCCTGCTCTCAAGCAGAGAGCGAAGCCCACTACCGCTCAGCCACCACCACACGATCTGCGGGACGGGCCCTGAAGGGCACGGCAGTGGCGAGCTGTCACCGTCACCGCAGGGACATCCCTCCCGGTTACATAATGCCTGGTCAAAGCCCAGCACCGAACCCGACTCTCAGCATTTGCCTTCTCCCGCCTGTGACCTGTCCCCCCGCCCCAGCCCAGGCCCTCACCTTGACGCGGATTTCGTAGGTGGTGAAGCGGCCGCGGCCCACCCCCACCGTCTGCGGGTTACCCACGTCGATCTCTAGGAAGTTGCTGGGCGGCCCGTAGGCGTCGTTGAGGTTCTGCGGTTTGCTGATGAGCCGACGGGTGTCCGCGATCGTCTCGGCCATGGTGGAAAAGTGAGCAACGACGCCCCGCGCCGCCCGCCCTCTTATCGCCCCGGGCCCGCCTCACCGCCCGGCAGCGCGCGGCCCCGCCGCCCCCCTCCACGCAAGGCACGCCGGGAGCGGTAGTTCTATG
>VZRI01003573.1:0-10426 GCA_013397515.1 Upupa epops
GTGGGAAATGCTTCTTGGGTGGTTCCCAACAGTAAAAGGTCTATTTAACTTCACCCAACTTCACCCAGTTGAGGTGCTACTTTCCTTAACACTGTTGTGCCTTACACTACTGATAGTATTATATTTTAAGGTTTTGCAATTGCTTAGGTGTATAGCTCAGTTAGAATCCCCTAAATATTTCTATCAGAGTATGGAATACTATAGGCTTCACGATAGATTGTAAGGTAAAGACCAGAGAAATGATGGTGCCCCTGTACTCTAATATAGGGAGGCTTATGTGAGGTGAGAAGACAACGAAGCCAAAGAAGCAACTCCTTGGTGATGGTACTACCACCCTGAAAGGGGCTTCCCGAGGGGTTGTGAATAGGGATTGGGTATCGAGAATACGTGCTTGCGCTGTAACAGGGCAAGGCTTTCTGGAGCATGAGGAGGGGGAGATGTTGTAGTAGGCATTTGTCGGGGATACGGGATGTGACGCAACAGGACCTCCCCTGCTCTGAATGACGCTTAGCTAAGGGGCATAGATGAAGTGGAGGAGGTATATAAACGAACACCACATGGTAATAAACACCATTTTACTGCTCATCATATTGATATATACTTGTGGTAATTGGTCCTGGTCAGTAATTGATCAGTCATGGCTTAGCACATTAGAACATGTTGCATTTAGACGGCAACACACCGCTCTGCAGGGAGAATCAAATGCCAA
Source organism: Upupa epops (assembly GCA_013397515.1). Taxonomy (NCBI): domain Eukaryota; kingdom Metazoa; phylum Chordata; class Aves; order Bucerotiformes; family Upupidae; genus Upupa; species Upupa epops. The sequence continues at coordinate 710 of VZRI01003573.1, forward strand.
CAAGGATGAAGGTCCATCTAGCTTAGAAGTGGCACTGAGGCAAAGTTAGACTATGACTTGTATGAAAACAAGCTCACTAAATTAAAAAACGTCATGTCTTTGTTGAAGGCAACTCACTTTTGAAAGGAGTCTAAGGTCTTACTGAGAGACCAGATCCACTTCCAAGTCTTCTGCTTCACTGTGGCCACAATCAAAGATGAAAAAAAAAAAAACCTCCTAGCTTAGTTAAGCCATCAAAGTACTGCTCATTACTAATCTTTCAAGTAGGCAATGATGAACTCAAGAAGTCCACAGGCAATTGAGAGAGTTTTCAGGGATAACTGGTTAGGAGATCAGAAGGACAAGTAGCGTTCTTCTCTATCCTACCAATTGCAGATTATGATTAAGGTTTAGATAAGAAGAACCATTGGATGAATTCCTGGCTACAAGCCTAGTGTTTGTAACAGGACTTTGTGTCCTTTGACCACTGATCAGTCTACAAGACACTAGGCCTGCTGGCAAGTGATGGGAATAACCTGTCTCAAAGAGGGAAAAAGGATCATGAGACAAGAATTCACAAGGTTCATTGACAGAGCTTTAAACTAGTTTTGGAAGGGGGTAGGGGTGAAACCAGGCTTGACCTTCCTAGAGAGGAACCTAGGCACAGCATGCACCTGGTAGTTGTAGGGCAGCGTACAGGCAAGCCCTTTCAATCTGCTGTCTCAATGAGGGAGGAGGATAGTGGCCTAGGCAGTAGCAAAAGCATTAGGTTTGTTGAGAGGTTAGAAATTGAGGAAGCAGCTGATAATGGTCAGGTAAGAAACAGGGCTTCTTCTCACCAAAGGGTGATAGAAACAGGTGAAGTGCATCTATACTAGTATGTGCAGCATGAGCAATAAACAGGAGGAGCTAGAAGCCATTGTGCAACAAGAAAAGTACAATATAGCTGCCATCATGGAAGCCTGGTGGAATGATTCCAACAACTGCAACCAATGGCTGAAAACTTTTCAGAAGGGAAATTTGTATTAGGGAAATTTATGAATGCGTATGAATTAATGAAAGTGATTATAGAGTTGAGTCACTATGAGTATGAATCAGCAGAAAAGCAAAGAATCACAGAATCATGGTAACATTTGGTTTGGGTAAGACTTATAAGGTCATCAAGTCCAACTTTTAACCCTAAAACAACTTCATCACCCCTAAATTATATCTCTAAGCACCTCATCTGTAAGACTTTTAAACACTGCAAGAGATGGTGATTCAGCCACTTCCATGAGCAGCCCATTCCAATGCTTTACAAACCTTTCAGGGAAAAAATTTTCCTAATGTCCAGACTAAACCTCCCTTGATGCAGCTTTAGGCCATCCCCTCTAGTTTTATCATTGTTTATTTTTGAGAAGAGGCCAGCACCTACCTCTCTACAATGCCCTTTCAGATAGTTACTGAGGACAGTAAGGTCTCCCCTCAGTTTCGTCTTTTTCAGACTAAAAAGAACCCAGTTCCTTCAGCCACTATTAGAAAGGCTTGTTCTCCAAGCCTTTCACCAGTTGCCCTCTTCAGCATCTACTCTAGCATTTCAACACCCCTCCTGTACTGAGGTGCCCAAAACTGAACACAGTACTTGAAGTGGGGCCTCACCAATGCCGAGTACAAGGGGATGAGAACTTCTCTAGACATGCTTGGTAACACTACTTCTAAAATGAGCCAGGAAGCTCCTTGGCAGCCTGGGCACATTGCTGGCTCATGTTCAGCTACTTAGAATGGCTAGGGTTGGAAGGGACCTTAAAGATGATCTAGTTCCAACCCCCCTGTATAGGCAGGGACAGCTTCACTCAATGAAGTTACTCAGGGCCCCATCCAACCTGGCCTTGAACACTTCCAGGGATGGGGCAGCCACAACTTCCTTGGGCAACCTGTTCCAACATCTCACCACCCTCACAGGAAAAATACTTTTCCTAATACTTGTCGATTAGCATCCTCAAGGTCCCTTTCTGCCTAACAGCTTTTTAGCCGTTCTTCCTCCAGCCTGTATTGTTGTATGGGGTTGTTGTGGACCAAGTGCAGACCTTATTAAAGCTATTAAAACTTGCCTCGACCTATCTAAGTCTGTCTAAGTCCCTTTGTAGATTCCTCCTACTCTCAAGCAGATCAACACTCCCACCCAACCTGGTGTTGTCTGCAAACTCACTGAGAGTGCATTCTATCTCCTCCTCAAAGTCATTGATAAAGATGTTAAAGAAGGCTGATATCATGGTGGGACTCGATTACAGACCACCCAACCAGGGTGAAGAGGCAGACACATTTTTTATTAAGCAGTTGAGAGAGGTTTCAAAATCACTAACCATTGTTGCAATGGAAGAGACTTCAACTTTTCTAGATGCCTGCTGGAAATACAATACAGCAGAGAAAGAACAGTCCCAGAGATTTCTGGAATATGTGGAAGATCACTTCCTAACAAAACTGATGAGGGAGCCAACCACAGAAGGCACCCTCTTGGACTTGTTTTTTGTGAATAGGGAGAAGCAGTGGAAATAAAGGTTGGAGGCTGCCTAGGGCATACCAAACATGACATTATAGTTTCCAGTTCTTGGAGATGTAAGGAGAGGGGGCAGTAAAAATAACACCTTAGACTTCCAGAGGGCAAACCTTGGCCTATTTATGAGGCTGATTGACAAGGTCCCTTGAGAGGCAGTCCTGAGGGGTACAGGACTCCTGGAAAGATGGACATACTTCAAGAAAGGAGTCTTAAGCGCACAGTAGCTGATTGTCCCCATGTGCCTAAAATGACTCAGTGGGGAAGGAGACTGGCCTGCTTAAACACTGATGTGTGGCTGGATCTGAGGAACAAAGGAGACTTTATGGCATGTGGAAGTGGAGGCAGGCCTCTCATAAGGACTATAATGCTATGTGAGGCTGTGCAGGGAGAAAATTAGGAGAGCCAAAGCCCTGCTAACAGTGAACCTAGCTCCAGCTGCTAATGACAATAAAAAATGCTCCTATAAATACATTAAGAACAAAAAGTAGAATTAGAGAGAATCTCTAATAATTTATTGGACTTGGGAGGAGGGAGTTGGAAATGGTAACAAAGGGTGAGGAAAGGATGAGGTGCTCAATACCTACTTTGCCTCAGTCTTCAGCAGTAGAAGTAGTTGTTCCCTGAACATCAGCACTGTGAGCTGAGAAACAGGAAAGGGAAGCAGAATGAGGTGGTCACAGTTAAAGAGGAAGTGGTTAGTGACTTGCTGCATCACTTGGGTACGCACAAGTCTGTGAGGCCAGACAGGTTACACTGAAAGGGTGCTGAAAGTGTTGATGGATGTGCTTGCCAAGACATTTTTCATTATTTACCAGAAGTTCTGGATATCTGGGGAGGTTCCAGTGGCCTGGACGGTAGCAAATAAGACATCCATCTACAAGAAATGACAAAAGGAGGATCAGTGGAACTATAGACCTGTTAGCCTTATCTCAATGCCAGGAAAGGTTATGGAAGAGATGATCTTGATTGCCATTACATGCCAGGGGTTTAGGCCCAGTTAGCATGGGTTTATGAAAGGCAAGTCCTGATTGACAAATCAGCTCTCCTTCTCTGACAAGATGATCCACCTAGTGGATGAGGGAAAGGCTGTGGATGTTGTCTATCTGGACTTCAGTAAAGATTTTGACACTGTTTCCCATAAAATTCTCAGGAAAATACTGGCTGTTCATGGCTTGGATCAGTATACACTCTGCTGGATAAAACACTGTCTAGATGGCCAGCCCCAAAGAATGGTGGTTAATGGAATAAAGTCCAGCTGGTAGACCATCACAAGTGATGTCCCTTAGGGCTTATTATTAGGACTGTTTCTGGTTAACATCTTTATCAATTATCTTGATGAAAATAGGGTAAATCTTGATGCAAATAGAGAAATAGGGTGTACCATTAATAAATTTGCAGATGACAGCTAGTTGGGTGAGAGTGTTGATCTGCTTGAGGGTAGGGAGGCTCTGCAGAGAGATACGGGCAGGCTGGATTAATGGGCTCAGGTCAGTGGTCTGAACTTCACCAAAGACAGATGCTAGGTCCTGTGCTTGGGCCACAACAACCCCATGCAGTTTTCGGGCACCTCAATTCAAGAAGAGTATTGAAGTGCTGGAGTGGGTGTAAGCTGCTGAGGAACCTAGACAACAAGTCTTATGAGGATGGGCTGTGGATGGTGGGGCTGTTTAGCCCAAAGAAAAGGAGGCTGAAGGGAGACGTTATGACCCTCTGCAACTACCTGAAGTGACACTGTAGATAGGTGAGTACTGGTCCCTTCTTGTAGGTAATTAGTAACAGAAAAGGAGGGAATGGCCTCAAGCTACACTGAGAGAGGTTTAGGCTGGTGACATGGTTTGAATACCATGATATTTTTCTGATTTGTACTTTTTCTGCAGAGAAAACACATTTTCTCTGCCCCATCATGCCCCCTCCCTCACCTTGGGCTGCGGAGTTGTGGCCATGGGCATTGGAAGTTCCCAATGACGCTTGGAGGACTTCCAGGATTCTCCTTGTTTCACGCACTGATGGGGCAGAGAATGAGATGCCCAACCATGGCCATCGTGTTGGCAGCACCAGCCCCCACCAAGAATCTGCGGCCTAAACATGACTGGCTGCACAAGAACCAATTGCCCCAGAGACTGCTTTGCTCTGCTAGAGTGGCCACAGGCTTGCACCACCAAAGTGATGTTGGAGTGAAGCTTCTGTGTGCCACTCACCAATGGCTCTAGGTGCAGCACAGGGGGTGGCCCAAACCATGCCACCACTGGTCTATGGTGTACAACTGGAACATGGAGCCATGCTAAGCCAGCAACACTACAAGCCAATGGCTTTGCCAGGAGACTTCAGAACTGCTGATCTTCAGCCCCCCACTGCCTCCAACCTTGAGGAAGAGAACCCTGAGTCTTGGAGGAGGGCTGCTGCATTCACCAAGTGACCAGTGCCATCTTGACTTGGTTTTAGTCATGGGGCAGAGGCCACATGTTTGGCACCATCTCGGCTTTGTTCTGGCTGTGGAGCAGAGAAGCTATGTCACAGCCGTGACTGAGAAATTGAGAAATGCTTGAGCAAGCAGGAGAAAAGAGGCCCAAAGGAGAGCTTGATGTTTTTCTTTGTTGCTTGGTTGGACTGTGTGTGATGAAGAAGCCAAAGGGGCTTGTTTGTGATTCTTAAACCTCTGCAGAATGCCAAGAGAGTGGGGAGTGAAGTCTATGTTGTTGCACACAAGTGCTGCTGCCACCTGAGGACCATGCTTGTGCGATCGACATCTGCTAGCCATGCCACTTTGATGACCTAAAGATCTAGCCAAGAGTGAAGAGAGAGAAAGACTGCGGATGGTTGGAGCAGACTTTCCAGACTTTCCAATGAGAAGACTTGTGAGGGAACCTCTGGCCCAGAGTGTGGTCTCAGCCCCCTTGGTTGCAATATATGCCCTTTTCCCCAGGGACTCTTGTTTGAAGCCAAAGACCACACATTCTCCTATCTTCTCAGAATGTGTGTGATAGCATTGTAATGGAGTTTCTGTTCGTTTCACCTGTTTGGGGTTTTTCGTTTCTTCTTGAGTTCAGTAAAATTCTTTCTTTTCCCTGAAGTTGCTTCATTGCCTGCTAAATTCCACCCAATAGTTGGTTAGTGCATTTAAAAATGTGAGCATTAATCTAAAGGACCAATCAAGACAATTTTTAACCCAGGACAGCTGGATATTATGAAAATAAATTTTGCTGAAAGAGTAGTTAGCCTGGGAGATTAAGTCACCATACCTGGATGTGTTAAAAGATTGTTTAGATGTACTTAAAGGCATAGTTTACTGGTAGGCTTGGTAGAGTAGGGTTATTGATTGGACTTGGTGATCTTGAAGCTCTTTTCCAACTTGAATGATACTAAGACAATCCAAGCTTTCACTGAAAATCAAGGCATACAAAAGCAAAAAAAAACAAAAAAACCAATCTCACATAAGAGATCCAAGAATGCACTCTTGGGATGTCTTGGGTTTCCCTGTATGCCATGAACTATGCCTCTTGCTTGTCAATTCCCAGTGGCCTAGCCCTAAAGGAAAAAAAATCTACTTNGAATGCCAAGAGAGTGGGGAGTGAAGTCTATGTTGTTGCACACAAGTGCTGCTGCCACCTGAGGACCATGCTTGTGCGATCGACATCTGCTAGCCATGCCACTTTGATGACCTAAAGATCTAGCCAAGAGTGAAGAGAGAGAAAGACTGCGGATGGTTGGAGCAGACTTTCCAGACTTTCCAATGAGAAGACTTGTGAGGGAACCTCTGGCCCAGAGTGTGGTCTCAGCCCCCTTGGTTGCAATATATGCCCTTTTCCCCAGGGACTCTTGTTTGAAGCCAAAGACCACACATTCTCCTATCTTCTCAGAATGTGTGTGATAGCATTGTAATGGAGTTTCTGTTTGTTTCACCTGTTTGGGGTTTTTCGTTTCTTCTTGAGTTCAGTAAAATTCTTTCTTTTCCCTGAAGTTGCTTCATTGCCTGCTAAATTCCACCCAATAGTTGGTTAGTGCATTTAAAAATGTGAGCATTAATCTAAAGGACCAATCAAGACAATTTTTAACCCAGGACAGCTGGATATTATGAAAATAAATTTTGCTGAAAGAGTAGTTAGCCTGGGAGATTAAGTCACCATACCTGGATGTGTTAAAAGATTGTTTAGATGTACTTAAAGGCATAGTTTACTGGTAGGCTTGGTAGAGTAGGGTTATTGATTGGACTTGGTGATCTTGAAGCTCTTTTCCAACTTGAATGATACTAAGACAATCCAAGCTTTCACTGAAAATCAAGGCATACAAAAGCAAAAAAAAACAAAAAAACCAATCTCACATAAGAGATCCAAGAATGCACTCTTGGGATGTCTTGGGTTTCCCTGTATGCCATGAACTATGCCTCTTGCTTGTCAATTCCCAGTGGCCTAGCCCTAAAGGAAAAAAAATCTACTTCTACTGTTCAATTAACTCACTGAAACAGAAAGAAGCTAACAATTTAGAGGATCAAGTAATTGCATTGCATCCTGAAATAAGCTGTTTATTTGCTTCCTTCTAAATTCCATTGCAAGTTCTAGTCATATAAACAGTTGTTTAGGCATCAGCTCATCTCCGCAACATAATTCACATCATTATCTGGTTCAAGTTCTACATGTGTTGGGAGATGGGGGGGGGNCGTCGACTCGGGGCTCTTCTTTGAGGCTATAACAGCATCAAATGTGGAGGATACAACAAAATTCCAGACTGTCTCTCTGTTTGCCAAAGTCTTAGGAGATCAGAATTTGTGATCTCTCTTTCTCTCTCTTAATAGAGGCTTCTCCCAGTCTCTCTCAGCGGCAGAGTATACAAGATTTTTGCCAGTCTGGTGGAGACAACCAGTGTGGTGAAGCCACACCTGTTATGGTGAATAGGCTTTTCAAGGTCTCATCCAAGGGATCTCCACAGGCCTCATGCAGAGCCTTTCTTCTTCCCTGTGGTCAGGCACCAAGGGAGGTAGAGGGTTAAGAGCTCACCTCTGTCTGGCATCTTCAAAGGTGTTTGCTTCAGTGTGGCTCTGGAAGGGCTTCCTGTCTGCAGCCCACTGCCAAGGACAGGAACTGCTGGTGCTGGTTGTTCTGTATCTGACCCCTTAGAGAACGAGGGGAGGGCTACAGGCTCACCCCCAACAGAAGGAGGTTTGCAGGTACGGAGAATGGTGTATATCTTTGGCCTTTCTGCATTCGAGATCCCATGCAAAAGAGGGCTGTGGCTACCCCCACAGCAGAGTTGCAGCTAGTCTGAGACTTTCTTTTGTCTTCCACCCTTCACTGGCAGGGAGCTGAGAGCCATTGTTCGGCTCCAATCCCACCTTTGGGGTGTGGGGGAGGCACCCTCTCCTAGAGGAGCTCCCTGTCTCTGAAGACGTGTTGCAGCCTAAACAGGAGGAAAAGGCTGGGCAGATGATGAGAAGAAGGAAGAGCAGAAGAAGAAGGAAGTACCTTCTCTTCATGGACTCTGTCCACCAATCACCTGTAGAGTCCACACACTGATGCAGGAGGTCAGCTAGGAAAGCTACCTCCAGCTTCAAAATAAAATGCTTTTTTCACATAAAAGCACCACAATTAATGTTTGAGAATTTGATAATTTTCAAACCAGAACACTATCACTCAAAATATTTTCCAGCATATTTAATAATTTTTACTTTTAAACTTAATGCATATGTCTTCATATTTTATGAAATATTATATTCTTACCAGTCCATAAGTCTAATTTTGAATTTTTGTGTTCTCCTTATGTTGTTTTGAAATTGTTTTCAAAGTATATGAAGCTGTCAAAGTCAACACTTAGCACATATTAAACAATATCTGTCAAATGAGACAAATCTAGTTTCTGTTAAGCCCAAGAGATGATACTTTACTAATAACTGAGAACAAAATCAGATATAAAAAACTTAAATAAAATAGAAAAACTGATATAGTGGAGCTTTGGAACATGAAAAATCACCATAGGGTTTTTCTGTTGCAGCATTTGTGTTGAGGTACTTACAGTGAGTAAAAAAAGACTTATAGACTATATAGGAAAGTTATGGTAACTTGAAAGTATGAAAGTTAACTAAAATAAGAACAGTGTTTTAGGAGTAGAGTGTGAGATGCTGTACATCAGGAGTTTATCACTTATCTAGAGAAACATAAAACTGAAACTGACTATAAAATAGTTTCATAAGGGGAGAAATACCTATGGATCAGCTACAGAAGGTGTACCTTCTCCCAGGGCAGGCTGCAAGCCTCAAGCTCTATGAAAGCCTGAATCTGCCATGCAGAAGGTATTCTGTGTCTCTCTCAATGAATGTATCTCATTAGGTATGTTGATCATGAAGAAAATAACTTTGTTTAAATGGGCAAGGATGAAATCAGTGTGGTTTACAGAAAGGCAAGTGCCACACAGAACTAAGGAAGAGTCATTGCATCAAGTGCCATGTGCTTTGACAAATGGCTTTAGTGGATGAAAAAACATTTACACTCATGCACATATATTTTTAAAGTGACTGAGAGACATAATACCAAGAAATCCATTCCTTATATAAGAACACCCAAGAAGGAATCTTACCTAAATGGACAGTTTTGTTTCATGTTCTTATGATTCCATTTCATCTACTAATAGATCCTATTTAGGGTTTGTGTCTGTATTTAAGACTCAAGGTTTATTGCTCATTAGGTGTTCTGCATACAATGTTTTTACAAGCTCCATGAGGTGTTTCAGGTGTGTGTTATGCTCTGTGAAGAAATTGGCTGTCTCAGTTTGGGAAGACAGCTATCTATTAGGGAAAGCTGGAGTCTCCCTCGGAATGGAGTCTGTCAACCCCCTCCCTCCAGAATATTAAATTTTTTTCAATTTAAGGGCTTTCAGGCAAAAAATTTGGGAAAAAGAACAACAATTCTTTATTAAGAACACTAAGAAACACCAACAGTACACTCAAAACAACCAAACGATGGAAGATCCTAGGGACCCCAACAGAGTCAACCTGACACCCTGTTAGCCAGGGTGGTGGCTGCAGACCTCCTGGATCGATGGATGTGGCTCTCTTTTCCTCGGTGCGGGCACAGACGGAAGACTGCAGCAGGCAGGAGGCGACCGGGAGCGGCTGGAAAGTGTCCACGGTAGCCAGGAGCCGGGCAGCCACAGCAGCAGCTCTGTTCGGCATAGGAAACAGTGGGGACTCCGGGACAAGAGACAGAAGGTCTCAG